>CM069905.1:79562877-79949393 GCA_036172215.1 Camellia granthamiana | reverse complement strand
CTCTATCTTGCGCTGTTACGCATATTTTCTTTGCGCTATTACATATGTTCCACCCGCGTTGTCTCGCACCCTCAGGATTGCATTGTCTTGCACCCCTTCACTTGCGTTGTCACGCACTTTTCACTTGAATTGCTATGCATATTTCTAACAATATTGTACCTGTTGAGTCTCTTTCTTTTATAGGCACGATATTATATGTATGGTTCAGTTGAAGCTGACACGACCAGACGAACCGGACGGTATTGTATTCACTCCGCGTGAGACGTGGTGAGAATTGCATAATTTTCTTACATCCTTTCTGTTGGAATATATAGGACTGTTATTCACTTGCTTAAAACTGTTGCATTTATTGTATATAATTGCTCCATTATAGCTCTCTTTGCATAGTCATAAGTTATGCTCTCACATATTGCATGTCATTTGCATTTTGCCCCAGCCTACGGGCGCATTTCTGCATGGTTATATCGAATGTTTGCCTGAGTCTTCGGCCTTGTCAAAAATGGGTCATCTCTGGGCGTTGACATTCACTCCCGTCACTTTGTGGCTTTCGAGTTTTGTCAAAGAGGGGCAACTGTAGACACCCCATTTTTGACCGTCCTCAAGACTTGGTTGTACTTGCAGGTACACCTAACATCTAGTTCGATTGCTTGCCGAGTACTCGATTGCCGCGGCGGAACGTCACAGGTTTGAGCTTTCCAAACCCTGTTTCCTTCCTGCCACTTTTTTTGTGGACCTTGTGTTAGCCCTTTCTACTTGCTTTGTGGAAGGCACTACCGGCCATTTTTTGGCCCTGCCGGCCATACCTTTGCCACTACCGGCCATTGATGATGCCTGCCGGCCATCAATGAGCCACTGCCGGCCACCACTGATGGCCGGCAGACCCCTTGTTTCAGCTGGTTTCACTCCAAATCTTTTGAGCCAGCTGGAATCCTTTCATCTCCCTCCATACACGTGTATAGAGGGATGAAGCTCTTGCCAAGTTTCTTGAAGAAGCTTTGCATTGTTTTCCCTCTATATAAGGAGAGGCCCTCTCTCCTTATCAGAGGTTCAACCATTTTAGGAGAGATATAGCTTTCTCTCTCTATATTTCTTACTCTCTCTCTATATTGTTGATTAGTTTTGTGCCTTTTTCTTGCACTTTTGCACTACAACACATAGAGACACACCACCACCTTTGGAATGAAGTTCTTAGGGGTGCTACTTGAGCTCTGAAAGTTGGTTTTTGGCCCCTGAGGTTGCTGGTTTCGAAGTTGGACTTCAAGGGTGAGCTTTTTCCCCATTTTAACACTTTTTTGTATATCATTTTGGCCATTCTTGCATATTGTTTTAGGCCTTGCTTTCAACTGAAAAAGTCTTGTATTTAAGTGCCTTTGGTAGTTGTTTAAGGTCTTTGTGCTGTTGAGGGTCTTCAACCCTCTTGTTTGCCTTGTTTGGCCTTGTTTTGAGCCATGCCTTAAGGTCTTCGAGCTAGCCTTGGTTTGGCCTTTTAACTACTAAAATCCAGTGGATTTTCAGTGGTAGGAATATGGTTTTGAGGCCTCAAATCAGAGGGGGTGGCCCCCTCTCTTTTGATTCTTGTTTGTTTGAGTTTTTGGCCTTCCAAAGGAGCATGCCTCTCCGTATTTTTGAGGCTTGGTTCAGGCCCCTTTTTTGTGACTTTTAGGACCTGCCTTAAGTCTGTCCATGGTTGGTTTGGTCATATTTTGCATGCTTCTTACATGTGTAGTGTAATCCCATTTGTGGCTCATCAAAGTAGCATGTCTTTCTTGCATGTGTTGGCTCCATTTCAGTAGGTTTTTGGTGATTTTTCACCATGCCTTAGATTTGTTTTGGATTGGTTTTGTCACTCCATGCATGTATGATACACTTGTAGTGTAAATCTCATAAACTAGCTTTATATGCTTCTTGCTTTAGCATGTCATCCTAGCTTATGCTGAGTCCATTCCAGCATGTTTTTGGTGATGTTTTTCCATGACATGACTCTATCCATAGTTGGTTTGGTCATCCTTTGCATGCTCCATATACTTGTAGAACAAATCTTACTTACTAGCTTTATGTGCATGATGTTTTGACTTATCATCCTAGCATATTTTGGCTTTGGTCCAGCATGATTTTATTCTTATTTTGGGCTGTCCTAGGACTATTTTGGGCTGCCATGGCCATATCACTCATGTTTTGTATAGCTATAGTGTAAATGCTTTGACTAGCCTTGGGTTTTGAGGCCCCTACCATGCCATACATGTGATGTTTGCATGCTTTGCCATCATTTCAAATGTTATTTCAGTCCATGAAATATGGTCATACACTTGCATTTGACATGCTTTGAATGCCTTGAAGAGTTTGTGCTTTATGTCTCAAGAATGAACTTTTGTGCATGCCACTGAGCCTAAGCCTTTGGCTCATCATATCAGTGCATTTTTGGTCTTGTTATACCATGATGTAACTCTGTTTCATGTTGTCCATGTCATGCCATATTTGGTTTTAATAGGTGTAATGTATTACCCCTTTTGTAGCCTTGCATGCTTCATGCCTTTCGGACTTGTGTTCTAGCTTGTGTTGGCTAGCTTCAAGCTTATTTTTGGTCTTGTTTGGACCTGCCTTGGGACTGTTTTAGGTCCCGTTGGCCTTTCGGGCCTTGCTTTGTATGGCCATGGCTTAAGCCCCTTTGCTAGTTTTTAGCTTATGAGCTTCATGCATGCCATGCTTGTGTTATGTGTGTGATTTGACATCATTCCTAACATCATTTCAGAGCATGTAGTATTGTCATACTTCCATGCTTGTCACTCTTTAAGTGTGCTTGAGAGTTGTCCTCTTTATGCCATAATTCTTGGGCCAATTGGCATGTATGCTTCTCTTGCATTTTGTGTCATCAATTCATCATTGTGGTCACTGATTTGGGCATGGCTGAGGTCTGCCCACTTTGGTTTAAGTCCATCTTTTGCATGTTGTCGCATGCTTGTTACCTTGTATGTTGTTGCATGCTTGCGTGTTTGCATGTTGTTACATGCTTATCCATTTTGCATGTTGTTGCATGCTTGTTATATCACATGTTGTTGCATGCATTGGTACATAGTTGCATACTTGTTGCATGCCATGTTGTTACCCTTGTTGCATTGCATTGTACATGCATGCATTACATTATACTTAGAACCTTATGATCGCCTTGTTTTGAGCATGCCATCTAGTTCTTAGCATTGAGCATTGACTATGCCATATAGTTGCATTGCACGTTTGCCATGCTTGTGTTGCATTGCTGTTTGGATTAAGTGTTAATCCAAGCACGAGAAACGAGGGACGTTTCATACTTCAAGTGATGAAACGTGTCTGTAGACACCCCATTTTTGACCGTCCTCAAGACTTGGACGTCACCGCTTGAACACTCGGTGATTATCCATGTTTGTGTTCGTTTGGAGTTCCCGGAGGTCTCGGCTACGCGCCCCGCCTCAGGATCTCTGAACTCAACCGTTTTGTGTCTGGTTTTACACCAAACACTTGTGTTTTGCCTTGGAAGGGCAGGGAATGGCTTATTAGCCATCCCCACACCCCACCGGCCCTCTCCTATTATCACCGGCCACACATATGTACCACCGGCGGTGTTTTCTTAAAAAAAATGGCCGGTCGGCACTATGTTTAGCCGACTGGCACTTTATTGTGCCGGTGACCTTTTGGCTGGCCGGTGTGACCCCTTTGCACCCTACAAGCCTGGTGCATGCCAGCTGTGCCAGCTGGAATGCACCATCACATTCCCCCGTGCATAAGTGTGACCACTTTGCACCTTTGAACCCTCTAAGCTTCTAGAAGCTTGAACCTTTGGCCAAGCTTCTTGAAGAAGCTTGGCCAGCTGTCTTAGCTTCTCCAAGAAGCCTAGACTCTTTTGCCCCCCTTGAAACCTTTCTCTTTGCTTAGCCTTTAAGTTATTTGGCTTTGTCTTGGCCTATATAAGCACCCCTCCTCTCCCATTGAAAGGGGTTAGCCATTTTGAGCAAAAACCAGAGCTTCTATATCTATATATCTGTGTTATACTCTCTCTCTCTATATATCTCTCTCTCATCCTTGTGTGTGTGTTTTAAGCCTAAATAGTGTGTTTTTACCTCACTTTTGCACTAATACACACACCATTACACCTTAGTTCGAGATTGAGGAGACTTGGAGGGTTGTTTGTTGAGATTTGGGACTGGTTTTGATCAATAGAAGAGGGCTGTGCCACCTGTTCTTCAAGTGTTCTTCAAAGGTGAGCACTTTACTTTAGATTCCCCATTTTTGCAACAAGTTTTTACCTATCTTGCTTTGTGTTTTGAGCTTTGTGCATAACTGAAAAAAGTCTTATATTTTCTTACTTTTGAACCTTCATTAAGGTCACTTTGTGGTTTGAGTGTAAACTCACCCTCTTAGGCCTTATTTTGGCCTCTTTGGTGCATTTGCTTTTGAGCTTTGTTTGCCTTGTTATTTTGGTCTCCTCACCACTGAAAACCAGTGGGTTTTTAGTGGTAAGGAAGGTGGTTTGAAGTCTTGCATAGGGGAGGGACACCCCTCTCCCCTTTGTACCTCTTTTACCTTTGTTTTTGGCCCATAAGGTAGCATGTATGCCTAGCTTTGTTTGGCTTCATTTCAGAGTTTATTTGGGGTTTATTTAGCATGTTTTACCTCTGTCCCATGTTGGTTTGTTAGCCCCTCTCATGCTTAATACACTTGCTTTGTATCCCCTCATTTTGCCTAGAAGTGTGTCATGGCTTTTGGTCACCATGCTCTCATGTTTTGGCTTTACTTTGTGAAGTTCTTGGCCATATTTTGTCTTGTATAAGGTATGTTAGCTACTGATTTGGACTTGTTTAACATGTTTGATATAGTTGCTTTGCATTTTGGGCTTACAAGCCTTGAGTATTTTGGCCCCTAGCATGCTCACCTTAGTCCATCCTCTTGATTTGGCATCATTTAGGATCCTATTTCAGTCCATAAATCATGTGTGTATGCTTGCATATGTGACCTCTCTCATGCTCTGAAGGTGTCCCCTTTTATGCCTAGGAATAGGCCTTATGCATGCTTGTATGTTTAAGGTATTTTGGGGCTGCCATATCAAAGGGTTTGGGTGTATTTTTGCATACTAAAATTCTGTTTTTGCTTATCTAATACATGCCATGAATGGTCATCTTAGTAGGTAGTGGAATGCTCCACTTTGTGCCTTAGACTTGGGCCCTTTTGGTTTGCATGTTAGCATGAATCATTGTCCACCTTTTTGAGCACTTTTTGCCACTGTTTTGGGAAGGTTTGAGGTCTGCCCCTCTTGGCTTGAGTCCACCATTGTGCGATTGTCTCATACTTGTTGCATGATTGATCCATAATATGTTGTTACATGCTAGTTCTATTGCATGATTTGTCCATGTTTGCCATGTGTTTGCATTTTGCATGCCCTAGCACTTTGCATTTCCATATCTAGTTTACATCACAATTGACATGTTTGCATCATAGCTTCTTATTGAACTTTTGAGCCATGTTTGCATAACATGCATTGCATTACTTGGTTTGGGGTGTCAAACCAAGTGTAAGGGTTGAGAGGAGTTCATACCACAAGTGATGCAACTTGTCTCAACTCTTGGTCACTAAAGCCCTTGATCTTGACATGATAGGGACTTAGTTCTCATTTGTGTGTTGCATGCATATTGACATTGAAATGCAATCTTGGTTCCTTAGGCTATCATGCACCAAAATGCATAATTGGTGGCCTAAGGACCAAGGGCCATGCTCTCTTGAGTCTAACACATGATAGGAAACATGGCCATGCATACATATGCCTAAAATTCCATGCCATACACTGTCTGTCCTTGTTGCTGTCAAAAACTGTCTTCTGCAGGAATTTTCTGCCGACCGGCAGTATAGAGTGCCGACCGGCCATTCATGTGTGGCCGATGAACTCATGAGCAGCCGATAGACATTCCACATGGCCGGTGGCCATTTCATCCAGCCGATGATGATCCTCAATGTGCAGGGAACATTTCCTGAGATTTTGGAAGTTTTCCAGAGAAGCAGGACAGTAAAAACAGAGGCAACAGTGGCATGGTACGGGTTTCCCGGGCGAGTCGGATCCGAGCATGCATCATTCGCGCATCCCGAGGCGGGGGCTGTGGCCTCCTTTCTTTCTGCATTTATTTACTTAGTAATTAGAAATTTTGTAATAATTTATTTATTCATTATTCGGACTGTATATTCTTTTGGACCCTCTGCGTGAGGGCATAATTGTAATAAGTGTGCGTGAGTGTGTGTACGTCTTCCAACCCCACGTCTTTCTTCCCTTTTATTTACCTGCTTATGATGGTAGATTAGGGCATATTTAAATTAGCATACCTTATGCTATGCATGCGTGCATTCATGCATTTGTCTTGCATGCACCGGGCTCGGCGCATCATGCTAATTGCATTGTATTTCAATTCCAAATTGAATACATGTTATCTGTTGCATTTCATATGCCATGTTTAGGATAGTCGAGCCTGCCTAGATTTCATCTTTGCATGTGTTGCATTAGCCATCTTAACATGAACTAGGATCATGCATATGATTATTAACTAGTTTCTGTTTTGGCTTGGAGTACTAGGTGAGCTTTTATGCTTTAGCATACCGCATGCGTGTGAGTGTTGCCATAATTGCATGATTACCATGAGGCTAGCTGCTTATGTGATATAACTGCTTGAATGCCTGTGGATGGAGGTTGAATTACCTAAATTGGAATAATGCATTAAAACTGTGAGTTTTAAGCCCACTTGATAGTGGCAAAACCGTCTTTTCTAAAGCCCAATTGAGGGTGGCAAAACCTACATTTTAGCCTACTTGCGAGTAGCAAACCATTTTCAAAACAAACATGCAATGTTTTGTTCCAATTTAGGCGATTTGGTCTATACTCGTTTGCTGCGCGCATAACATAGTAATTCTAGGCTAATAACCGGTATAAGAACACATAAAGTTTTCAAAATAAGATATCATGGTTAGTAGAGGCCGGTCTTCGAACCGGGCGAGAGGGGGTGCTCATAGCTGACCTTCCCCAATCGTACCCAAGCTCCCGAGCCGAGGCAACTTTGGTGATGACGGACATGTGGCCTTTGGCACCGAGTCAGGGTTTCCTAAATTTCCCAAAATAAAACATTTAGGTGGCGACTCTGTATCTGGCAAAGCAGTCCATGTTTGGCACTTCTTTTCAAAAATCTGTTTTTTTCTCAAAACGATTTGCTGGATTTGGACTCTTTGGTTCAAGATTAAGAACCGACAACAAAAGGGAGTCCGAACTGTAAAGTGAAGCCCAAGGGCGCATCTACAGTGTCTCATTTCTCAATCGCCGACGCTTTTGACAATGCATGATAGAGTTCTAGGCATTTATGTGTTTTTGTGCATTCATTTTATATTGAAATGCACAAGTTGGATCTTTGGCCATCATGCATTGGGATGCGTGATTGATGGTCTTGGATCCGGCTATGCCTCTCCCTTGATGTTTCGAGGTGATATGGGGTGGCATAGTGCATACATACCCTCGGGAGACCCTTCATTTTCTCTATTTTGTGCTCTACTGCAGCTTGGTGTCCCAGCACATCAGTGGCCAGCAGTGCCCTACAGATGGCCAGTAGTGCATTGTTGATGGCTGGCAGTGTACCATCCTTGGCCGGCAGGTGGTTGGCAGCATCTCTCCATGGCCAGCAGGCCACTGATGCACTCCCCAGATTGGTTTTGGTAAGGTTCAGCAGGAATTCCTTGAGGACACGCTGCAGACAGAGCCTCTAAAGAGCAACCCGGAGAGCTTACTGGGACGAGAACCGAGCATGCATGTTCACCTTCTTCAACTTGCCGATGTAGCTTTGTTTAAATTGCTTACTTGTTAGTTAGCATTTGGTTTTGTAATTTAATTAGTTAATTTGTTAATTAATTAAGTTTTTTAATAATTAGCTGTAGCTAGTTATTCCTTCGGTTATGTAATAGTTAATTAGCTTGTTAGTTAGTTAATTAGTTGGCATCTATTATTCATTCGGACCCTCCGTCGAGAGGGCGACTTTTGTAATAAGTGTGCGTGAGTGTGTGAATGTCTTCCAACCCCACGTCTTTCTCCCTTTTACTTACCTGCTTTTGATGGTTAGTTTAGGGTAATTTTCAATTAGCATACTTATGCTTGCATGTTTGCATCATTAATCTACATTGCATGCACCGGGCTCGGCGCATCATACTAACTGTATCGTATTTCAATTCCAAGTTGAATACATGTATCAATTATCGCATCTCATATGTCATCTTAGAATAGCCGAGCCTATTTCTAGTTGCATTTTGCATGTGGGCATTAGCCATCTTAACATGAACTAGGATCATGTATTGATTACTAACTAGTTTTTGTTTTGGCTCGGAGTACACTGTAAGTGTTTATGCTTTAGCATCCCTGCATGTGTGTTATTGATTGCCATGAAAGCACGCTTGCCATGAGGCTATTTGCTTACTTGATATAACTGCCTGAATGCCTGTGGGTGAAGGTTGAGTTACTTGAATTGGAACAATTCATTGAAATCCTCGATTTAGCCTACTTACGAGTAGCAAACTTCAAACCTTTTTCAAACAAACGAATATGTAATGTTTTGTTCCAAATTAGGCGATCTAGTCTATACTTGTGTGTTGTGCGCATCACATAGTAAGATTAGCTAATTAATCGGAATAAGAGCACATGTGTTTTCAAAAACAAAATATCATGTTTAGTACAGGCCGATCTTTGATCGGGCGAGCGGGGGTACTCATAGATGACCTTCCCCAATCGTACCCAAGTTCCCGAGCCGAGGTAACTTTGGTGATGACGGACACGTGGCCTTGGGCATAAGTCAGGGTTTCCTAAATTCCCCTCACAATAAAATATTTAGGTGGCGACTCTGTATCTGGCAAAGCAGTCCATGTTTAGCACTTCTTTACAAAAATCAGTTTTCCAAAACGATTTGCCGGATTTGGACTCTTTGGTGATTTATCAATCTCACATCGCACATTGTGAGATCAGATTAAGAACCGTGACAATTTGAGTCCGAACTGTAGTATGAGGCCCCGAGGGCGCGTCTATAGTACAATTCAGTGGGTCTCCAACCAACACAACCATTATACAAACACTTCCATTTGCCATTTTACGGATATTTCATCAGCGGGAATCGACACCCATGTTTACGAGTGATTTTTGGGACTTTCATCCTGGACACACATGCCAACTTAATTCAATGGAGGTCATCCCCTTTCTTCTCTCAAACATCATACATTTACAATATATTAAAGACATAGCCATATTCAATGACAACGAATAAGAGATTAGTTTCAATTCACCTAACCCTCATGCATATTATACAATAATCATAGCTATCCTCCACCGATAGCCCAAAACAGATATTTCTAAACAGATATACAATCTCCAAGACAGATAAATTATCCAAATTGTTATAGGTGAGTGGTAATACATGTCCAACTCCACCATTGATGTAAACATTCACCCAATTTCACAATTTTAACACTAATTCCAATTATTTATATAAAATAATTAATTGAGACATTTTAGGAGAAAACTCCGTTTTCTTCCTAATCCATCCCAAGTATCAAAATCACCAAATTAATCTTACCATAACCTCATATCTATCCCCATAACCATTTCTAATACATTCGTTTGAAAACCCCTCTTCTAATTTAAAACCAAAACCTTAGGTTTGTTCCAAAATCATCCCAGATTTCTATATTTCTTACACATCAACAAATAACTAAGTTAAAACTCATAAAAGAGTATAGAAAGTCCCTACCTCGAAGCTAGAGATCAAGGAGAACGTAGAGAAACCTCAACGGAATTGAAACCTACTTTTGTTTGGATGAAAAGAGAGCCCACGGCGTGTTCTACCTTTTTAACAAAGGCACATGGGTGGAGAAACCACTAGATCTAGATGAAAATGTAGAGAGAATGTAGGTTTGAGAGAGAGAGGGTCTCAACTTTAGGGTTTTGAGAGGAAAGATATGAAAACGTAAAGGAGAAGGGTGCTGCTGCAAACTGATATACGCACAGTCTGCTTGAATGCAAAAAGTGACTCTTGAGCGTCAAATACAATAACAAGTTCCGCTCAAGCGCAAGAAGTGACGCTTGCGTTGAATGCACACTTCTAGTAATTTTGCAAACAACAGACCAACGCTCGAGCGCAAGAAATGCCACTTGAGCTGAACTCGCTCAAGCGCAAAAAGAACCGCTTGAGCGTAGAATATACTCTCCCAGTAGTTTTGCAGACTTATAAAAGTACTGAGAGTTTACAAAGCCCGCTCGAGCGCAAGAAGTGCCGCTCGAGCAGAGGAGTAAAATTCTAGATAACAAACGTTTGAAAACCAAGCAACCAACATGTTCCAAACACAACCACTACAATCCAATAACCAAATTTAAGGGTGTACAAGGGATGCAAGACATGAACAATAATACGCAACTATGAAACCCGAGTTCGGAATACAAAATAGGTTGGGTTTAAACTAGAATCGCTATAGAAAAGAGTGAGAAATTTTTGATGTGACATATGATATCCGATACAAAAACTTACAACTCATAATCAAACACACAACTCAAAAATCTATTAAAAACTCATAAAAAATTTTAAAAATTTTCGAAAATATTATTTTATTAAAAATATAATATATAAAAAAAAAAAACAAGTGCCAATTGCCAAAAAAAATAAAAAATTGCCATGTTCCGGTTGACCCCAGACGACCGGTTAAGCCAAATTTCAAAAAAAAAAAAAAAAAAAAAAAATCTCACCTGACACAGTTTTCTACAGAGTTTTCTTTTTGTTGTGGAAATATAATTTGGAAGATGTATCCAAACATGGCATTAGAATGTGAGGGTGTAATTATAGTTTGAAAATCTATCCAAACACAGCCTATATTTTGGCACTTATTTTTTTCGATCGTATTATTAATGACCTAGATTGTGCACAGTGAAAAGTGCAATATTTTTAATGGCTGTTTTTTTGTGTACCGTTAAAAGTGCAATATTTTTAACGGCTAGCTTACATGTGTTGTGTATAGTTGATGTATTAACGGCATACCATATGAATGTTATAGAAATTTTTATTATTCGTGGCTAATATTGTAAGTTGTAAAAAAATCATCGTTGTTAGCATTCACGGCCTACACAATAGACACACCATTGTTAGAAAATTATTTACGACATGTAAAAAAAAAAACCGTAAAAGTGATATACTATGACTTACATTTATTGTATGTCGTTGATGTAAAGTCGTAAAAATTTAATTTTGTTGTAGTGAGAAGAGGTCGATAAAACTGGAGAGGAGGTTTATAGAGGAAAAATAAAGGGAAAACGTTAAAAATTTACTTTCTATTTCATTTATTTTTCTACCCTTTTATTTCTCACTTACTTTTTTTTTTTCTTTTTTCTTTTTTTTTCTTTTCTTTTTTTTTCTTTTTTTTTTTTTTCTTTTTTTTTTGGGGCACTTACAAGCTTTCGATCAAATTCTTTAATCCAAGTAGAATCAAAAATTTTATCATTTTTCCATATATAATTTTTAGTCAAATCAAATACTTGACACGTGATTTTTAATCTTAAAAACGTGATTCTTGATGGTGAGATTCTTTTCTTCTGTTTACTTTATATTAAGGGACTGATTTTTGGTATAGTTATCAAAACTATGATAAGTTCTCGACTAAAAACCATGCATAGTTATAAAAACTATAAAGAAGCTCAATTTGACCAGCAAACCTTGGTTTGCTACCACACATACACATTCACTGTATTTTTTTATATATTTTTATTTTTTCGGTCCATATTATTTCCATATACTAATATGAATAAAAGCCCCTTTCCAACCCTATATTCAATTTAGTAACGTTCTGTATTTGGCAAAAAAAAAAAAACTATCAAAAAAAGATTCAGAATTTAAAATATACGGATCAAATTTATTTCTTCTCCATTAATTTAAATTTTAAATATATTTCCAAATCTTTTTTCCAACTACCTAACATTTTCTAATTTACTCAAAATAACTCCTATTTTTCATAATTAGGTCAGATTAAGAACACCCTCCAGAGCCAAACCCTGGCTTCTCTCTTGCAACATCATACACCACATTCAAAGTCTGATGCTGTACGTTCTTGAAAATGCCCACGTCGGAGGGGGTGTTGTTTTTGGTGAATGCCAAGTAGACCTGCGATGCATTTTTGACGTAAAGTACCCTATTTGCGGTGAGAGGAGCCTCAAATATACAGTAATTAAGGATAATCTCAAATCAAGATAAAACTTGAAAAATAATTACAAATTAGTGATAAAATTTATTAAAATTAATAATTAAAATTACAAATTTTTTCATACATATATAATAATTTTTTAAAATTACCACTTAGGGGTGATGTCCTCAAAAAATTACAGGTCAGTGATAAAATTTATAAATTTTAATACTTAAAATTTAAAATTTTTTCATAAATATATAATTAATTTTAGAAGTTATCAATAAATCCAAATTTTTGCAATGATAAATGCATGGGAATAGTGGTTCGATCTGAACCATTTTTTTTTTTTTTTTTTCATTCGGTTTTGTTCATATGATGTGATGGTTTTTGGCTCACCATTAGCTAGGGTCCTAATAGAATTTTTATCAGAATACAAAAATCATTCATAAAATTGAATCCGACCCTCTCATATGTGTGTGAGATTCAAAAAAAGATGAGACTCACTCATTTAAATGGATTGTGTCGGATATTACAACTAATTTCTATATTACTAGATTTTTTCGTAGTTAGTAGTCATATCTATCCAACTTGTTGGACACAATATCTGTGTTTAGGTAAAGAGTTTGAAAAGAAATTAGTAGAACTTGGAGAGGAGATTTGAAGAGGAAAAAAAAAAAAAAGATAAAATAAAGGGAAAACTTATAAAATTACTTTCAATTTCATTCATTTTTCCACCCTTTTATTTTTCACTTACAAGTTTCCGATCAAATACTTAATCCAAGTAGTACCTTAAGGTTTTCCAATTTTATAACAATTTGACTATAGATGATAGAATTGTTGAGATTGATTTTTTGCTACGAGAGATATTAAAACAAAAAGAAAAAAAGATAAAATAAATACCGTTTTCACTAATTTCATAATATTTTTTACTCATTTTAAACATTTTAAACATTTCCAAAATGGTTTTTACTCTAATCCCAAAAATAAATAATGCGTGGGGAACACTTGTTAGTATTTTCCAAATATAAAAGAATAGTGCAATTTTAAAATTTATAATGGAGATTTTTATAATTACCTAAAAACTTCAAAGGAGATCCATGTAATTTATGAAAAATTTTATCATTTTGTAAATTTTAGTCAAAGCAAACAATTCAAACTCGAAGGAACACTTGAATAATATTATTGACGTGTAATTTTTATTTCTAGTAATATGATTCTTGATAATAAAATTTATATTTTAATTCCTTCCATTTAAACAATAAGACTAGAAATACATAACTTTCAACTCTGGATTCATATACATAATCCATTAAATTTAAAAAAAAAAAAATCACTAAATTTGAAAAGCGGATCTAACTTTCAGAATAATATATTTTAAAAATAAATAATGTTAAAGATCGAAAAATTCTATTTTGTGATTCTAACTTTCAGACTTAAATTTCTAACATTTTTGTTTAAAAATTGCACTTATATTACAGCGCATGATTTTTGTGATTCTCTTTCTTTCTCATACAAGTCAAGCTTATTATGAACACCCTCCAGAGCCAAACCCTAGCTTCCCTCCTGCAACATCATACACCACATCCAAAGCCTGCCGCTGTCCATTCCCAAAAATGCCCACGTCGGAGCCGGCGGTGTTTCCGGCCAACGCCAAGCAATCCTGCGACGCACTTCCGGCATAAAGTATCCCATTCGCGGCAAGAGGAACCTCAATGTTGTCGCCGAACAAGAAGCTGATCTTCGGAATCGACACCGTACTGTACTTGCTCATATCGTAGCAAGTATCGAGAATCGACAGAGCTTGAGTCATCGGATATTGCTTCATCTGCTGCCGGAAAGCCGTTCGGAGAGGCGTGTACGCAGCCGGAGGGAGGCGAGTGATGACGGTGCCGTAATCGATTATAAAACTGGCGGTCTTGAACACCGATTGTGAGATCGATAATGTCTGGCCACTGACTTTGATTCCGATTATATCAAAGAAGTACAACGACGAAGCTTTCGAGTTTGATAGCAATGGAGTGAATTGCAGAGATGATCCAGTGGAGTTTCCTCCTCCGTTTCCGAAAGTTAAGTGTCCGGAGGAGCTCGTTTTTGAAGGAAGACAGTAGGAGAAGTAATTCCCGTATTTGGAAGATGTTTGTGAGACAAGAGACAATGAATCTCGGCCGAGACCGATCAATCCGGCGGCGCCGCCGAAGAGACCATCGTTGTTCTCGCCACAACCGAAAAAGAAATTGGGGAAAACATCGAAGGGTGTCAATGTGATAGTTTCGGATCCGAAGAAACCTTGAGAGAATGATGAAACGCCATACTTGATGCCGTAGAAGCAAGTGTTGGTGAAACAATGAGGAGCGACGCTAGTGGCGTAGGAGAGCTGAGAGCACTGGTGGGAGCTACAAGTGATGTTGGTGTATGTGGATGAGAGAGAAGGATTGTAAATTGGTTCTTGTTGTGGATAGCAGGAACCGAAACATGGCTGGCATTGAGTCCAGGTGAAATCACCGCCAGAAGTGTCGAAGATGAGGGACAAGTCTGTTTTCGGGGTTCCAAGTCCGATTCTCACGATGTAGTTTTCGGTGCCGATTGATTTGCCGGAGTTCACCGAAATGGTCGTGGCCTTGGACTCTTTCAGGCTGTTTTGGCTGAGTTGAGACTGGATTGAGTTGACTCGGGACTGGTCACGACGGAGGATCTCAGTCACTGTTGGAGCATTCTCTTTATTATGTTCATGTAGATGAGAGCATGGACCGTACTTGTGAACTACTTTCAGCGACGCTACTTTCCTCTTATCTGCTAAGTATAATCAAATTTGTTTAGGGTAATTCTTACTTTTAAGATTTATTAATTATTAAGTTTTATTGATAAATGGACAAATTACACTAACGGTCCGTATAGTTTGGGATTTGTGTCACTTTGATCTTTAATTTTTTAATTGTGACACATTCGACCTAAAATTTTGAATTTTGTTCCAAATAAGGACAATTGAATATACTATCGCTTTATTTTGAAGGACAAAATCATCAATTTGATAAAAATAGATGTTAAAAAAATATTTTTTAGGTAAAGAGTTTGAAAAGAAATTAGTAGAACTTCGAGAGGAGATTGGAAAAACTTATAAAACTACTTTCAATTTTATTCATTTTTCCACCTTTTTATTTTTCACTTACAAGTTTCCCATCAAATACTTAATTCAAGTAGTACCTTAAGGTCTTCCAATTTTATAATAATTTGACTGTAGATGATGAAATTGTTGAGATTGATTTTTTGCTACGAGAGATATTAAAACAAAAAGGAAAAAAGATAAAATAAATACCGTTTTCACTAATTTCATAATATTTTTTACTCATTTTAAACATTTTAATCATTTCGAATAAATAATGTGTAGGGAACACTTGTTAGTATTTGCCAAATATAAAAGAATAGTGCAATTTTAAAATTTATAGTGGAGAAATTTATAATTACCTATGTAAAATTTTATCATTTTAGTCAAATCATACAATTGAAACTCGAAGGAACACTTGAATAATATTAGCTTGTTTGGTTCTATTTTTCTAAAAATACTTTTCAGAAAATTCTACTTTCTTATTTTTCGTATTTTTTTTTTGTTTTTACTGAATTTTTAAAAATATTTTAACCGTTTTTTTACTTTTTAGACACACCTAACATAAATACACCTAAAAAGTAAAAAAATTGTAAAAAAAATCTTTTAAAAATTTTTTAAATACCAAAAATACAAGAATTCAGTACATTTTAAAAAAAAAATATTTTTATGTATTTATTAATTTTTTAAAATATTTTTTCACAAATTTTTTACTTTTTAGATACGTTTAAGTAAGGTGCATCTAAAAAAGTAAAAAAAAATGTTTAAAATTTTAAAAAATTTCACTAAAAACAAAAAAATGCGAAAACAAAAAAACTCTATTTTCAAAAAACTTAATTTAGAAAACTCAAACAAAACACACTGTTATTATTATATATATTTTTTTTGATTCAAAAAAAAGTTTAGGAGGAGGGGAGGCTACCCCCACTCCTGGGTTAGAAAAAGTGTTACGCAATATCATTCACCAACAAAAGACTGCCGGCAGTGAGATTGGAACCTATTATTAACGCGAAATTTTTATTTCTAGTAATTTGATTCTTGATAATAAAATTTATATTTTAATTCCTTCCATTTAAATAATAAGACTAGAAAAAACATACATTTCAACTCAGGATTCATATACATAATCCATTAAATTTAAATATTAAATAATAAAAAATAAAAAATAATATATAAGTCTATTTTTTAAATTCACTTTCTAAACTTAATGATATATCAAGAATATGATTAATAATTAAAGAATATTTAATTATTAACTAATCATTTCTTGACATGTTACTAAATTTGAAAAGCAAATCTAACTTTCAGACTTAAATATCAATTACACTGCATGATATATTTTAAAAATAAGTAATGTTAGAGACCCAAAAATTCTATTATGTGATTCTAACTTTAAATCTCTAGCATTTTTGTTTAAAAATTGCACTCATATTATAGTGCATGATTTTTGTGATTCTCTTTCCTTCTCATACAAGTCAAGCTTATTATGAACACCCTCCAGAGCCAAACCCTAGCTTCCCTCC
Source organism: Camellia granthamiana (assembly GCA_036172215.1). Classification (NCBI taxonomy): domain Eukaryota; kingdom Viridiplantae; phylum Streptophyta; class Magnoliopsida; order Ericales; family Theaceae; genus Camellia; species Camellia granthamiana. The sequence continues at coordinate 79,932,572 of CM069905.1, read as the reverse complement.
TGCAACATCATACACCACATCCAAAGTCTGCTGCTGTACATTCCCGAAAATGCCCACGTCTGAGGCGGCCCTGTTTCCGGCGAACGCCAAGCAGACCTGCGACGCACTTCTGGCGTAAAGTATCCCATTCGCGGTTAGAGGAACCTTGACGTTGCCGCCAAACATGTCGCCGAACAAGAAACTGATCTGCGGAATCTTCACCGAGTTGTACTTGATCAGATCATAACAAGTATCGAGTAATCCCAGAGCTTGAGCCATTGGATATTGCTTCATCTGATCCCAGAAAGCCGTTTTCAATGCATCGTACGCCGTCGGAGGGAGACGAGTGATGATGGTGCCGGAATCGATTATAGAACCGGCGGTCTTGAACACCGATTGTGAGATCGATAATGTCTGGCCATTGACTTTGATTCCGATTATATCGAAGAAGTACAACGACGAAGCTTGCGAGTTTGATAGCAATGGAGTGAATTGCAGAGATGATCCAGTGGAGTTTCCTCCTCCGTTTCCGAAAGTTAGGTGTCCGGAGGAACTCGTTTTTGAAGGAAGACAGCAGGAGAAGTAATTCCCGTATTTGGAAGATGTTTGTGAGACAAGAGACAATGGATCTCGGCCGAGTCCGATCAATCCAGCGGCGCTGCCGAGGAGACCATCGTTGTTCTCGCCGCAACCGAAGAAGAAATTGGGGAAAACATCGAATGGTGTCAATGTCATAGTTTTGGATCCCAAGAAACCTTGAGAGAATGACGAATCGCCGTACTTGATGCCGTAGAAGCAGGTGTTAGTGAAACAACGAGGAGGGTCGCTGGTGGGGCAGGAGTGCTGAGAGCACTGGTGGGAGCTACAAGTGATGTTGGTGTATGTGGATGAGAGAGAAGGATTGTAGATTGGTTCTTGTTGTGGATAGCAGGAACCGAAACATGGCTGGCATTGAGTCCAGGTGAAATCGCTGCCGGTGTCGAAGATGAGGGACAAGTCTGTTTTCGGGGTTCCAAGTCCGATTTTCACGATGTAGTTTCTGGTGCCGATTGATTCGCCGGAGTTCGCCGGAATGGTCGTGGCCTTGGACTAGACTGTTTTGGCTGAGTCGAGACTGGATTGAGTTGACTCGGGACTGGTCACGACGGAGGATCTCAGTCACTGTTGGAGCATTTTCTTTATTATGTTCATGTAGCTGAGAGCATGGACCGTACTTGTGAACTACTTTCAGCGACGCTCCTTTCCTCTTATCTGTTAAGTATAATCAAATTTGTTAGGGTAAGAGCATCTCCAACGGTGAACCTTTTTTTTCATCAAATCTGATGAAAAAAAGGGTGATTTTCTCAATTTGATATTACTTGTTCCAACGGTTGCATCAAAATAATACTGGCTGGGGACAACCGGTGGGACGACCGACTGGTCAACAGGTAAGGCTTAGATTTTTTTTTTTTTTTAAAACCTGTTTGAACCTTTTGGACCTTGTTTGAACCTACATATTTGAAGGAGCCGGTCGACTGGTGGGTCAATCGGCCAGTCGATCGGCCAGTTGACCGGTAGCCCCACCTCCAACGTTCCTGCACAGTAAAATGGTGAAACCTTACCCGTATTCTCAGTTTGATGAAATTTTTGCTTAATTCTTAGTTTGATATCAGTTTGGTGAAACTATTAGAGAGGAAAAATGTGGGTTTTTTCATCAAATTCAAATTTGATGTTGAGTCTGATGCAACGTTGGAGATGGTCTAAGTCTTACTTTTAAGATTTATTGATTATTAAATTTTATTAATAAATTTATTAAATTTTATTGATAAATAATTCTAATTAATAGGACTGATTGATAATGTACCGTTTGTTTAATATAAATAATGTTAAGTATTATGAATTTAATTATTACAAATGATATAATTTAATATTATGAGAGTTATAATTAAAAAAAAATGAAACTTAAATTTATGAAACTTTATTGACTTAATGTAATTGATTAACTATAAAAATAAATTATACAAAGATAATGGAATTGTTCAAGTTTTTTTTTTTTTTTTTGTTTTTTTTTGAACGAAAAAAAAGGATGAGATTAGTAGGAAAAAAAAAGGATGGAATTGTTCAAGTTTGATTAGTAGGAAATATTGTCTAGGAGAGATTTATGGACAAAAAATTAAAAATAATTATGTAAAGTTTTATAAAAGGGAGCTGTTTTGATAAATCTACTTTTTAAGAGTTTTATTCCATCCAACCCATATTCTTTTTGACTATTCCATTAGGTTCTATTTGAGATAAGAAGATCAAAATACCTTTTTCATCTACTTATGCTCCATTTAGTTTACATTATTTGCTTATGTTTCAATAAGTCCTATAGGTGAAATAATTACCAAAATACCCCTAATATGAATGTTCACACCGTCAATGTGAATGTTCATATCGTCAATGTGTAGGGGCCCGGCCCATGTCGATCCTCATGGGTGCCCGGAAAAATTCGAGTCTGGCCGGGGCGAGCCCGACTTATTGACAATGTAAATATTCACATTGACATGTTAACATTCACATTAATAGGAGTGTAAAATTGGCCCGCGTCCCATGGCGGCGCGAAACCCGCCCGCGGCCCATGGGCAGTCCGGGGCAGGCCCGATCCAGACTGTTGACAATGTGAATATTCACATTGACATGTTAACATTCACATTGATAAGAGTATAAAATTGGCCACCGGCCCGTTGACAATGTGAATATTCACATTGACATGTTAACATTCACATTGATAGGAGTGTAAAATTAGCCCGCGCCTCGTGGATGCTCGAAACCTGCCTACGGCACGGGGCAGGCCCGGCCCGGCCTGTTGATAATGTGAATATTCACATTGACAAGAGTATAAAATTGGCCAGCGGCCTAGGGCATGCCCGACCCGGCCCATTGCCAATGTGAATATTCACATTGACATGTTAACATTCACATTGATAAGAGTATAAAATTGGCCCGCGGCCCATGGGCCTGCCAAAAGCCCGCCCACGACCCGGGGCGGGCCCCGGCCCGTTGACAATGTGAATATTCACATTGACATGTTAACATTCACATTAATAGGAGTGTAAAATTAGCCCACGCCTCGTGGCTGCCCGAAACCTGCCCACGGTCCGTGGGCGGTCCGGGCCGGGCCGGGCCCGGCCTGTTCACAATGTGAATATTCACATTGACATGTTAACATTCACATTGATAAGAGCATAAAATTGGCCAACGGCCCAAGGTAGATTCGACTGGCCCGTTGACAATGTGAATATTCACATTGACATGTTAACATTCACATTGATAAGAATATAAAATTGGCCTGCGGCCCATGAGCGGCCAAAAGCCCGCCCACGGCCTGGGTCGGGCCCGGCTCGGCCTGTTGACAATGTAAATATTTACATTGACATGTTATCATTCATATTGATAGGAGTGTAAAAATTAGCCCGCGCCTCGTGGCTGCCCGAAACCCGTCCACGGCCCATGGGCGGCCCGGGGCGGGCTTGGCCATTTTTTTTTAATTCTTTTTAATTTTTCTACTAAAATTTATTATTTTTCACAAAAAAAAGACACTAGGCCTCGGCGCGGGCCAGGCCTCGGACCGGGCCAGGCCTCGGACCGAGCCTTGAATGGGCCTTAATCGGGCCGATAGGTCGGGCCTGGCTTCAAAGTGATGCCCCAGACCCTAGCCTAGGGTCTCGGACTAAGCTAAAGCCTGGGCCCAAACGAGCCTTTCCCGGGCCAGGCTGGACCGGCCCACGGGCCAAAAAATTAGGCACAGGCCCTAGCCCTGGCACAAGGGTATTCGAGCTTTGGACGGGCCGATGGATCGAGCCTCGGGTCGGGCCGGTGGGCCTGGGCTTAGCCTCGAGCTTAGGTCGGGCTTGGGCGGGCCTGGCCATTTTTTTTTTAATTCTTTTTAATTTTTTCGACCACAATTTTATTATTTTCCACAAAAAAATACATTGCGCCTCGGGCGGGCTGGGCCTCGGACCAAGCCTTGAATGGGCCTTAAGCGGGCCGATGGGCCGAGCCGGGCGGGGCTTCAAAGTGATGGCCTAGGCCCTAACCTAGGGTCTCGGACATGCTCGGCCCTAGACCTAAACAAGCCTACCCCGGGCCGTGGGCGGGCTTCGGGCAGCCCACGGGCCGCGGGCCAATTCTACATTCCTATCAATGTGCATGTTAACATATTAATGTGAATATTCACATTGTCAACGGGCCGGGTCGAGGGCAAGCTTTGGGTAGTGGACAAATTTTACACTCCTATCAATGTTAATGTTAACATGTCGATGTGAATATTCACATTGTCACGGGTCGAACCAAGCCCGCCTCGGGCTGTGGGCCAATTTTACACTCTTATTAATGTGAATGTTAACATGTCATTGTGAATATTCACATTGTCAACGGGTCGGGTCGAGCCCGCCCTAGGCCGCTGTAACAAACCCGCGGGGGGGGGGGGGGACCTCGCTACAGTTCGGACTCGATTTGTGTCACGGTTCTTAATCTTGAACCAAAGAGTCCAAATTCGGCGAATCGTTTTGAGAAAAGAGATTTTTTGAAAGAAGTGCCAAACATGGACTGCTTTGCCAGATATAGAGTCGCCACCTAAATATTTTTAAAATGGGAAATTTAGGAAACCCTGACTCAGTGCCGAAGGCCACGTGTCCGTCATCACCAAAGTTATCTTGGCTCGGGAGCTTGGGTACGATCGGGGAAGGTCAGCTATGAGCACCGCCTTTCGCCCCGTCCGAAGACCGGCCTCTACTAACCATGATATCCGATTTTGAAAACATTATGTGTTCTTATTCCGATTATTAGCCTAGAATTACTACGTTATGCGCACAGCAAACAAGTATAGACCAAATCACCTAAATTGGAATAAAACATTACATGTTTGTTTTGAAAATGGTTTGCTACTCGCAAGTGGACTAAAATGCAGGTTTTGCCACCCTCAAGTGGGCTTTAGAAAATACGGTTTCGCCACTATCTAGTCGGCTTAAAACTTACAGTTTTAATGCATTATTCCAATTCAAGTAATTCAACCTCTATCCACAGGCATTCAAGCAGTTATATCACATAAACAGCTAGCCTCATGGTAATCATGCTATTATGACAACATTCACACGCATGTGATATGCTAAAGCATAAAAAGCTCACCTAGTACTCCAAGCCAAAACAGAAACTAGTTACTAATCACATGCATGATCCTAGTTCATGTTTGAAAAATGGCTAATGCAACACATGCAAAGATGCAATCTAGACAGGCTCGGCTATCCTAAGCATGGCATGTAGAATGCTACAAATAACACGTATTCAATTTGGAATTGAAATACAATGCAGTTTGTATGATGTGCCGAGCCCGGCGCATGCAAAACAGATGAATGAATGCAAACATGCTATCATACTGTTATGCTAATTTAAATGTGCCCTAATCTACCATCATAAGCAGGTAAATAAAAGGGAAGAAAGACGTGGGGTTAGAAGACATACACCCACTCACGCACACTTATTACAATTGTGCCCTCGCTCGGAGGGACCGAATAAATATTACAGTCCGAATAATAAATAAATTAATTATTACAAAATTTCTAATTATTTAACAAATAAATGCAAAAAGGAAAGGTGGCCACAGCCGCCCGCCTCGGGATGCGCGAATAATGCATGCTCGAATCTGACTCGCCCGGAAAACCCGCACCATGCCACTGCTGCCTCTGTTTACACTGCCCTGCCTCTCCAAAGACTGCCAAAGTCCTGGGACACGTTCCTTGCACACTGTAGAATACCATCGGCTGGAGGAAATTCCCACCGGCCATGAGGAATGTCCATCGGCTGCTGATGAAGCTATCGGCCATTCACAAATGGCCGGTCGGCATTGTATGTTGCCGGTCGGCAAAAAACTTCCTGCAGAAGACAGTTTTGACAGCAACAAAGGACAGACAGTGCATGGCATGAAATTTCAAGCAAATGTGTGCACCAACACATCCCTTATCATGATTTTGACTCAAAGGGGTATGTTCCTTGATCCTCGGACCACCAATTGCGCAATTCGATGCGTGATGGCCCAAGAAACCAAGTATGCACTTTGATTTCAAATGTCATGCAAACCAAACAAACACATAAAGCCCAACCTCTATCACTTGATCAAGAGGCAAGGCATGCATGCCAATGTAATGCAACCTAGGCATGTGATCTAGTATGCAACATGGGCATGCAAATGAACAATGTATGCTAGGCGTGCAACCTAAACATGTAAACAAACATGGTATGCAACAACATGCAACGATGGACTTAAACTAACATGGATAGCTCGCAAGCATGCCAAAATCAGTGGCCATTAAATGAAAATGAGACACTCGAAATGCGTGCACGCGTGCACACAAACTGAGGACCAAACCTAAGGCACGAATGCCACCCTAACAAGGCATGGCAAAGCATGGATCATGGTATGCAAACAATGCAAATTTTAGTAGCTAAAAGTGATGCAAAACAGCCCCGAAATATGCAAACATGACACCCGATGCAAGGAAATGGTCCCGAAATGCGATATTAAGCACATGAAATGACTTGTGGCTATATCAAACATGCATAATTTGAACATGAAGCATGAAGACAGAAGCTAAGCAGCCCCAAAAAAAAAAGCATGTTTACAGTTTAAAGCATGACCAAACAGTGAGCATAGATAGGGTAAAATTAGCATGCAAAAATGGCTCCGCAAGAGGGGTAATGAGGCAAGTCATAGCTGCTGGTCTCAAACACAGGTTCCCCCTTCTACAATGTTGAAGAGAGGCCAAAAATATGATATTTCACAGTTTATGACAAGCCCCAAAAACAGATACAAGTATGGCCAAAATGCTATGCAAGAAGTGGACCACAAGAGGGGCAAAGAGGCAACTGATACATGGAGGCTCCAAACAGGTTAGGGCCCTTCAACAATATTGAAGAGGGGCCCAAAATATGGCTGTTTATAGTAGATGATCAAGCCCAAAACAGTGTATAAATATGCTCAAAATGCCATGCAAAATTGAGGCCACAAGAGGGCTATAACATGAAGTATAAGAAGGATGTCCCAAAAAGCAATGGACCCTTAATGAAACATGAAGATAGGGTCAAAATAAGCCCCTTTTCAGTTTGGACCAAGGTCCAAAAACAGAGGCTCAACAGCCTAACAAATCATGCAAAAAAAGGGGACCTAAGAGGGGTACAATGGCAAGTCATGCATGGAAGTTTCAAACAGTATTGAGCCCTTCTTCAATGTTGAAGAAGGGCTCAAAATAAGCCTATTTTTAGTTTAAATCATGCTCCAAAACAGATTATACACAAGCCAAATATACTTATGCAAGAAAAATGGCATAAGAGGGCTAATGAAGGAAGTGCTAGCTGCTGTCCTCAAAAGGCAAGAGGTCCTCAATCAAACATGAAGAGGACCTCAAAATATGATGATTTACAGTTTGGGTTGGAGCCCAAAAGTGCAAGAAACTATGGCTTAGATATGAAGCAAGAAAAGACTAGAAAAGGGAAGATGAGGACTCACCCTTGAAGACCAGCAAACTAGCACCTCTTGGACCAAGTTTAGGTGCTCCTAAGCTCTGAAGAACAGCCTCAAGCTGCTGGAATGGATGTTGGAGGTATTGTGCTATGGGTTGATGAAGAAAAGGCCCAAGAACAAGGGTGTTTGATGGTTGAATGGAAGAGATATAGTGAGAGATGGAGGGATATAGGTGTATATATCAGATATGTATGTCTATATCTGGTTTTTTGCTCCAAAAAATCCAACCCACACAAAGGAAGAGGAAGGCTCTTTATATAGGCAAAGACCAAGCTTCTAAGACAAGCTACAAAGGGTCAAGGGGGGCAAGGGGAGGTCAAGGCTTATCAAGGAAGCCTGGACAGCTGGTAGGCTTCTTGAGGAAGCCAAGACAAGGGGTCAAGGCTTCCTCAAGAAGCCTTGAGCAAAGGGTGCACAAAAGAGGGGTCCAAGGCTCAAAATAGGCACATATGTGTGTGGGGGGACGGGTCTGTGCATCCCAGCTGGCACAGCTGGCATGCACTATGCTTGGGAGAGTCAAAAGGGTCAGATCGGCCAAGAAAAAGGGTCATCGGCCAAATAAATTGCCGGTCGGCACAATACATTGCCGACCTGCACTTTGTACTGGCCGGTCGGCTAAATAGAGTGCCGATGGGTGGCCAATGAGGTCAAAAAGTGCCGGAGGATAGCCAGATTGAAGCCCCGGAAGTTAGCTTTCCAATGGCGTAAACCTTGCATTAAAGTTCCTCCTGTGCAAAAAGTTATGGCCTTTTTGGTGAAGCCGCGCAGATTCGATCCAACCGGGATGATGCCCAACTTCAACCAATCATACCTCCCCCATCCGGACTTGGTTTTGAGAGATTCTTGAGTGCAAAATGAAGCCCTGAAAGTCTTTTTTCCAATGGTTATGGCCTCATAGCTTAACTCCAAGTGTATAGATAGATGAGCTTGATTTAGCGAGGACTGCTCGACTCTCTTCTACCCGAATTCATGCCGAACCTCTTCTCCAACTTGTTTTCTCCCCTCTTCTCCTCTTCTCTTCAACTTCAAACCCCGAAGTAAGGTGTTTTGAAAGATTTTTCAAAGATTTCATCTCTCTTTCATTCATCTCCACTTTGTCCTTGCTCGGTTTACCGAAAAGCGCACCATTTACCGAAATGCGAGCGTCGGAACATCGTGGGAATTTTATTTCAAAAATGTTTTGAAAGAGAGGGTTTTAAGGTCTGAAAACTATCCAAAATAGTCTTGGTCCAAAATGGGGTGTGAAGTTGAGATTTGTCTCTCTCCTTGCCGAAGAAACTGGACCTTTGCCCTGCACACCTTTCTTCACCAAGTAAACCATCAGTAGTGCCCAAGTCTCGTCGGTGGTCAAAAATGGGGTGTCTACAGTTGCCCCTCTTTGACAGAACTCGGAAGTCATAACAATGACGGGAGTGAGTGTCAAAGCCCAGAGACGACCCATTTTTGACCAGGCCGAAGGCTTGGACAAACAAAAATACAAATGAATAAGTGGTTGTGCCCGCAGGCTACCTACGTATCCCTTTGCAAGGAATCAAACCAGCGTAGTTCAGGGGCGGGATACAAACGATATGCAGAAAGACTTTGATAATTGGACTTATACGCTACGTGAAGCCGGTTTGAAAATTGGACTTATATGCTACGCGAAGCCAGTTTGAAAATCCGAGATTTATGCAAAAAACACAGTGTGCACAAAACAATGTGATGCAGAGTGAATGCACAAAACAATGCTAAGGAGATGCACAAAATAGTGCGAAACAGGTTGGAATGCACAAGATAGTGCTAACAAGATGCACAAAACAGTGCAATGCAAGAGTGAATGCACGAAACAGTGCTATACAGGTGCACAAGAGAGTGCGATGTGGCATAGATGCACAAAACAGTGCGATGCGCAAAATAGCGCGAACGAAATGTAATGCACCAACAAGTGCAGGTAAGGTGCGCAAGAAAGCGCGATGCAAGTTCAAAGCGAAAGATACAAGCATTTTCCTTTATGCAAGATGAGAGTATGTAATGAAATGCACATGATAGTGCGATAAAATGCACGTGTAATGCAAGTAAAATGCACAAAATAGTGCGATGCGCAAAATAGCGCGAATGAAACAATGTAATGTACAAAACAGTGCGATGCGCAAGAAAGCGCGAAAGTGAATTGCACAGAACAGTGTGATACGCTAAACAGCGCGAGTGTAATGGAATGCACAAGATAGAGGCGCACTCATACTTCGGTTGCCGTTCTGACTTGAAGCAGGCTTACACTTAAGGTAGAGGCGCACTCATACTTCGGTAGCATTGACAAGGCCTGAAGAGGTACATCCAGAGTACAATCACGGAATTTGCTGAAGGTGAAACACACTCAGATGCTTCAATTTTTCCTCTTTTCTTTTGCTTGGCAGTCCGGAACCATTATAGCTTCAGATAGGTGTAGACACCCCATTTTTGACCGTCCTCAAGACTTGGACGTCACCGTTTGAACACTCGGTGATTATCCATGTTTGTGTTCGTTTGGAGTTCCCGGAGTTCTCGGCTACGCGCCTTGCCTCAGGATCTCCGAACTCGACCGTTTTGTGTCTGGTTTTGCACCAAACACTTGTGTTCTGCCTTGGAGGGGCAGGGAGTGCCTTTTGAGGCATCCCCACACACCACCGGCAGTGGCTAGAGGCCACCGGCTGGTTGTTGTTGCCATCGGCACTATATTGTGCCGGTCGGCACTCTTTTGTGCCGGTCGGCAGTCAATTTTGTCAAAATGACAATTTTGCCCTGCCGACTACTGTTCAGTTGCTTCTTGAGATATTTTAAAGCAGCTGTATAGCACTTGCTTCCCCTCCATACACGTGTATGGAGGGATGAGCCTCTTGGTAGCTTAACTTGTAAGCTTTGTTGCCTATAAGAGGACCCTTCCTTCTCTTGGCTCAAGGGTTGGAGGGTTAGACATTTTAGAGAGAAAAGACAGAGAAGAAGCTCTGGTTCTAGGTTAGAAGTTTTGTATCTATCCTATCTCTCTTCTTCCCTCTTACTTGTACACTAGGTGTTTGTGACTTACTATTGCTCATCAACACCTAGTGTTTCACCTTCCTTGGCAACTGAGGTTCTAAGGGCTGGATTTTGGAGTTTTTGGTTGGATTTGAGCTCAAGGAAGCAACAACATCAACTCTTGTGAAGGTGGTCTTCAAGGGTAAGAAACTACCCCTTTTTACCCCATTTTTGCACTCCATTTTTGCATAGCTTAGAACTATTTTTGTGCTTAGCGATTAACACATAAAAGTTCTATTTTTTAGTCCTCTTTATTGTCTATTAAGAGTGTTTTGTGCTTTGGGGAAGTTTGGCCACCCTTAGGCCTTGAAAGGCCCTTGTTTTAGGCCATTTTGTTGAGATCCGGGATTTTGGTGTTTGGGTTTCTTCACCACTAAAATCTTGAGGGATTTCAGTGGTGAAGATGATGCCTTGAAGTCCTAAGAAGGAGGGGGTCACCCCCTCTCCTTGATGTCCTTGAAAAGGGCAAATTTTGCCTCTTGAGGGAGCATGGTGTTTGAGTGTGTGTTGAGCATATATGGACTGTTATTCATGCTTAGGATATCATGATTTAACATTGCTATGAGTTGGTTTTGGTCCCTTATGTATGCTTAGCATAGTTGCCATGTAATGCCTTGTATTGCCTTAACATGCCTTAGGTTGTTAGCCCTAATTTGAGCATGCTTTAGGCTTAGACTTATGAATGTTTTGTACTTATTTTGACATGTTTTAGCTCTGTCCATAATCATTTGGGTTGATCTTGGCATGCATTATATAGCCCCTTTGCATTTTAGGCTTGCTAGCCTTCGAGCATGCATGTGTAGCATGTGTTGCTTACCTCATTTTGATGGTTTGGAACCATCTAACATGTCATTTCAGTCCCTTTGGTGTGCTTGTATGCTTGCCTTAGTTGCCTCTTTAATGCTTTAAAAGCATGTATTGAATGCTCCATGTTTTGGTCATTGTGCATGCCGTTGGTTGCAAGCCTCTTAGATGCCATCTAAGTAGCCTTTTGGCTTTGTTTCAACATGCTAAAAACCTGTTTTAGTTGTTTAATGCATGCCATAATTGTCTTGCATAAGTATAGTTCAATGCCTCATTGACTTACTTTAAGTCTTGGACCATTTGCATGCTTTGTTTGGTCTATTTTGAGTTGGTTTAGCACCACACTTTGACATGATTTTAGAGCTCATGTTGCATGCTAATCATCCATGTTATCTTCTTTCAAGTGTGCTTGAGAGTGGTTTGTTTAATGCCTAAGTTGTGTGCCTTAACATGTGTACATGTGCATGTGTGTTTAGCTCTCATACTTAGCATTTTGGCTACTGATTTTAGGCCTAGTTAGAGTTGCCTAGATCATGTTTAAGTCCACCTTTTATTTGGTTTGCATGCTTGCCTTACATGTTTGCTTGTATGCTTACATAAGCGCCTTGCATTGTCCATATTGCATGCTAGCCAACATGCTTAGGATTTCATTGCATTGACATGCATGCTAGGCCTCTTGAGATAAACATGATAGAGGTCCGGCACCCTTGTTTGTTTATATGGTTTGCATGCATTTGAAATTGAAAGTGCACATTTGGTTCTTTGGGCCATCATGCATGGGAATGCGTGATTAGTGACCCGAGAATCGAGGCACATGCCCCTTTGAGTCACAAACATGATAAGGAGTGTGTTTGGTGCATACATTGCTTGAATAACATTGCCATGCAAGATTTTGCCCTCTGCTGCTGTGAGTTGCAGGTTCTGCAGACATTCAGTGCCGGCCAGCAGTATTTAGTGCCGACCGGCAGTCTATTGATGGCCGATGGATGAATTTTGTGCCGGTGACCTCATGCTGATGCCGGTGGAAGTCCTACTCAGCCGATGATGTCCCTCAGTGTCCTGGGAGGCACTCCTAAGACTTTGGCAATCTTCTGAGATGCAAAGTAGGGAAAACAGAGGCAGTCTAGGCATGGTAGTGCAATTCCGAGCAAGACCCGAGCACGTGCTGCATTTGGCTCTCCTCCCGAGGCGGTTTACTGTTTTTCTTAGTTTAGTTAGTTTGTCAACTAATTAGGCTAATTTGTAATATTTAATTAGCTTGCGTAGTTAATTATCTGTATTATTCTTTTGGTCCCTTTGAGCGAGGGCAAATTTGTAATAAGCGTGTGTGAGTGGTGTGCATGTCTCCCAACCCCCACTTCTTTCTCCCTTTTACTTACCTGCTTTTAATGGTTAGTATTAGGGCACGTTTATTTTAGCATACCTTATGCTATGCATGCGTGCATCCATGTATTTGTTGACATGCATCGGGCTCGGTACATCATACAAACTGCATTGTATTTTCAATTCCAAATTGAATACTGTAGACACCCCATTTTTGACCGACCTTAAGACTCAGACGTCACCGATTGAGCGCTCGGTGATGTTGCATATTGTGCTCGTTCAGAAGTCTCAGAGTCGCGGCCGTGCGCCCTGCCTCCGGACTTCTGAACCCTCTTTTGTGCCTTGCCTCGGTTTGCGAACCAGACTCGGTTTTCTCTGTTTTCTTTCCTGAGGGGAGGGACAGGTCCCGTAGACTATCTCTCAGTGGCCGTGGGCTACATTTCGTGGTCGTAGGCCATTTTGCCCATTTCGGAGCCCGGTTCCCGGTTTTCGGAGCCGTTAGGCCGTGTGCCTCGGTTCGGGACCACCCGACCATCTCCGATTCCTTCGGTTTTTGGCATACATCTTATTTACTCCCTTTCAAGGGACACTGGGGTCTTAGATACCCACTTTGTGGCCAAACACCACTTTCGGTGCTTAACGGCCGGTTTTCGGGACCCCGAACTGCGTGTTTTGGCCCCCGAGCATTCGTTTTGCATCGATTTTTGTTCATTTTTGGCAGGTACCTCTGTTTTATCACCAGGAAGGTCACTGAAGGGTGGGAGGCCATCAATTATCTCAGCAACCAGTTATGCTTCTCCGGCGCCCTCCAACGCCCGTTTTTCTCACTTCCGGGCTAATGTTGAACACCCTAAGGCCATTTTCTTCGAGCCAAAACCACATATTTGTGTTGTACACACATGGGAGGACCCTAAAAACACATGGCCGGCCAGTAATTCTCATTGACCCCTTTGAACCCCTTCTAAAAGTGGCATGTTGTCTCTCTTGTTTCAGAGTTGCCAATTTCCAACCATAGGGTCTTGTTGTAGACACATGGGAGGACACCAATCTTAGGTGGCCGGCCAGTAACTCTCATTGACCCTTTTGACCCCTAGCCGGCCGGCCATGGGGGGTGGCCGGCCGGCCACCTGCAGCAAAAACACCCAGCCGGCCTGCTTCCTTGGGATGTGTGCATTCCAGCTGTGCTTTGATTTTCCCCCAAAAATATCTGATCCGGGGGAACCTTTTGGAGGGAAATAAGGGCTCATTTCCCTCCACTTTGGCCTTGATGGTCCTCTCCCTCTCTTGTCTATATAAAGAGCCTCCCAACTCTAGAGAAGGGGTTGGAAAAATTGCTTCAAGCATATACATACATAGAACTTCATTTCCTTCAAGTTTTGGTGCCATTTCTTCATCATCTTCAAGCTCTACCATCACAACTCCATTCCAGCAGCTAGGAGAGCTTTCCAGCAGCTAAGAGGCTCCCATTCTTCAAGCAAAAGGTAGCCAAGACTTGTCTACAAGGGTAAGTATCACTTTCCCTCTTTTGTAGCCCATTTTTGCCTCATTTCTTAAGCCTATTTTCTTATTGTTTTGAGCTCCGACCTTAACTGAAACTAGGTCTATTTTGAGCTATTCTTCATGTTTGTTCAAGGGCTCAACCCTGTTTGAGCCCTCCATCTTGCACTTGTTTCAATATCCTCTTATATGCCATTATTTTGCATTGAATATTTGGCCTATGTGTGATCTGTTTCCGAGCATAATGTAAACTTTAAGAGGGCCTATTTTGAGCCCCTCTTCAATATTGAAGAAGGGCTCAACTCTGTTTGGGTCCTTTATCTTGCACTTGCTTCATAATCTCTCCTATTTACCGTAAATTTGCATGATTTGTTTGGCCTATGTGTGATCTGTTTTGGAGCATTTCATGAACTGTGAGTAAGCTTATTTTGTGTCCCTCTACAACATTGTAGAAGGGATCAACCTTGTTGGGGGCCTCCATGTTATACTTGTCATTATACCCCTCTTTGGCCCCCATTTTTGCATGCTTTTTTAGGCCTATCTAGCTTCTATTTTTGGCCATGAGCAGTACTGAAAATATCCATATTTTGGCCTTCTTAACATGTTTTATTAAGGGTCTTTGCTTATTTGATGAATTTTTGGGGTACCTCATGTTATAACCTTTGTTGGCTTCAATCTTGCATGGCATTTCTAGCATGTTTGCATACTGTTTTTGGGGTTGTCATCTACTGTAAATGTGCATATTTTTGGCCCCTCTTCAGTGTTATAGAAGGGCATTTTTCTGTTTGGGCTTTGCATTTACCATCTACTTCAATACCCCTCTCTTGGCCCCTATTTTTGCATACCATTGTTGCCCTATCTATGATTGCTGTCTGGCCTTGTTTTCTACTGAAAAAATGCTTGTATTGGGGCTGCCTTGCTACTGTATTTTCATTCCATGTCCATATTGTGCATGCATTGCATAGCTATAGGCCATTTCGGGTGCCTAATTTCGCATTTCGGGGCCATTTCATGCATCGGGTGCACTTTCGCCTCATTTCGGGACTGTTTTGCATCATTTGTGAGTGCTGAAATTCATTTGCATGTTTTCATATCACTTCCATGCCATTTCATGCCTTAGGGCCATTGCCTCGGTTTGCGTGCCCGTGTGCACGCATTTCGAGGCACTTCTTTTTTTTATCCGACGGCCTCTTATGTGAGTGTGGCTGAGGCTCACTCATGTTAGTGTAAGTCCACTTTACATTCTATATGCCATTTTAGTCTCATTGCATTGCGTATGCCATTGCCTCAGTTTGCGTGCCCGTGTGCACGCATTTCGAGGCACTTCATTTTCATCCATTGGCCTCCTATGTGAGTGTGATTGAGGTTCACTCGTGTTGGTGTAAGCCCATACGGCATTGCGTATGCCATGTTCTCGTTTTGCGTACCCGTGTGCACGCATTTCGAGGCATCTCTTTTTCATCTCACGGCTTCTTATGTGAGTGTGGCTGAGGCTCTCTCATGTTGGTATAAGTCCAATTTGCATTGCGTGTGCCATTTCATGCCTTAGGATCATCGCCTCGGTTTGCGTGCCCGCGTGCACGTATTTCGAGGCATCTCATTTTCATAGCATTGTGTATGTTAGGATTGTATCTTAGTTGCATTCATTCATATCATGCATATTGCATCGTGTTCGGAATAAGAGTTAGCCTGGGCACGGGAAACGAGGCACGTTTCGCACCCCGAGTGACGGAACGGGTCTCAATTCCCAAGTCACCGACACTCCGGATTACCCATGACGGAGTTAGGTTTTATTGTAGCATTCATATGCATTCATTCTATATTGAGTTGTGCAATTCGGCTCCTCGGCCATCATGCATCGAGATGCGTGATTGGTGGCACGAGGGTCGAGGCATGCATATATTTGTGAAATACATTGCTATGCCCCTTTCCTGCTCTCTATTGCAGCATATCCAGAATCAGCAACTTTTCGGAGTCTGGCACGCTTTTCGAGAAACATTGCAAAACAGAGGCTAATTGGGGCATTCTAGTGGATTTCCGCGCAAGGCAGCTCCAACGTACATCATTCATCAGAATCAAGGCAGCCCCTGGCTTGCATGCCAGTTTTACATTTTTCTTATTTAATTTGTTAATTAATTAGGAATTTGTATATTATTTGGGACTGGAATATTTTGGACTATATTATTCTTTCATTCGAGACTGTATATTTATTTGGACCCTCTGTGCGAGGGCATAATTGTAATAAGTGTGGGTGAGTGTGATGTATGTCTTCCAACCCCACGTCTTTCTCCCTTTTATTTACCTGTTTACAATGGTTAGATATAGGACATATTTCAATTAGCATATAGTATGACAGCATGTTTGCATCATTCATCTGTTTTGCATGCACCGGGCTCGGCGCATCATACAAACTGTATTTGTATTTCAATTCCAAATTGAATACGTGTTAGTTGTAGCATTCCATATGCCATGTTTAGAATAGCCGAGCCTGCTATAGTTGCATTTTGCATGTGTTGCATTAGGCATTTCAGCATATCTAGGATCATGCATGGATTTCTAATGAGTTTCTGTTTTGGCTTGGAGTACTCGGTGAGTTTTATGCTTTAGCATCCTTGCATGCGTGTGAGTGTCGCCATGGTAGCATGCTTGCCATGAGGCTATATGCTTATGTGATATAACTGCCTGAATGCCTGTGGGTGAAGGTTAGGTTACTTGGATTGGGACAATTCATCAAATGTTTGTTTTAAGCCCACTAGATAGTGGCAACACCATGTTTTCTAAGCCCACCCGAGGGTGGCAAAATCTGTATCTTAAGCCTACCTGCGGGTAGCAAACCATCTTTCAAAAACAAACATGAAATGTTTTGTTCCAATTCAGACGACTCAGTCTATACTTGTATGCTGTGCGCATCACATAGTAACCTAGGCTAATAACCGGAATAAGAACATACAATGTTTTCAAAATAAGATATCATGGTTAGTAGAGGCCGGTCTTTGACCGGGCGAGCGGGGGTGCTCACGAAGTGACCTTCCCCAATCGTACCCAAGTTCCCGAGCCGAGGCAACTTTGGTGATGACGGACACGTGGCCTTTGGCACCGAGTCAGGGTTTCCTAAATTTCCCCATTAAAAAATATTTAGGTGGCGACTCTGTATCTGGCAAAGCAGTCCATGTTTGGCACTTCTTTCAAAAAATCTGTTTTCAAAACGATTTGCCGGATTTGGACTCTTTGGTTCGAGATTTAGAACCGTGACATTTGAGTCCTTCGAACTGTAGTGACCCAATATCGAACCAGAACGGGGGGGGGACTCGCACTCCTCGCCCCGGGATGCGTTTGGGGACCTCTACAGTTTGCATCGAATAAAGTGCGTTTCACATGCCATCTTTAGGGTTAGCTGAGCCTACTCTAAATTGCATCTTCGCCTGTGTTGCATTAGCCATTTAACATGAATTAGGTCATGCATGTTTGCTAACTAGTTTCTTGTTTTGGCACGGAGTACGATGTAAGTATTTTACGCTTTAGCATACCACATGCGTGTGAATGTTGCCATGATAATATGCTTACCATGCGGCTAAGTGCTTATGTGAGATAAACTGTTTGAATGCCTGTGGGTGGAGGTTGGGTTGCTTGAGTTGGAAAGCCCATTGAAATCCGTGTTTTAGCCTACTTGTGAGTAGCAAATTCCGAAGCATTTTCAAAACGAACGAATATGCAATATTGATTTCCAAATTAGGCAATCTAGTCTATACTTGTATGCTGTGCGCATAACATAGTAATTCTAGGCTAATAATTGGAATAAGAGCACGTGATGTTTTCAAAATCGGATATCACGGTTAGTAGAGGCCGGTCTTCGAACCGGGCGAAAGGGGGTGCTCATAGCTGACCTTCCCCGATCGTACCCAAGCTCCCGAGCCAAGACTACTTTGGTTATGACGGACACGTGGCCTTCGGCACCGAGTCAGGGTTTCCTAAATTTCCCATTTTAAAAAATATTTAGGTGGCGACTCTGTATCTGGCAAAGCAGTCCATGTTTGGCACTACTTTTCAAAAAATCTGTTTTTTCCCAAAAACGATTTGCCGGATTTGGACTCTTTGGTTCAGATTAAGAACCGTGACAAATCGAATCCGAACTGTAGAGTGAGGCCCAAGGGCGCGTCTACAATAGGTCCTGGTTCTACTGTTCTCACACGACCTGGGTTGAACCCTGCAGTTTTTGAAAGAACAAATTCCTTTTTGCACAAATGTGGAGAATGGCACAGCACTCTGAGTACAAAACTATTTTATTTTTGAAATCGAGAGATGAGTTTTCGACCAGGTATTGAGCCTACGACTGAACACAGCAAAACGACTCAACAAGGAAATAAAAGGCACACAACCTAGACACATCGAGACACGCTCGGAACCACTCAAAGCAAGAATCGAGACAAACAAAACAAAAGACACGACACACAGACGTATTACAAAGACGAGAGACCTCTCAATACACGAGGAGCCAGTTTCTCCGGGTATTATTTTCCACCCTTTCTCATTTGTGATTCTCACATCACTCGGCCCTCAGGCTCGGTTTTTCTCTCAAAAACCCTTTTGCTCACCTTTTCTCTCATCGCACATCTCTCTATTCTTCAATCTCTCATTTTTCATCCCTCCCCTGGGTGGTTGGTGGATAAACAAGAAGTTGCGGGCTCTTGCCCCTAGCATTCAGATAGATTCTTCGTTTGTTCACAACAGTGAGATTCTTCCACAGAGGGGCTGCGCTACGATTGGGTGTGTAGCAAATCTGTGGCTGACATTGGTTGATGATGCCCTGCTGGGGAGTTTGGACGTGGTTAGATCTGTCCAGATGAGGGAATGGAATATCTGGCCTCATTCCAGTGCGTGCTTCGCACTTGGCTTGATACCTCGTTGTTTGGAGGATGAGAGAGCTTTCTGCCCTTTGTTGTTGACTTCAGTTGTGCCCTCTTCTGGCAGGTAGAGTGCCCTTCTTGGCGAGTATGTCGACAATGGGGAAAAGACAGGAAGCCTGACTCACCTATGCTCCTAGTTCATCATTTTGACCATTTTTTATTTTTGAGCTTTTGCTAAAGTAATTTTGACCGACATGAGAGTTAGATTAACATGTTTGTTCGATTTTTGATTTGAAGATCATGCAAGTTAGGCTATGAGCACTGAAATTTTTCCTTTTTTGGGTCCAAGAAATGGTCCAGTTTTTGAAAAAGATGGAACAATTTTCGAGAAAATAGTCAACTTCAGTAAAAATTCTCCAAAATTGTTTTTGCAAACAGCCACTGCTGGGCGAGCATGAAACCTACTCTTGAGATGCACCACCTCAGATCTGAAGGAAAATTGCCCCTTGCTTGAAGAGAGCTGCATGGCAACGGAAAGTTGCCCCTTGTTTGAACGGCACCGCAGCGCATTGTAGGCAGTCCTCAGAGTGATGAACACAACCAAACCCTCGGATACAGTGAAGACAAAGACCAGAACCATCACATGGACATAATCGAATTTGAAGTGTTTTGCGGCTGGACTTCAGAATGAAGTTGCCTACGTATCCCAAAGATGGGAATCAAGCTTTACGTAGTTCGGGGTTAAGGTACACTCGGGTATTAACCTCTCCTTTTTATGCTCTAACTTTTGCCAAGGCGCCTGTTGCAGGTTTTCGACCTTGCGAGCTTTGTTCTTCTTTCTTTTCAATTTTTCATTTTTTTTCTTTTTCTTTTTTTGCATTTTTCTTTTTTGTATATTTTTTTGCATTTTTTTTTTCTTTTTTTTTTCTTCTTTTCTTTTTTTGTATTTTTCTCTTGCCTTAACTTTTGCCTGGGTCGCCCTTCCGGGTTTTCGGCCCAGCGAGCCTCTCAAAGGGTAAAAGTGTAACAAGTCCATGCCAAATGGTTTTGAGATTGAAGCCATATGTATCCAGGAGAGTGGCTGTTGTATTGATTTGCAGAAAGATCCACCTTTGGCTCTTCGAGCACATCGGATATTTTTTTGCCCCTAGTTCGAGGGGTGCTTCTGATCTAGCTTTGCAAGCTTCTTTTGACGACATCTGATCCTCTTGATTTGACTTTGGTGCCTCTTGTTCGAGGGCTGCTTCAAATCTGGCCACACATGCCTCCCATCATGATTGTCCTTTGAACGTTCTGAATCCAAGTTCAAGATTTGAAAGCAAAGGGGTTGAGTCTCGAGGCCGAGAGCGATCCTAAGCTGCACAATCTCAAGAGCAATTCCACCCATGTCTTCGCAGGACCGCGCAAAACATTTTTTTTGGAAAGTTTTTAAGAAAGCGACAAATCGCTCGCGCTGAAGACAGTGTAGGACCAATCTGGATCAAAGCTAGGGTCCTTCTCAGTACTCACACTAACAAGCATGATTTCATTCATTAAGGGCTTAGCACGCCTCTCTTTCTCTCAATTTGATCAAAGTTTTGCAAATCCCGAGGAATTCCTTCCTCTTTGTTTTCACCGCAGTGTTCAAAAAGGTTTTGAAAAACTTAGGTCAATGCAATAATTTCAAGGCACAGAAAAGACAGAGTTCTTAGTCAAATACTGCCATCTCATTTAGAATTTCTGGCACAACTGGCACACGGCAGAAGCAAACACAAGAGTGTGAAAATCACTGCTGTTCCATTCAGATCTGTTGGCATAACTGGCTCCAAGGCAGAAACAGACTCGAAAGGAAGCAAAAAAAGACAAACACAAAACAAGCAAGGGATGTCTGAGGTAACACCCCCGAAATCACCCGACTCTAACAAAACAGGACTGACTCGATACAACAAGACAGACCCTGACTGACTCAGTATGAAAAGACTGACTCAATACAAAATGACAAGACTGACCCAATACCTAAGTCAGAAAGTACAAAACTAGCATTCGCAAATGCTAAAAGCAGTGCGTGCCAAACGCCACATCCGGAGTAAATTGAGTGCCGCCCGCAGGTGGTTCATCCCCTGATCACATATTCGTACTATCCCCCAAGTTCACTGATCCAGTGGTGATAGGCTTTACTGAGCTGGTGCGGCAATGACCTTGTTGTCAAACAAATCTTGTATTTCGTGGCGAAGATGGAAACACTTATCGGTGACATGGCCGACCTGCTGATGAAAGGCACAGTACTTGGCCGAATCATGGGAGGGAGGAAGTCTATCTGGCAGTGGTCGCGGCTCCAGGGGTTTCAGGTACCCCTTTTTAATCAGGACCCTCAAGGCCGCTGATAGAGACATGTTCAGTGGGGTGAATACCCTCTGGCCCCGAGGTAGATAGTCCGATGTTCGGGGGTTTGAAGAAGATGCGCCAACAAAGACGTCGGCAGGTGCTAGCCGGGTTTGCTGATCTTTTTCGAGAGTAGGGTTAGAGCTGAAAGGAACATTCCTGACATGACGACCCTTCTCCCGGCTTGCCCCTTGATTCAAACTGCCCCCGACTTGAGTGGCGAAAATGTCATCCACAGTTTTTGCCATAACTGCGAGGACTTGCTCTTCGTTCAATCCCTCGGCTTTCAAAGCCTCAACAACCAACTGAAGATGTTCATGGGGACTAATGCTTGCCCCTGCCTTGCTCTTATCACTGGCCACCACTTTGCTAAGAGATTGGCCTTCTCCCAATGCAGCCCGTCCCAAGGTTGGGGAGCCTCTTGACATGAACTCCCTGGTATGTGATACGGTTGATGACGGGGCCAAAACTCCGAAGGCCAGATCTGCCATAGTTCTTTGAAGATCTTCGATCATTCTCATCAGCTCAGAAGTAGTGGGTTCATGGGTTTGGGATGATTGGGGTTCTGATGCACCCATCATGCGTAAGTCCAGGCTCTCTGGGGTAAATACATTAGGCTTGGGTAGATGGACTGGGGTGATGTATACGCTGGGGTCGTAAGGGACGGCCAGTGTGTGGATTAGGTTGAGATGTGGATGAGGTATTTGGTCATTGGGGGCTGAAGGTGGAGCTATCGTTTGGTTGTCAATGAGATTTTGGATCTCATGACGAAGGCGGTAGCAACGGTCGGTGCCATGACCGCACTGCTGATGGTACATACGGTACTTGGAAGGGTTATGTCTGACTGGGAGTGGGTCAAGAAGAGGTTGAGGATCGAGGGGTTTGAGATGCCCTCTTTCCACCAAGGCTTTTAGTGCGCTAGTCAGGCTCATATAGAGGGAGGTGAAAGTTCTGCCCTGAGCTCGGGTTAGACCGGCTGGTTCTAGGCTTGGTTTGGCAAAAGGGTCGGTTGTAGCAACTGTATTGATTTCGGTGGGTTTGGGAATAGCGCTACTACGAGCATTGGTATTCCCTGAAATCACCCTCCTTGTCAGTTCACTTGTTCTGGGAATAATCCCACTGTTGAACGCGTTCTCGACCTGAACCCCCAGTTCATGTAAACTTTTGAAAGTGAATAGCGGAGCGACTATCAACTTTTGCAACATATCATGCTCGAGGTTTCGCACCATCATCTGTACTTGATCCCTCTCCGAAGGGCGACGATCCGTCATCTGTGCTGCCTTTGCTCTCCACCTGGCAACAAATTCCACAAAAGGCTCTTTTGGGTTCTGGCAGGTTGCTTCAAGCTCTTGGATTGTCATTTCAACTTGGGTGTTGTACGAATACTGATCGACAAAGGCCTCAGTCAGTTCTTCCCAGTTTTGCTTCACTTTATCTCCCAACTTAGCGTACCAAGTGGCTGCTACACCCGACAG
Source organism: Camellia granthamiana (assembly GCA_036172215.1). Taxonomy (NCBI): domain Eukaryota; kingdom Viridiplantae; phylum Streptophyta; class Magnoliopsida; order Ericales; family Theaceae; genus Camellia; species Camellia granthamiana. The sequence continues at coordinate 79,909,722 of CM069905.1, read as the reverse complement.
GGTTCTTCCATACAAAGAGAGTTTCTGTGGCTTAGTCAGACCCATCGGCTTCAGGACATCCAAGAAAAGTCGGATATGTACTATTGGATCTCCAGACCCATTGAAACGGTCAATAAATGGCATTTTGAATCTGTCTGGGAGCCGCACGGCAGACTCAGTGTGCCCATCCTCAATGCCGGGAATGGAGTTAAGGCCTTGTGCCTTTTTGAATTGCTTCTCAAGGCTTGTAATTTTCGCTGCAGTCAGATTGAACTCATCAACATGAAAGGGTTGAAACCTCTCAATAGGCTGCACCAGGGGCCTGACAACTCGAGCTTGAGCCAACCCTTCTTGGGGATTCGAACCCTGTAAATCTTCAACTGGCGGAAGTGGATCAAAGTTCGGCTGGGGTCCCGAAGCTGGATGTGAGGCAGATGCCCCAGATGGGCGCTGCGTTTCAATACCGGTCTTAGCCTACATGGCGGTTCCCTGATTTAATGCTGCTATCACGGCCACAAATTCTTCTGAACCCTGTGCCATCACGGGTCTGCTGATGATGTGACTGGTGACTGTCGGATCAGATGAACCGGTGAGCCCTAACTGGCCTTTCTTTGCCTTGCCTCAGCGAAAGAACACTGGTTGCCCTTGAACTGAATTCCTGACCTAACAAAGTCTATCAGCACAAGTCCGATGAACCTCGGGGAATATTGGAGCCTTCTGAAGCTATAGTTCCAGGACTACCTAGCAAAAGAGAAAACCGACAGCATCTCAGCTCAATTTCACTGGAACGGATATAAGCATAACAGAACGACTGTACACATTACTGGTCACTGTTCCCCAAATCACTGTCCCCAAAGCTGGATCTGATACCCGCAGATAACTGATTCCCCAAAATACTGTTACCGGTGCCCTCGGGCCGGATACCAAAACTTGCAAACTGATATGCGCATTCCCTGTAGAGATACACTCCAAAAGCACATAGCATGTAAAAGAGAGCCAATACACCCCTATGTTGGGGTAGGGTTTCCCTGTCCTATTTTGTCAGGAGCTAGGGTTTCACTACACACGCAGCGGTTTCAAACAACCTATATCGGGTAAGCAACCTGTCCTAGTTTGGAATGGTCACTATGGATTTCGATATGCACTAGGTCGAATAGTCAAAGAGGGTGCCCCGGTAAAACCGGGGTTTGTGTTCCCATACTGGCAGAGCCCGTAACCGGTCAGCCTTATGGACATGCCTTGACAAGACAAGCCTCCAGCAAACCGCTCAGGAATAGCAGATGGCCAACACGGTGTCCTAGGCGCACCAATGCACATGCAATGCAAAGAAACACATAAATGTAGTCAAAACAGGATATCACAAGTTCGAGTCAAGCTCTCTAAATTCCCCAGCAGAGTCGCCAGAAACTGTAGACGTCCCCGAACACCCCGGGAGGATGACTCCCGTTCGGTTCATTTATGGGTCTACTACAGTTCAGGACTCAAATTGTCACGGTTCTTAATCTTGAACCAAAGAGTCCAAATCCGGCAAATCGTTTTGAGAAAACAGATTTTTTGAAAAAAGTGCCAAACATGGACTGCTTTGCCAGATATAGAGTCGCCACCTAAATATTTTTAAAATGGGAAATTTAGGAAACCCTGACTCGGTGCCGAAGGCTACGTGTCCGTCATCACCAAAGTTATCTTGGCTCGGGAGCTTGGGTACGATCGGGGAAGGTCAGCTATGAGCACCCCCTTTCGCCCGGTCCGAAGACCGGCCTCTACTAACCATGATATCCGATTTTGAAAACGTTATGTGTTCTTATTCCGGTTATTAGCCTAGAATTACTACGTTATGCGCACAGCAAACAAGTATAGACCAAATCACCTAAATTGGAATAAAACATTACATGTTTGTTTTGAAAATGGTTTGCTACTCGCAAGTGGACTAAAATGCAGGTTTTGCCACCCTCAAGTGGGCTTTAGAAAATACGGTTTTGCCACTATCTAGTCGGCTTAAAACTTACAGTTTTAATGCATTATTCCAATTCAAGTAATTCAACCTCCATCCACAGGCATTCAAGCAGTTATATCACATAAGCAGCTAGCCTCATGGTAATCATGCTATTATGACAACATTCACACGCATGTGATATGCTAAAGCATAAAAAGCTCACCTAGTACTCCAAGCCAAAACAGAAACTAGTTAGTAATCACATGCATGATCCTAGTTCATGTTTGAAAAATGGCTAATGCAACACATGCAAAGATGCAATCTAGACAGGCTCGGCTATCCTAAGCATGGCATGTAGAATGCTACAAATAACACGTATTCAATTTGGAATTGAAATACAATGCAGTTTGTATGATGTACCGAGCCCGGCGCATGCAAAACAGATGAATGAATGCAAACATGCTATCATACTGTTATGCTAATTTAAATGTGCCCTAATCTACCATCATAAGCAGGTAAATAAAAGGGAAGAAAGACGTGGGGTTGGAAGACATACACCCACTCACGCACACTTATTACAATTGCGCCCTCGCTCGGAGGGACCGAATAAATATTACAGTCCGAATAATAAATAAATTAATTATTACAAAATTTCTAATTATTTAACAAATAAATGCAAAAAGGAAAGGTGGCCACAGCCGCCCGCCTCGGGATGCGCGAATAATGCATGCTCGAATCCGACTCGCCCGGAAAACCCGCACCATGCCACTGCTGCCTCTGTTTACACTGCCCTGCCTCTCCAAAACTGCCAAAGTCCTGGGACACGTTCCTTGCACACTGTAGAATACCATCGGCTGGAGGAAATTCCCACCGGCCATGAGGAATGTCCATCGGCTGCTGATGAAGCTATCGGCCATTCACAAATGGCCGGTCGGCATTGTATGTTGCCGGTCGGCAAAAACTTCCTGCAGAAGACAGTTTTGACAGCAACAAAGGACAGACAGTGCATGGCATGAAATTTCAAGCGAATGTGTGCACCAACACATCCCTTATCATGATTTTGACTCAAAGGGGTATGTTCCTTGATCCTCGGACCACCAATTGCGCATTTCGATGCGTGATGGCCCAAGAAACCAAGTATGCACTTTGATTTCAAATGTCATGCAAACCAAACAAACACATAAAGCCCAACCTCTATCACTTGATCAAGAGGCAAGGCATGCATGCCAATGTAATGCAACCTAGGCATGTGATCTAGTATGCAACATGGGCATGCAAATGAACAATGTATGCTAGGCGCGCAACCTAAACACGTAAACAAACATGGTATGCAACAACATGCAATGATGGACTTAAACTAACATGGATAGCTCACAAGCATGCCAAAATCAGTGGCCATTAAATGAAAATGAGACACTCGAAATGCGTGCACGCGTGCACACAAACCGAAGACCAAACCTAAGGCACGAATGCCACCCTAACAAGGCATGGCAAAGCATGGATCATGGTATGCAAACAATGCAAATTTCAGTAGCTAAAAGTGATGCAAAATAGCCCAAAATATGCAAACATGACACCCGATGCAAGGAAATGGTCCCGAAATGCGATATTAAGCACATGAAATGACTTGTGGCTATATCAAACATGCATAATTTGAACATGAAGCATGAAGACAGAAGCTAGGCAGCCCCAAAAAAAAAGCATGTTTACAGTTTAAAGCATGACCAAACAGTGAGCATAGATAGGGTAAAATTAGCATGCAAAAATGGCTCCGCAAGAGGGGTAATGAGGCAAGTCACAGCTGTTGGTCTCAAAAACAGGTGCCCCCTTCTACAATGTTGAAGAGAGGCCAAAAATATGATATTTCACAGTTTATGACAAGCCCCAAAAACAGATACAAGTATGGCCAAAATGCTATGCAAGAAGTGGACCACAAGAGGGGGCAAAGAGGCAACTGATACATGGAGGCTCCAAACAGGTTAGGGCCCTTCAACAATGTTGAAGAGGGGCCCAAAATATGGCTGTTTATAGTAGATGATCAAGCCCAAAACAGTGTATAAATATGCTCAAAATGCCATGCAAAATTGAGGCCACAAGAGGGCTATAACATGAAGTATAAGAAGGATGTCCCAAACAGCAATGGAACCTTAATGAAACATGAATATAGGGTCAAAATAAGCCCCTTTTCAGTTCGGACCAAGGTCCAAAAACAGAGGCTCAACAGCCTAACAAATCATGCAAAAAAAGGGGACCTAAGAGGGGTACAATGGCAAGTCATGCATGGAAGTTCCAAATAGTGTTGAGCCCTTCTTAAATTTTGAAGAAGAGCTCAAAATAAGCCTATTTTCAGTTTACATCATGCTCCAAAACAGATTATACACAAGCCAAATATACTTATGCAAGAAAAATGGCATAAGAGGGCTAATGAAGGAAGTGCTAGCTGCTGTCCTCAAAAGGCAAGAGGTCCTCAATCAAACATGAAGAGGACCTCAAAATATGATGATTTACAGTTTGGGTCGGAGCCCAAAAGTGCAAGCAACTATGGCTTTGATATGAAGCAAGAAAAGACTAGAAAAGGGAAGATGAGGACTCACCCTTGAAGACCAGCAAACCAGCACCTCTTGGACCAAGTTTAGATGCTCCTAAGCTCTGAAGAACAGCCTCAGGCTGCTGGAATGGATGTTGGAGGTATTGTGCTATGGGTTGATGAAGAAAAGGCCCAAGAACAAGGGTGTTTGATGGTTGAATGGAAGAGATATAGTGAGAGATGGAGGGATATAGGTGTATATATCAGATATGTATGTCTATATCTGGTTTTTTGCTCCAAAAAAATCCAACCCACACAAAGGAAGAGGAAGGCTCTTTATATAGGCAAAGACCAAGCTTCTAAGACAGGCTACAAAGGGTCAAGGGGGGCAAGTGGAGGTCAAGGCTTATCAAGGAAGCTTGGACAGCTGGTAGGATTCTTGAGGAAGCCAAGATAAGGGGTCAAGGCTTCCTCAAGAAGCCTTGAGCAAAGGGTGCACAAAAGAGGGGTCCAAGACTCAAAATAGGCACATATGTGTGTGGGGGGACGGGTCTGTGCATCCCAGCTGGCACAGCTGGCATGCACTATGCTTGGGAGAGTCAAAAGGGTCAGATCGGCCAAGAAAAAGGGTCATTGGCCAAATAAATTGCCGGTCGGCACAATACATTGCCGACCTGCACTTTGTACTGGCCGGTCGGCTAAATAGAGTGCCGATGGGTGGCCAATGAGGTCAAAAAGTGCCGGTGGATAGCTAGATTGAAGCCCCGGAAGTTAGCTTTCCAATGGCGCAAACCTTGCATTAAAATTCCTCCTGTGCAAAAAGTTATGCCCTTTTTGGTGAAGCCGCGCAGATTCGATCCAACCGGGATGATGCCCAACTTCAACCAATCATACCTCCCCCATCCGGACTTGGTTTTGAGAGATTCTTGAGTGCAAAATGAAGCCCCAGAAGTCTTCTTTCCAATGGTTATGGCCTCATAGCTTAACTCCAAGTGTATAGATAGATGAGCTTGATTTAGCGAGGACTGCTCGACTCTCTTCTACCCGAATTCATGCCGAACCTCTTCTCCAACTTGTTTTCTCCCCTCTTCTCCTCTTCTCTTCAACTTCAAACCCCGAAGTAAGGTGTTTTGAAAGATTTTTCAAAGATTTCATCTCTCTTTCATTCATCTCCACTTTGCCCTTGCTCGGTTTACCAAAAAGCGCACCATTTACCAAAATGCGAGCGTCGGAACATCGTGGGAATTTTATTTCAAAAATGTTTTGAAAGAGAGGGTTTTAAGGTCTGAAAACCATCCAAAATAGTTTGGTCCAAAATGGGGTGTGAAGTTGAGATTTGTCTCTCTCCTTGCCGAAGAAACTGGACCTTTGCCCTGCACACCTTTCTCCACCAAGTAAACCATCAGTAGTGCCCAAGTCTCGTCGGTGGTCAAAAATGGGGTGTCTACAATTGGTCTTTTGACATGTGGCTCTTTAAGTACACTCAAAATCACTTCATTTCCCCACAAACCCTTGCACGAAATTATCTTCCCTTGCTCTCTAGGAACTCCTTCTCTCTAGATCCACGCATTCTATGCGTTTCCTAACACCCTAGAAACATTTTCTTCGCGAAAACCCTTTCGTTCTCTTCGATTTGAACCGATCAGAATTTGATTTCGACACTTCTTCCGTCATTTCCACCATTCAAGTATCATTTCCCTTGAGTTTCTCCCAAGGTTAGTACACTTTTCCCGGGTTTTCAACTTTCTTTGACTTTTTCTCTCTCCTAGGGTTTACCTTATTCAAAGTTCACCATTTCCCGCATTTTTGCTCATTTTTGCTCATTTCGCATCCATTTCAGACGGCAGACGATGTCCCATATAATGGGGGCTTTCCCACGCTTCCTCCGGAAGAGTTTGCAGTGGACTTCGAGGTTGAGCCTGAGGTTGAGCCCGAGCCACTACCGCTGAGCATTCACCCATTCGATCCGACGAGGCACCACCCCGAGACGCACATTATACCAGTTACGGGAGGCATCAGGGCCTTCACTGATTTCGTTGAGGACGCGCCAAACGACCTCTTACTGAGAGAGCCTATGTCTCACTTGTCAGCCATAGCCGTAGATGTACAAACTTCACTTTTCTACAATACCACCTTTAACTATTGCATTTCTTGCACTGTTTTGATTTGATTGCATCACATGCCTTGATCTAACTGTATTTCATGCACTGCTACTTCACATTCAACTATACTTCATACATCACTACTCTGCATTCAACTGTACTTTTAATTGTGCTTTCATTGCTTGATCTAATTCCATCACATGCATTAACACAGGATGGATCTCGCTCCTTTCGAGGCTACGGTACCACGACAGCTCGGGATTGGTATGACGAGCTTCCAGCTGGGGTCCATGACATCATCGACGAGACCAGCTTCAGTCTATTCTACTCCAGTTTGACGTGGGTCACAGCGAGCCGTCCTCTCTTGGGAGCTCTTGTGGAGAGGTGGTGGGATACCACTAACTCCTTCCACTTCTCCTCCATGGGGGAGATGACGATGACTCCTTACGACTTCGCCATGATCACTGCCTTAGGCGTAGGAGGTGATCCGATTCCCCTCGATCCTAACATGGGAGAGTGGGAGGCTGCATAGGCTGCACTACTCGGGGCACAGCCACCGACACTTCGAGCAGGTATGGTTCGATACAGCTGGTTTGAGGAGCAACTCCGAGGAGTTGAGCCCGAGACCGTTGAGCAGATCGAGTAGTACACCAGGGGCTTTCTCATGTTCCTCTTTGGTACCACCTTGTTCTCGAATTGGTGGAATAACATAGGCCTGTACTTTCTGAGCGCATTGGTGGTGCTGCAGGGAGTCCCGTTCTACGACTGGGGCGGAGCCGGTCTCACCATTTTATACGGATACATGAGCTCGACCTCTCGAATATGTGGGACCTTGATCGGTGGCTAATGGCGAGCCTGGGAGGTACGCAGCTTAGTTCCCCCTTTTCACTTTACATTTTCTACTTAGCATTTCCTGCTTTACATTTGCGCAACGCATGTACTTTATGTCCTGTATTTTCTGTATCTACTCACACACTATATGCTTTCTGCTTTGCATTTTCTGTATTCTGTTCATACACTGTATGCTTTCTGGTTTGCATTTTATATATTCTGTTCATACATTGTATTGATCACATTTTTCTTGCAGCTATGGGTGTAGGCATACTTCCCAGCTCTTGCCCCAGAGCCTATAGTGGAGACCCCAGTGACAGTCCTGTTCTCCCGGGTGTATGACGGCCTGCTTCGTCGTAGGACTCGGGAGAGCTTTATATTCTTCCGACAGTATTTCGACACAGTCACCGCGCATGAGGTAACCCAAAACATATTCATCCTGCTTTTCAACTAGTTTGATACACACAGTAGTCAATTGATAACGACTAATCATCTGTTCATTTTCTCATCTTCAGGTCACATGGCACCCATGGGACGTGATACCGTCAGGGGCCAAATTCGCATATGAGACCGCTAGGGTCGTGGCTCACTACCACATCCTCCTTGAGGGACCGATCTACCATGCTTGGTTCCTGAGCAAGCGCTTCATGCGCTAGACCTTGAGCCTGCCTGCCCCGTTTATACCGATGGCACCTCCAGCATCTATGAGTGAGACACACAGACTTTCTGAGGAGGAGATGATCTAGTTCATGGTAGGACTAGATGCAGACCTTTTTCACATGGAGGGCGATTACACGACCTTTATTCAGATGCATCTGATGCTGCCTCTGAAACGGCATTCGCGGAGGTAAGGGAGCGAGAGCTGTAGTTGCGAAAGGGAGAGGCAGAGCGACCAGGTCTCGCAGAAAGAGAGATCCTATGGCGAGGCAGGAGAATGGATGACCAGAGCTACCAACTACATTGTCTTATCGGAGACGTTCTGGGGAGACTTGCCAGATCCCCATTGAGCCTGCACCAGCTGGTCCCGCACTTGTCGGGGTTCGAGGCCCGACTCCGGTATGCACCGAACTTTACATTCTGCATATTTATTTCCTTTCAACTATGCTTTATAGAATACTAATCCCTTCAATGCACTTACAGGCACCCATTGAGTACACAGAGCAGGCCCTTGAGCTCGTGGCTTCCTTGACAGACATGGTGCAGACGAACCTAGATGTGCTCAGCCTCCACCGGATCCCGGTAATTTTTGAATTTGCATTTCATGCCATGAAGTTTTCTTGCTAACACATTAGTACTGCAACTGCTCCACACTTGACAAATCTGGCATGTCACACCAAACACTACATCGATATACTGTTCCCACACACTGCCCGCGGCATACATACTCTGCAATCATCCACTATTCACAACAAATACACCTCAATCATCCACTGTTCACAACACATCATCTACGATCATTTACTGCCTACAATATATCTTCTTTTGCATCCCATATACACAGACTAATGTGTTCTCATAAATTGCCTTTTTCAGATTCCTTTCGAGATGCTAGCCCCATCATACACCCCAGCAAGAGCAGAGGCAGGACCTTCAGCGCCTCCCCCGACAGCAGAGAGGAGAGGGAGACAGACTTAAACACACGACCGAGGTAGAGCCAGAGGCAGCCGCCGCGAGAGTGGCCCTTCAGAGCCTGTTCTGGGCGATGATGATGATGAGACGAGCGAGGAGGCTGAGGTTGCGAGTACACATTCAGAGTCCTCTGGGGAAGGAGACGGCGACGTCGGCTCAGGTTCAGCTAAGGGCGAGGCTGGAGAGACTGAAGAGGGCTCCGATTCAGCTTCAGACAGCGGAGCCGATAGTGACAGTGCTCCAGAGTCCACTCGACCGAGGAAGAGGACGAAGAGGGCTTCTCGATCTTGAGATAGACGGCGCCAGTTCAGATGTTTTTTTGCTTTATTTTCTTTTTGCTAGTAGTTTTTTGCACATTGTACAGCCTTAGGCAGTTTTATTTTCTTCAAAACTTGTACTCTTGTAAAAAAAAAAGAAACCATGATAGGAATGAAAATAGTTTTTTGGTTCAAAAGGTGTTACATTTTACATTCTAAGCATCGCATCGCATCGCACGTTATGAAAATGAGATTGATCTTTGTTTGAAAACTACACATTCAAAATGCATTGGTCTTAATCAGGTAGTGAACCAACTAACAACTAAAAGAACAAAGCGTCTCGATAAACGACACAAGTGCAACTTGATAAGCAAAATGCAACAACTCGATAAGCAAACTACATACAACTCGATAAGCAAAGCTAAACAGTTACAACTTAAACAGACGTGTTCAAGCCCGAAAAGAACCAAAACAAGACCCCGAAAGGTACCGATGAAAGAATTCAACTTCTGAAAGCATCTGGATCTTCACACAGGAGATCATTGAATATGAAGGAAGGGTGCCGGCCATCAATGTGTTGCTGCTGGCCATCAATGGCAGAACCTCCGAAATGCTGACACATATCCTCCACTCAATGCCTTATCTTCTATAAAGGTTCCAACTTCATGGGTTCTTCATTCTAACTCCATTTTTGCTCCAAATGGAAGCATTTCTTGCCCAAAAACTCTCCAATTGGATCGCAAACTTGGATGGCTCGGCAAAGTTGAATTTCCTGGGTTTCGGAATAAATGCACTATTCACGTTGAGCCGCACCCCGCTGCGTTTTCCGTTCCTTCATGGCGCGACCAGGTGTTGGAATCCGGTAACTCATGTTTTTAGCTTTGGCAGACAAGAGATGTGTCCCACTTTTGAAGATTTCCAAACTCTGATGGAATCTCGATGCAATAAAGAGATCTTGCTCCAATTCCCTTTTGGCCACAGCCAAGTTCTAGGATGGATGTGTGGGCTTACTTTGCATGATGCTCGATCTTTGATTCACAATAGGGAGCTGGATATTTCGAGCTTGATTCATCAGATTTCTGACGCCGGTGACCGCGGCGACCATCTTTGGCAGAGTTTTCGGCGACACACCCACTGTTTGTGCATGTTGTCTCATTTCTTGCTTGCCCCAAGCTTCAGAGGGTCTAGCGTCTGTTTGATTGAGGTTGCCCAAGGCTTAAAAGAGGGTATGAGTTGCATTGCCGTGACATTAGCTGAGACACTGATGGATTTGGATGCCTTCCGTCGCCGGGATATGACCAGATTCGTAGGAAGTCCACTAATCTTACAGGTAATGTTTCCCACCCTTCTCACATGTGTATTTCTAACATCACTCGGCCCTCAGGCTCTGTTTTTCTCTCAAAATCCTTTCTCACTTTTCTCTCCACGTACACCTCTCTATTCTTTAATCTCTCTTATTTTTCATTCCTCCCCAGATATGGCTAATGGATAAGTTGAAAGTGGTGGACTCATGCCCAGCATATTTAGCACGCGACTATTTCTTCCGGCAACGACTAGTTGATGCCCCAGATAAGGGATGGTGGTGCGAGTGGATGTGCAGTCTATCCGCTGTCAACATTGCTTGGCGCTGCCCCTGGCTTAATCTGCCGGCGATGAGCTGCAGCATGTCTCGCCAGCTTGGGATTCAGCTGATTGGCCTGACACACTGTGTCTTTTACTTTCCATTTTGGTTCCGGCGTCAGTTTGGACACAACCAGACTGGTCCGGAAGAAGAGATAGAGTACCCAGCTTCATTTCCGATCCGAGGTTCATAGCTAGCTCAGTATGCCACAGCATGGAGAACAAGAGAACTTCTAACCCCCGCTTCCACTTTCAGTTGTGCTCTTTCTGGCGAGTGCATAGCTTGGCTTGATGAAGAGGCACAGACCGGGCCTACTTTGGCATCAGAAGCTTCCACAAGCTCTGGGAGGGGATGCAGGAACACCTGACTTGACTGTGCCCCGAGTTTATTGCTTTAATCTGTACTTTCAAGTTTTCTTTATGAATGTAATAAAAAGCAACTTCAATTTGTATTCAAGAGTAGGAGAACTCTGTACTGAAATTAATGAAATTGAAGGTTGTGGGTACTGAAAATTTTCCATTTGGTCCAAAGATGGTCTAAGTTGTAAAAAGATTAATTTGAACAAAATCAACTTTTATTAAAACTTTTCAAAACCATTTTCGATATGGATCAGAACTGGACATGCCCGAGATCTATCCTTCAGATATACAACCCCGGATCGTACAACTGGAAAGTTGCCCCTAGTCTGAATAACACTGCATTAGAGATCACAACCGAGCTCTTGAATGCAGAATTGACAAAGATGACCAACATGATCACATGAACGAAGTTGATTTGGAAGTGTTTATGGCTGGACTTCAGAATAAATTTGCCTACGTATCCCGAAGATGGGAATCAAGCCTTACGTAGTTCGGTTAGGGTTCACTCGTGTATTAACACTCTCCTTTTCCGCTCTAACTTTTGCCAAGGCCACCCTTTCTGGGTTTTCAACCTTGCGAGCTTAGTTTTTCCTATTTCAAATTTTTTCATGCTCTAACTTTTGCCTAGGTCACCCTTTCGGGTTTTCAGCCTAGCGAGCCACTCAAGGATAGTATTTCTTCAACTTGTCCATGTTTATCGGTTGGGAAAACTCTAGGCCATCTAAGTCCATTAGAATGACAACTCCCCCCGACCAGATTGACTTGATGATGTAAGGACCAGTCCAATTAGGTCTGAACTTGCCTCTAGGGTCGTGGATGGGAGCTCAGTTGTCTTTAAGCACCAAATCCCCTTCTTTCAAATTCCTGAACTTAACCTTCTTGTTGAAAGCCCTGGCAATTCTTCGTTGATAACCTTGGACGTGATACAGTGCTTTCAGTCTTCTCTCGTCAAACAGCATGAGTTCTTCAAATATGCTCTGCTGCCAATCTGCCTCAGCTATCTGGCACTCAGCCATAACCCGCAATGACGAAACCTCAACTTTGAGAGGCAGAACAGCATCCATCCCATAGACCAAGAAATACAGAGTTGCCCCAGTAGAAGTTCGAATTGAAGTCCAGTAGCCCCAAAGAGCAAATGGAAACTTATCTGGCCAGTCCCTGTAGGTTTTCACCATCTTCCGCAGAATGTGTTCGATGTTCTTGTTGGCGGCTTCAACAGCTCCGTTGGTTTGCGGCCGATATATTGATGACTTATGGAAAGCCACGTTATACTTCTCCAACAAGTGGATCACCTCCTTCTTGAAGTGGGAACCATTATCCGAAATAATCTCATTCGGGACCCCATAGCGATAGATGATGTTGTTCCTGATGAACTTAGCAACATGTGATGCCTTCAACACCGCATAGGATTGGGCCTTAACCCACTTCGTGAAGTAGTCTATCGCTAACAGAATGTACTAATGCCCGTTCGATCCCTTCGGACTGACTGCCCCAATCACATCAATCCCCCAGACTGAAAATGGCCACGACGAAGTGTAGACCGCTCGAACTCCGCTCCGCGCGCGGGGCACGAATCATGGTTCTAGCTACTACAGTTCGGACTCCTATCACGGTTCTGAATCTAATCTCACAAAGTGCAATGTAAGACTGATAAATCATCAAAGAGTCCAAATCTAGCAAATCGTTTTGGAAAATCGATTTTAATTAAGAAGTGCCAAGCATGGACTACTTTGCCAGATTTTAGAGTCGCCACCTAAATATTTTGTTTTTGGGAAATTTAGGAAACCCTGACTCATGCCTAAGGCCACGTGTCCGTCATCACTAGAGTTGCCTCGGCTCGGGAACTTGGGTACGAGGGGGGAAGGCCATGAAATGAGCAACCCCGCTCGCCCGATCAAAGGATCGGCCTCTACTAACATGATATGTTGTTTTTGAAAACACATGCGTTCTTATTCCAGTTTATTAGCCAACCTTTACTATGTGATGTGCACAGCAAACAAGTATGGACTCAATCACGCGAATTGGAACAAAACAACTCATGTTTGTTTTTCGAAAATGGTTTGAAGATACTACTCGCAAGTAGACTAAGACACGGATTTGCCACCCTCAAGTGGGCTTAGAAAAACATGATTTTGCCAATTCAAGTGGGCTTAAAACTCACAATCATTGAGTTGTTCCAATTCAGGCAATCAAACCTTCACCCACAGGCATTCAAGCAGTTAATCACTTAAGCAGTTAGCCTCATGGCAAGCATGCTATCATGGCAATATGCAATCACACTCATGCAATATGCTAAAGCGTAAAACCTTACCCAGTACTCCGAGCCAAAACAAAAGCTATGTTAGAAATCAATGCATGATCCTAGCTATGTTAAGAATGCCTAATCCAGCACATGCTAAATGCAACTAAGATAGGCTCGGCTATTCTAAGATGTCATGTGAATGCAACACTTGATAACATGCTTTGAAACACATATTCAGGAAAGTGTATTGAAATACAATGCAGTTTGAATGATGCGCCGAGCCCGGTGCATGCAAGACAGATGAATGGATGCACTCATGCAAGCATAAGGATACTAATTGAAATATGCCCTAAGACTAGCCATCAAAAGCTGATAAGTAAAAGGGAGAAAGACGTAGGGTTGGCAGACATGCATCACACACACGCACACTTATTACAAAATTTGTGCCCTCTCGACGGAGGGTCCGAATAATAAGCTAACTAGCTAATCTAAGCTAATTAAACTAATTATTACAAAATGAAACTAATTAACTAATCCTAGTTAACTAATTATTACAAAACAAATGAATATCTAAACGCATCAACTGCTTAAGTACAGAACCGAATAGCTAACTAGCTAAGCAAAGCAATAAAACAGGAGCCTCGAGGCGAGAAGTGCATGCATGCTTGATCGCCTCGTTCAGAAATCCATCACTATGCCCCAACTTGCCTCTGTTTGCATTTGATCTCAGAACACTGCACAAACCTCCAGATAGATTCTACTCCATCACGGAGACCTCCAAGATGGTTGCTGACCAGAAAACAGTGGTGTAGGCCACCTGCCGACCACCTAAACATGCTGCAGACCAGAAAAAGTGGTCGGCCAGCTACTTTTTCTGGTCTGCCGACCAGAAAATCCTGCCCAACTCCATTATGCTGCAACAGAGAACAAGAAGGGACACAGCAGTGTATTTGCAAGGTATGTGTGCACAACCACTCTCCCTATCATTTCTTAAGCTCAAGGGAGTACGATTCTCAACTCTCGGGCCACCAACCAAGCATCGCGATGCACGATGGCCGACAAGCCAAGTTTGCACAATTCAATGTCAATGAATGCACAAATAACACATAAGGGCCTTGAACTCTATCATGCATGATCTAGAGCGTCGACAACCGAGAAATGAGGCACATTTCATCACTTCAAGTATGAAACGCCCCTCGTTCCTTATGTTTGGATTAACACCCGATCCAAACACAATGCAATGCAACAACATTCCAAGCATAATGCAATGCAACAACATGCGAGTACAATGTAATGCAACAACATGCAAACACGATGTAATATAGCAACATGCAAACACGATGCAATGTAACAACATGCTATTCTATGAATGCTAGAATGGCATGCCCAAGATTCTATCATGCAAACAATGCATGCATGGCAAGTTTAGAAGCTTAAGGCATCAAAACTAGGAAAGAGCATCTCACAAGAAGCATGCAAAACAATGCTCAATGGACTTAAACCGAATATGGACAAACCTAAATCATTCCAAAACAGTGGCCAAAATGCTATGAAATGATGGCATGAAAGGCAAGATGGTGATGCTCATGCAATGGCCTATCAACTAAGCATAAGAGCACAACCCTCAAACATGATTAAGAAGTGACAAACATGGAAGTGTGACAACACTATATGTACTGAAATATCATGTGAAATGATTTCATGGCAAGCAAACATCTCAAGTATGTCATACTATGGTGCTCAAGACTCAAGGCTAGCAAGGCCAATTGCACTACAGCTATGCAATACATGAACCACATGGCCAAGACAACTCAAAATAGTCCTAGAGCATGTCAAATCAAGGCTAAAACATGCACGGAGTATAGCCAAAACAAGATAGCTTGAAGGGCATGAAGCATGGAGTATGCAAGGCCAATAAGGAGGATTACACTACACCTACCAAAACCAAGCATGAGATGACTTCACCAACAAAAATCAGAGTTGTATCATGGCAAAATAGGACCAAATACACACTGAAATAGTGGCCCAAAAAGCTAGGCAAGATGACATACATATTGGCTCATACTTAAGGCATAGAGCACCAACCCTCCAAAGCATTGAAAGACTGAAAGATGTGAGGATATGGCAGTGGGACATGCTCTGAAATCACATAACAAATGATGCCAAATCATGCAAATAGCCCAAGCAATGCATGCTAGTGACTTGGGAATTCAAAGCTAGTGAACTAGAATGCACTATGGCTATGCAAAGCAAGGCATGCATGACCAAAACAACATAAAACAGAGCTTAAGCATGGTAAATCATAAGTAAAATCTTGCTGGAGTTGAGCCAAAAACATGCTAGAATGATGGTCCAAAGCATGATGCATGTTAAGCTAGTTTAGTGGAATTGCATGACAAGTGCAAGGAGAATGCAAGAGGCTATCAAACCAACCCAAAACAGAGTTATACCATAGCAAAACAACACCCAAAACATGTTGAGATAGAACCAAAACATGCTAGAAAGGCATGCTACTTTGAAAAGCTTCAAGTAGGATTACACCACACCTACAAGAAGCATGCAAGGGGTGACCAAGACAACCAAAAATAGAGTCATGGCAGGTCTAAAAGGTCACAAAAAAGTTCTCAAACAAAGCTTCAAGAAGATAGAGCTACATGCTCCTTGGATGAACCATCAACACAAACAAACAAGAGAAGAGGAGGGAGGGGACAACCCCCTCCTATTTAAGACCTCAAAACACACTTTCCACCACTGAAATTCCTAGGAATTCAGTGGTAGAAAGGTCATGCAAAGGTGATCACAAAGGCCTAAAGTGATGGCCCAAAACAAGGCACAAAAGGGGGAAGACCACCCCCAATACTAAAGAGGGCTTAAACAAACATTTCAAGCACTTAAAATCTGAACTTTTTGCAGTTGAAAGTCAAGCCAAAATAAGCATGCAAGGGTGGCGTAGTAAGCAACTACAACAAGGCTTTAAGAGGATTAGAGACTCACCCTTGAAGAATCAAAGCAAGACAGCAACTTCTAAGGCAAAAACCAAGCCTTGAGCTCCAAACAAACCTCTAAGAACCTCAGTCTAAGATTGAAGGTGTTTCACTATGTGTTTGTGTGCAAAAGTGTAAAGAAAAGGCACTTTCAAGCACAAATATGAAACAAAGGAGCAATATAGAGATAGATGATATATGTTATGCCCTAAGCAATTTTCTTAACCTGAGACAAGAGGGAGGAGGTTTCCTTTTATAGAAAAACATGCATCAAGCTTGTTGAGCAAGCTTGAAGCTTGAATCAATCCCTCCATACACATATATGAAGGATGCTTTCCGTGCCCAACAGCTGGCACAGCTGGCATCCACAACACCTGCAGAAAATGCAGGAAAGCTGCCGACCAGTTAAAGTGGTCGGCCAGCTAATTGCACTGGTCGGCCGACAAGAAAAAGTGGTCTGTAAGGAGACCAACTGGTCGGCAAGGGGGAGAGGTGGTCTGCACAAAGAAATCAAGGTGGTGGCATGGCTACCGACCACTTTTGGTGGTCTAATGACCACCAAGACTAGCTGGCCGACCAGAAAACTGGCTGGCGGGGAAGAAAAGTGGTCTTCAGGGGGAGAAACTGGTCTACACCCCTTATTCCACCCTCCAAGCAAGGAAAACAAGGTTTGTGTCAAAAACAAACCAAAAAGGAAGCAAGACAAAAGTCCGCAGGACAAGGCACGCAGTCGGAAGCCTCGAAAACTAGTCTACGGGCGCAGAAAGTGGTCTACGAGAGGGAAAGGTGGTCTACGGCCACAAAAAGTGGTCTACAGACCTCTCTCTCCCCCTCCAGGCAAGGGCAACAAGGCATGGTCTACAAACCAAGCCAAAAGACAAAGAATTCAGAGGCCCAGAGGCAAGGCACTCAGCCGAAAACTCCGGAAACTCCAAACGAGCACAAACATGCGCACTCATCGAGCGCTCAAACGATGACGTCTGAGTCTTAAGGTCGGTCAAAAATAGGGTGTCTACAGTTGCCCCTGTTTGACAAAACTCGGGAGTGAAGAATTTATGGGAGTGAATGTCAAAGCCTAGAGACGACACATTTTTGACAAGGCCGAAGACTTAGACAAACAGGCAAGATAACAAAGAGATGCACCCGCAAGCAGGGGCAAGATGCAAATGACATGCACAATACCAAACATAACTTATGATTATGCAAAGAGGGCTATAATGAAACATCTAGATGCAAATGTTATGCAAGGAAATGCTACAGCAAACTCATACACAAGCAAATAAGTAAAAATGCCACGCGTGGAAATTACAAATCGAACTACATTTCATGCAGAAAGGATGTAAGAAAATTATGCAATCTTAGCGAACACGTGCGATAGATACAAAAAGTGAGCATGTGTGATAGATACACAAAGCGAACGTGTATCATAGATACACCAAGCGAACCTCTGTGATAAATACACCAAGCGAACGTGTGATAGATACACAAAGTGAACGCGTGTGATAGATACACAAAATGAATGTGTGATAGATACACAAAGTGAGCATGTGTGATAAATACACAAAGCGAACGTGTGATAGATATAGAAAGTGAGCATGTGTGATAGATACACAAAAGCGAACGTGTGATAGATGCACAAAACGAACGTATGATAGATACACAAAGTGAGCATGTGTGATAGATACACAAAGCGAACGTGTGATAGATACACAAAGTGAGCATGTGTGATAGATACACAAAAGTGAACGTGTGATAGATACACAAAAGTGAACAAAGTGTGATAGATACACTAAGCGAGCATGTGTGATAGATACACAAAGGTGAATGAAGTGTGATGGATACACTAAGTGAACATGTGTGATAGATACACAAAGGTGAACGAAGTGTGATGGATACACTAAGTGAACATGTGTGATAGATACACAATAAGAGCAAAGTGTAATAGATACACTAAGTGAAGAGAGTGTGATAGATACACAATATGAACAAAGTGTGACAGATACACTAGGTGAGCATGTGTGATAGATATACAAAACAAACGTGTGATAGATACACTAAGTGAACATGTGATAAATACACAAAGGTGAACGAAGTGTGATGGATACACTAAGTGAACATGTGATAGATACACAAAGGTGAACGAAGTGTGATGGATACACTAAGTGAACATGTGTGATAGATACATAATAAGAGCAGAGTGTGATAGATACACAATAAGAGCAAAGTGTGATAGATACACTAAGTGAAGAGAGTGTGATAGATACACAATATGAACAAAGTGTGATAGATACACTAAGTGAGCATGTGTGATAGATACACAAAACGAACGTGTGATAGATACACAAAGTGAGCAAAGTGTGATAGATACACAAAGTGAGCAAAGTGTGATAGATACACTAAATGAACAAAGTGTGATAGAAACACAATAAGAGCAAAGTGTGATAGATACACTAAGTGAAGAGAGTGTGATAGATACACTAAATGAACAAAGTGTGACAGATACGCTAAGTGAACATGTGTGATAGATACACAAAAGTGAACGAAGTGTGGTAGATACACAAAGTGAATATGTGCGATAGATACACAAAAATGAACATGTGCGATAGATACACAAAAATGAACATGTGCGATGGATGCACAAATCATAATCAATCTTAAACGGAACTTCTCTGAATGAACCACACATCCAATATCGCCTGGTTGCGCCAGCTTCAAATGAATCGTACATACAATATCGTGCATGAATGAGAAAGAAACTTGATAGGTACAATGCAATACAATGCATGATGTTTAAGGAATGCAATAAACAAACATAGCAGTGCCTTAGAAAGTACCTCATGGGGTGAGTGGCGATGAACTACTCTACTCTGACGGGGATCTCCCCTTGTGTTCTTCGAACTCTTACCTTCAACTCGCAGTATAAAGGTTCTGAAATACTGACAAGGAGTAACCTCTGCATGTAGAAGCTACGGATGTCGCTTTTCTTCCCGATCATATTCACAACTTTCCCTATTCTCCAATGGGGTGACAGACTAGGTTGGTTCAGTATCCAGAATTGATATGCATACACGCTATCTCAACCTATGGGGCTTCCATACAGATTTCAAGCCGGGGATACACCCCTGGGTATTTAAACCAGACTTTAGTCTTGAAAATCCCGAACCTTTACGTTCTAGGCATCAGCCATTCGAACTCTAGTTTCCACCGTCGCAATTGGTCTCCTAGGAACTCATTGCGAACACAGCCAAGATGCCTCTGGCATGGGATAGTACTCAGGGAGAGCACTTCTGATCGTCATTCTGGTTTTGAAACAGGCTTGAACTTGAGCTTGAGGTAGAGACACACTCATACTTTGGAGCATTCACAAGGCCTGAAGAGGTATATCCGGAGTACAATCACAGAATTTTTTGAAGTCGAAACACACTCAGATGCTCCAAATTTTCCCTCTTTTCTTTTGCTTTGCAGTCCGAAACCTATGTAGCTTCAGATAGGTCCTTGCTTTACTGTTCTCACATGACCTGGGTTGAACCCTGTAGTTTTATGAAAGAACAAATCCTGTTTTGCATACATATAGAGAATGGCACAGCACTCTGAGCACAAAACGATTTATTTTTGAAATTGAAATTGAGAAATGAGTTCTCAACTGGGTATTGAGCCTACGACTAGCCACAGCAAAAATGATTCAACAACGGAAAACAAAGGTAAAACAACCTAAACACATCTATTGAGGCCCGAAACGACTCAAAACAAGAATCAAGACAAACAAAAACACAACAAAACACAAGACTCAAATGTGTTCCAAAGGTGAGAGACCTCTCGGTTGACAAGGAGCCCACAGCTTCTTCGGGTACTATTTCCCACCCTTTCTCATTTGTGATTCTCACATCACTCTGGCACTCAATCTCTATTTTTCTGAAAAAACCATTTTCTCACTTTTTCTCTCAGCGCACATCTCTATATTTTGCAATCTCTCTGATTTTTTTATCCCTCCCATGGGTGGTTGGTGGATAAACAGGAAGTTGTGGGCTCTTGCCCCTGGTATTCTACCAGATTCTCATTTTTCTTCTGCTCACAACAGTGAACTTTTCCACAGAGGGGTTACGCTACAACTGGGTGTGTAGCAAATCTGTAGCTGACATCAATTGATGGCACCCTTGGCCAGTTCAGATGTGACCAGACCTTTCCAGATGAGGGAATGGAATACCCTGCTCTATTCTCAATTCATGCTTCGCACTTGACTTGATACCTCACTGCTCGGAGGATGAGAGAGCTTTCGGCCCTTTGCTGTTTGCTTCAGTTGTGCCCTTTTCTGGCAGGTAGAGTGCCCTTTCTGGCAAGTAGAGTGCCCTTTCTGGCAAGTATGTTGACAATGGAGAAAAGACAAAACACCTGACTCAACTGTGCCCCTAGTTCATCATTTTGACCATTTTTTGTTTTTGGCCTCTGCTAAAACAATTCTGACCAATATGAGAGTTAGATTAACATGCTTGTTCGATTTTCTGATTTGAAATCATGCAAGTCAGGTTATGAACACTGAAAATTTTCCTTTCTTGGGTCCAAGAAAAGGTCCAGTTTTGGAAAAATGGAAGAATTTTCGAGAAAATTAGTCAACTCATTAAAAATTCTCAAAACTGTTTTTACAAATGGCCACTGCTCAACCAACACAGAATCTACTCTTGAGATGCACAACCTCAGATCCAAAACAATGGAAAATTACCCCTTGCCTAAATGGCACTGCATGACAACGGAAAGTTGCCCTTGTCTGAATGGCACCACAGCGCACTAGACGGCAACAGAAAATTGCCCCTTGTTCAAATAGCACCGCAGCACACTGTAACCAGTTCTCAACGTGGCAATCACAACCGAACTCTCGGATACAGAAACGACAAAGATGACCCGCTCAATCTCATGGACAAGACAGTTGAATTTGAAGTGTTTACGACTGGACTTCAGAATAAAGTTGCCTACGTATCCAACAAATGGGAATCAAGCCTTACATAGTTCGGGGGTTAAGGTACACTCGGGTATTAACCTCTCCTTTTACGCTCTAACTTTTGCCAAAGCCACCCTTTCGGGTTTTCAACCTTGCGATCTTTGTTTTTCTTTTCTTTTCATTTTTTTTCTTTTTCTTTTCATTTCTTTTCTTTTTCTTCATTTCTTCTTTTTCATCTTTTTTCATTTTTGTTCTTTTCTTTTCTTTTACTTGCTCTAACTTTTGCCTAGGTCGCCCTTCCGGGTTTTCGGCCCAATGAGCCTCTCAAGGGTAAAAGAGTTAAACTCTGTCCATGTTGATCGATTTTGAGATCTCAAAGCCACCTGAATCCAGGAGAGCGGCTGTTGTTCGCTGATGATGTAAGAGTCCATCCAACCGGGTCTGAATTGCCCCTAGTGTTGTGGATAGGAACTTGATTGTCTTTCAACAATAAACTTTATTCTTTCCTCCCTTCTGGGATTTGGCATTCTTACCGATCTTTGTTAGCTTGAGAAATGTCCCAATTTTGGACTCTTCGAGCATATCTGACATTTTTTGCCCCTAGCTCGGGGGATGCTTCTGATCTAGCTTTGCAAGCTTCCTTTGATAACATCTGATCTTTTTGATTTGACTTTCTTGCCCCTAGTTCATGGGCTGTTTCAAATCTGGCCATACAAGCCTCACATTATGGTTGACCTTTGAACATTCTGAATCCAAGTTCAAGGTTTGAAAGCAAAAGGGGTTGAGTCTTGAGGCTAAGAGCGATCTTATGCTGCACAATCTCAAGAGCGATTCCACACAGGTCTTCGCAGGACCACGCAAAACATTTTTTAAAATCTTTTAAGAAAGCGACTAGTCACTCGCGTCGAAGACAATGTAGAACCAGTCTGGATCAAGCCAGGATCCTTCTCAGTACTCACATTAACAAACATGATCTTATTTATTAAGGGCTTAGCATGCCTCTCTTTCTCTCAGTTGATCAAATTTTTGCAAATCCCAAGGAATTCCTCCCTCATTGTTTTCACCACACTGTTAGAAAAAAGTTTTAACAAACTTAGGTCAATGCAATGACTTCAAGGCACAGAAAAGACACAGTTTTTAGTCAAATGCTACCATCCTATTCAGAACTTCTGGCACAACTGGCTCCAAGGCAGAAACAGACACAAAAGGGTGAAAATCACTGCTGTTTCATTCAGATCTTCTGGCACAACTAGCTCCATGACAGAAACAGACGCAAAAGAAATGGTGTAAAAGACAAACATAAAACAAGAAAGTGATGTCCGAGGTAACACACCCAAAATCACCTGACTCTAACACAACAGGACTGACTCGACACAACAAGACAGACTCGACTGACTCAGTACAAAAAGACTAACTCTATACAAAATAACAAGACTGACCCAACACCCAAGTCAGAAAATACAAAAACTAGCATTTGCATATTGCTCAAAACAGTGCGTGCCATTCCCACGTCTGGAGTAAATCGAGCGATATCCGCAGCTGGTTCATCCCCCGATCACATGGTCACATTATCCCCCGAGTTCACTGATTCAGTGCCGATAGACTTTGCAAGACTGGTGCGATGATGACCTTTTGTCAATCAGATCTTGTATATCATGGCGAAGTCGAAAGCAACTGTCAGTGTTATGACCGGTTTGTTGATGGAAGGCACAGTACTTAGCCAAGTCATGTTTTGGAGGGAGAGGATCGGGTAGAGGCCATTGTTCCAACGGTTTCAGATGTCCTTTCCTAAGTAGGACCTCTAGAGCTTTTGACAAAGGCATATAAAGTGGGGTGAAAACCCTCTTGCCTCGGGGTGGATATTTGGCTGTTTGTGAGCTGGTTCTGGACGCACCAGTGAATGGGGTGGCTATTTTTGGTGTGGTGGTGGTGACCATGCCCACGTCTGAAGTTCTAGTAGCTGCATCACCACTGGTGGTCGCATTCGAACTACGGGTAAACGCCCTCCTAGGCTGCTCCTTCTCCTGGATAATAAGGCCCTACTTCATAGCGTCCTCAATCTATACCCCAATCTCGTGTAAATCCGCAAAGGTGGGAAGGGGTAAGACGATCATCTTTTGCATCAGTTTGGGTTGGAAGTTGCGCACAATCATCCGTATCTGATCCTTATCGACCGGCCTAGTGGTCATCATAGAAGCTTTGGTCCTCTAATGGGTTACAAAGTCAGAGAAGCCCTCTTTTGGCTCTTGCCTCGTTGTCTCGAGATCACGAGTTGTGATCTCGATCTGCGTGCTGTATGAATATTGGGCAACGAAGGCCTCAGCCATCTCTTTCCAACTCCTCTTGACAGAATCTTCCAACTTCGCATACCAGATAGCCGCAACACCTGACAGGGTCCGGCCGAAGAGGGAAAGCTTTTGCAGTCTAGAGAGGCCCATTGGCCTTAGTATATCTGAGAACAACCGCAGATGTACTATGGAGTCCCCGGAACGATCAAAACGGTCTATATGCGGCATCTTGAACCGGTCTGGCAACATCACCGCTGAGTCCGTGTAACCATTCTCTATGTCCGGAATGGAGTTAACGCCTTGAGCCTTCTTGAACAGCTTTTCAAGCTTGCTCACTTTTAACGCATTTGGATCCACTTCGAACTCGAAAAGGGCCTCAATTGGGTAGGCTTGTGCTTTGGAAGTCTAAGGTGGAGTGGGATCCATTGGGACATTTGTATTCTCCTGGGCATTGGCGGTAGGGGCAGCGGCCCTTGGTGTAGGAGTTTCTACTGGAGGTGGGTGGGACGCAGAAGCTGTTTCATGTTGTGTTTGTAGCTGCTGCTATTGAAGCCTGGCAATTAGCTTTGTCTGTTGAGCCACAACCTCAGCCTGACGCGCGGCAAACTCTGCCTGGCGGGCAGCATCCCACTGCATGGCTTGCATGGTCTCTTGGAGTTGGCGCATCATGTCCTCCATGCTGACTGTAAAACGCTGATCAGACTGAACAGGTGTGTATCCTCTCTCTGAGGTAGAAGCAAATATCTCAGCCCAACTGCGCACAGGTGAGGTGGATAAGGACTGCTGATCTGGTAACTGCTATATTGATGATCTGTGCCTGACTGGCCCTTCTTTGCCTTACCACTGGCGAAGGAAACACTGGTTGCCCTTGAACTGAATCTCTGACCAGACAAAGTCTATCAATACAAGTCCAATGTACCCGGGGGATAGTGGAGCCTTCTGATGCTATGGTTCTAAGACTACCTAGCAAAAGAGAAAACAAACAGCATCCCAGTCTGATTTCACCAGAACAGATATGAGCATGGCTGAATGACTGTGCTCTCTATTGAATTCTGCTCAAAATTCTTTCCTGTAAACTGATACCCTCAGGCTGATACTCAGACTTGCAGCTGATACATACCATGCTGTAGAGACACACCCTCACAGCACATGGCAAGCAAGTAAGAGCCAAAACACTCCTATGGTGAGGTAGGGTTTCCCTGTCCTATCTTGTTAGGAGCTAGGGTTTCACTACGCACACAGCGGTTTCAAACAACCTACAATCGGGTAAGTAACCTGTCCTAGTTTGGAATGGTCTCTATGGATTCCGATATGCACTAGGTCGAATGGTCAAAAGGGGTGCCTCGGTGAAAACCGAGGTTTGTGTTCCCGTCGTGGCAGAGCCCGCAACCGGTCAGCCTTATGGCGTGCTTTTCCAAGCAAGCCTCTGAAAACCGTTCAGGAATAGCAGACGGCAAACACGGTGTCCTAGGCGCACCAATGCAAAGAAACACATAAGTGTAGATAAAACAACATATCATGAGTTCGAGTCAAGTTCTCTAAATCCCCAGCGGAGTCGCCAGAAACTGTAGACAGCCCGAACTCCACTCCGCGCGCGAGGGCGCAAATCGTGGTTCTAGCTACTACAGTTCGAACTCCTGTCATGGTTCTAAATCTAATCTCACAAAGTGCAATATAAGACTGATAAATCACCAAAGAGTCCAAATCCGGCAAATCGTTTTGGAAAATCGATTTTAATCAAGAAGTGCCAAACATGGACTGCTTTGCCAAATTTCAGAGTCGCCACTTAAATATTTTGTTTTTGGGAAATTTAAGAAACCCTAACGCATGCCTAAGGCCACGTGTCCGTCATCACCAAAGTTGTCTCGGCTCGGGAACTTGGGTACGAGGGGGGAAGGCCATGAAATGAGCACCTCCGCTCGCCTGATCAAAGGATCGGCCTCTACTAACATGATATGTTGTTTTTGAAAACACATGCGTTCTTATTCCGGTTTATTAGCTAACCTTTACTATGTGATGCGCACAGCAAACAAGTATAGACTCAATCACGCGAATTAGAACAAAACAACTCATGTTTGTTTTTCGAAAATGGTTTGAAGATGCTACTCGCAAGTAGGCTAAGACGCGGATTTGCCACCCTCAAGTGGGCTTAGAAAAACATGATTTTGCCACTTCAAGTGGGCTTAAAACTCACAATCATCGAGTTGTTCCAATTCAGGCAATCAAACCTTCACCCACAGGCATTCAAGCAGTTAATCACTTAAGCAGTTAGCCTCATGGCAAGCATGCTATCATGGCAATATGCAATCACACTCATGCAATATGCTAAAGCGTAAAAGCTTACCTAGTACTCCGAGCCAAAACAAAAGCTATGTTAGAAATCAATGCATGATCCTAGCTATGTTAAGAATGCCTAATGCAACACATGCAAAATACAACTAAGATAGGCTCGGCTATTCTAAGATGTCATGTGTATGCAACACTTGATAACATGCTTTGAAACATGTATTCAGGAAAGTGTATTGAAATACAATGCAGTTTGAATGATGCGCCGAGCCCGGTGCATGCAAGACAGATGAATGGATGCATGCATGCAAGCATAAGGATGCTAATTGAAATATGCCCTAAGACTAGCCATCGAAAGCTAATAAGTAAAAGGGAGAAAGACGTGGGGTTGGAAGACATGCATCACACACACGTACACTTATTACAAAATTTGTGCCCTTTCGACGGAGGGTCCGAATAATAAGCTAACTAGCTAGTCTTTGCTAATTAAACTAATTATTACAAAACGAAACTAATTAACTAATCCTAGTTAACTAATTATTACAAAACAAATGAATAGCTAAATGCATTAACTGCTTAAGTACATAACCGAATAGCTAACTAGCTAAGCAAAGCAATAAAACAAGAGCCTCGAGGCGAGAAGTGCATGCATGCTTGATCGCCTCATTCGGAAATCCATCACTATGCCCCAACTTGCCTCTGTTTGCATTTGATCTCAGAACACTGCACAAACCTCCAGATAGATTCTACTCCATCATGAAGACCTCAAGGATGGCTGCCGACCAGAAAAGGGTGGTGTAGGCCACCTGCTAACCACCTAAACATGCTGCAGACCAGAAAAAGTGGTCGGCCAGCTATTTTTTCTCGTCTGCCTACCAGAAAATCATGCCCAACTCCATTTTGCTGCAACAGAGAACAAGAAGGGGCACAGCAGTGTATTTGCAAGGTATGTGTGAACAACCACTCTCCCTATCATTTCTTAAGCTCAAGGGAGTGTGATTCTCAACTCTCGGGCCACCAACCAAGCATCGCGATGCACGATGGCTGAGAAGCCAAGTTTGCACGATTCAATGTCAATGAATGCACAAATAACACATAAGGGCCTTAAACTCTATCACGCATGATCAAGAGCGTCGACGACCGAGAAATGAGGTACGTTTCATCACTCAAGTATGAAACGCCCCTCGTTCCTCGTGTTTGGATTAACACCCAATCCAAACACAATGCAATGCAATGCAACAGCATTCCATGCATAATGCAATGCAACAACATGCGAGTACAATGTAATGCAACAACATGCAAACACGATGCAATGTAACAACATGCAACACAATGCAATGTAACAACATGCAAACAACATGCTCCTCTATGAATGCTAGAATGGCATGCCCAAGATTCTATCATGCAAACAATGCGTGCATGGCAAGTTTAGAAGCTTAAGGCATCAAAACTAGGAAAGAGCATCTCACAAGAGGCATGCTAAACAATGCTCAATGGACTTAAACCGAATATGGACAGACCTAAATCATGCCAAAACAGTGGCCAAAATGCTATGAAATGATGGCATGAAAGGCAAGATGGTGATGCTCATGCAATGGCCTATCAACTAAGCATAAGAGCATAACCCTCAAACATGATTAAGAAGTGACAAACATGGAAGTGTGACAACACTATATGCACTGAAATATCATGTGAAATGATGTCATGGCAAGCAAACATCTCAAGTATGTCATACTATGGTGCTCAAGACTCAAGGCTAGCAAGGCCAATTGCACTACAGCTATGCAATACATGAACCACATGGCCAAGACAACTCAAAACAGTCCTAGAGCATGTCAAATCAAGGCTAAAACATGCACAAAGTATAGCCAAAACAAGATAGCATGAAGGGCATGAAGCATGGAGTATGCAAGGCCAATAAGGAGGATTACACTACACCTACCAAAACCAAGCATGAGATGACTTCACCAACAAAAATCAGAGTTCTATCATGACAAAATAGGACCAAATACACACTGAAATGGTGGCCCAAAAAGCTAGGCAAGATGGCATACATATTGGCTCATACTTAAGGCATAGAGCACCAACCCTCCAAAGCATTGAAAGAGTGAAAGATGTGAGGATATGGCAGTGGGACATGTTCTGAAATCACAAAACAAATGATGCCAAATCATGCAAATAGCCCAAGCAATGCATGCTAGTGACTTGGGAATTCAAAGCTAGTGAACTAGAATGCACTCTGGCTATACAAAGCAAGGCATGCATGACCAAAACAACATAAAACAGAGCTTAAGCATGGTAAATCATGAGTAAAATCTTGCTGGAGTTGAGCCAAAAACATGCTAGAATGATGGTCCAAAGCATGATGCATGTTAAGCTAGTTTAGTGGAATTGCATTACAAGTGCAAGGAGCATGCAAGAGGCTATCAAACCAACCCAAAACAGAGTTATACCATAACAAAACAACACCAAAAACATGTTGAGATAGAACCAAAACATGCTAGAAAGGCATGCTACTTTGAAAAGCTTCAAGTAGGATTACACTACACCTACAAGAAGCATGCAAGGGGTGACCAAGACAACCAAAAACAGAGTTATGGCAGGTCTAAAAGGTCACAAAAAAGTGCTCAAACAAAGCTTCAAGAAGATAGAGCTACATGCTCCTCGGATGAACCATCAACACAAACAAACAAGAGAAGAGGAGGGAGGGGACAACCCCCTCCTATTTAAGACCTCAAAACACACTTTCCACCACTTAAATTCCTCTGGAATTCAGTGGTAGAAAGGTCATGCAAAGGTGATCACAAAGGCCTAAAGTGATGGCCCAAAACAAGGCACAAAAGGGGGCAGACCACCCCCAACACTAAAGAGAGCTTAAACAAACATTTTAAGCACTTAAAATCAGAACTTTTTGCAGTTGAAAGTCAAGCCAAAATAAGAATGCAAGGGTGGCGTAGTAAGTAACTACAACAAGGCTTTAAGAGGATTAGAGACTCACCCTTGAAGAATCAAAGCAAGACAACAACTTCTGAGGCAAAAACCAAGCCTTGAGCTCCAAACAAACCTCCAAGAACCTCAGTCTAAGATTGAAGGTGTTTCACTATGTGTTTGTGTGCAAAAGTGTGAAGAAAAGGCACTTTCAAGCACAAATATGAAGCAAAGGAGCAATATAGAGATAGATGATATATGTATATGCCCTAAGCAATTTTCTTAACCTGAGACAATAGGGAGAAGGTTTCCTTTTATAGAAAAACATGCATCAAGCTTGTTGAGCAAGCTTGAAGCTTGAATTAATCCCTCCATACACATATATGAAGGATGCTTTCTGTGCCCAACAGCTGGCACAGCTGGCATCCACAACACCTGCAGAAAATGCAGGAAAGCTGCCGACCAGTTAAAGTGGTCGGCCAGCTAATTGCACTGGTCGGCCGACAAGAAAAAGTGGTCTGCAAGGAGACCAACTGGTCGGCAAGGGGGAGAGGTGGTCTGCACAAAGAAATCAAGGTGGTGGCCTGGCTACCGACCACTTTTGGTGGTCTAATGACCACCAAGACTAGCTGGCCGACCAGAAAACTGGCTGGCGGGGAAGAAAAGTGGTCTTCAGGGGGAGAAACTAGTCTACACCCCTTATTCCACCCTCCAAGCAAGGAAAACAAGGTTTGTGTCAAAAACAAACCAAAAAGGAAGCAAGACAAAAGTCCGCGGGACAAGGCACGCAGTCGGAAGCCTCGAAAACTAGTCTACGGGCGCAGAAAGTGGTCTACGAGAGGGAAAGGTGGTCTACAGCCACAAAAAGTGGTCTACAGACCTCTCTCTCCCCCTCTAGGCAAGGGCAACAAGGCATGGTCTACAAACCAAGCCAAAACACAAAGAGTTCAGAGGCCCAGAGGCATGGCACTCAGCCGAAAACTCCGGAAACTCGAAACAAGCACAAACATGCGCAATCATCGAGCGCTCAAACGATGACATCTGAGTCTTAAGGTCGATCAAAAAGCGGGTGTCTACACGAAGTCATGTTGTATAGCTTCGATGGCGGGATGTTCATGCGGTTTGTATGGATCTGGCATTTGTGGCCTCGCCGAACAAAGCCAATACAATCCTCCTCCATGGTTAACCAATAATAACCCTGTCTAAGGATCTTTCGGGCTAGCATCACGCCACTCATGTGCGCTCCGCACTCTCCTCTATGGATGGTCTCCACCAGGCGCTTAGATTCTTCAGCATCAACACATAGTTTGTGCATCCCCAGATGACCCCGCTTGTACAGTTTACCCCCGCAGACGATGAACTGAGCAGCCATTCTTCGTATTGCCCTCTTATCTTTGGCATTTGCTCCTGGTGGATAAGCCTCCTTTTCCAAGAAGTTCCAGATGTCATAATACCAGTGGTTCTGATCTTGTACTTCGTCTATGGCACAATTAGCTCGTAGGCCGGCGCGAATTTCTGTTCAATGATAATTGGATGCATCCGGACTCCAAAAGGGATGTCTATCATAGAAGATAGAGTTGCTAATGAATCAGCGAACCTGTTGTTCTTTCTTAACAGATAAGCGAAGTTTAGTTTCTCAAATCAAGGAATTAGCACGTCCAAGGTCTGGTGATAGATTTTCATCTTTTTTTCTTTAACTTTCCAATCTCCTTTAGCTTGAGAGACAACAAGGTTTGAGTCCTCGATGACATCCAACCGTTTTGCCCCTAGTTCCAGGACGGCTTCCAGTCCAGCAATACATGCCTTATACTCTGCCTCATTATTTGATACTTTGAATCGGAGTTTGAAAGCTAAAGGTATACGGGAATTACCGGGCGCTATCAGCAACACCCCTATCCCATACCCGTACTAGTTTGACGCTCCGTCAAAGTACATAGTCCAAGTTTCTTCTTCGAGCTCCAGAATGGCCTCATCCGGGAACAGATATTCAACTGCTTCATCTCCGTCCATTGGGTGATCGGCTAGGAACTCCGCTACCGCTCTCCCTTTCACTGACTTACGCGTCATGTACTTCAGATTGAATTCGGAGAGAAGAAACAACCAACGGGCTAGCCTACCCGTAAGTGCCGGTTCCTCAAAGAGATATTTAATGGGATCTAATCTCGAAACCAGTATTACAGAGTGAGCTAACAGGTAATGCCTCAACTTCTTGGTAGCCCATACCAAGGCTAGACAAGCCTTCTTCAGCAGAGTGTAGCGAGTCTCGTAATCCAGCATTTTCTTGCTCAGGTAGTAGATAGCCTTCTCCACTTTATCCTCAGATTCTTGCACAAGCATGCAGCCCATCATCATTTCAGTCACTGATAGGTACAGAATCAATGGTTTTCCCGGCTCTGGTGGTAACAACACAGGTGGGTTCTGTAAATATTGCTTGATCTGTTCGAAAGCAACTTGGCAACGGTCATCCCATTGGAACTTCTTTCCTTTCTTCAGGAGACCAAACAATGGTTCACAAGTCAAGGTTAATTTTGCAATAAATCATCTTATGAATTGCACTTTACCTAAAAAGCCTCACACCTCCTTTTCAGTCCTTGGTGGTGGCATTTCTAAGATGGCCTTGATTTTGGAAAGATCGACCTCGATGCCCCTCTGTGTGATCAAGAACCCCAGCATTTTTCCTGCTGTAACACCAAAAGTACATTTCTAAGGATTCAGCCGCAAACTATACTCTCTAATCCATTGGAAAATTTTCTTCAAGGTGGTGTAGTGGCCCTCTCTTTCCTTGGACTTGACAATCATGTCGTCCACGTACACCTCAACCTCTTTGTGGATCATATCATGTAGGATCGTGGTCGCAGCCCGTTGATATTTAGCCCCAGCATTCTTTAAACCGAACGGCATCACCCTATAATAGTAGGTTCCCCACGGGGTAGTGAAAGCAATTTTCTCCCTGTCTTCGAGTGCCATCAAAATCTGATTGTAGCCTGAAAACCCATCCATGAACGAGAGCAGCGCATGCCCAGCAATGAAGTCCACAAATTCGTTAATATGCGGCAGAGGAAAGTCGTCCTTCGAACTGGCTTTGTTCAAATCTCTGAAGTTCACACATACCCGAATCATGCCGTCCTTCTTCGGCACTGGAACTATATTGGCCAACCAAGTCGGATACTCAGATACTAATAGGAACCCTGCATCGATCTGCTTGGTGACCTCTTCTTTGATTTTCAGAGCCCAATCCGAACGGATCCTTCGGAGCTTCTGCTTAACAGGTCAGGTCTCTGGGTCAAGAGGGATCCGGTGCTGTACAATCTCAGGATCGATTCCAAGCATGTCTTCATAGGACCAGGCGAAAACATCTTTGAAATCTTTTAATAAAGCGACTAAGCGCTCGCATTCCTCCGAAGACAACGTGGACCCAATCTGGACCAGCCACGGGTCCTTCTCAGTACCAACATTAATTGAGGTGATTTCGTCAACCAAAGGCTTTACAAACCTCTCCTACTCTTGATCAATCAAACGTTTCAAAATCGGCAGAATTTTTTCCTCGTCGTTTTCATCAAAATTTTGAAAGTCCTGATTAATGCAATAAACTAAAGGCACAAAAAAGTACTCAGACGCCACAGCTGTACAGTTCTCATTAATAACATCCAGTCCGTCTGATTCTTCGGTTACAACAGACTCAAAGGAAAATAAAAAAGGCAACCGGGACAAGACAGTGGCATCCGGGTTATCACCCCCAAGAATATCTAACTCTGACTCTGACTCTGACTCTGAAGAACTGGAATCTGATTCCGACTCCACAGACTCTATGGAATCAAATTCCGATTCACTACCTGACCCAGAACTGCTCGATAAAAAGCCTTCCTCGCATTGCCAGACAAGGGAGGGTGCGATGGATGCATCGAGAATGCTAGAAGATGGGCCCACAGCCGCTTGATCCCCAATCATGGAAACCGAGAAATCACCCCTTGAGCACTCCAATGTGATTTAAGGATCTGAGAGGAGACAACTTCATCCCCCGACAACTGAAGGTCAAAAAAGATCTCAAAACCCGGCAAGCGGCGCCTCTCTGAATTCAGCCATGGCTCTGGAAAGCCACAAAACGGGTAATCTTCCCCCTCCCGAACGAAGCGTCCGTTCAGGGTCCCTTGGATAGGTTTGTACACCAACTCGTAGTGATTCCCGGCTTGCTTTGCTTTGGCTCTTTCAGCCATCTCTCTTCCTTTCCTGGCCCAATCTTCTTTGGTAGGCAGATAACCTAAACCAAAAGTATATGGGTTGTATAGCACTTCGGCCAATGCGGCGACGCGCTTCCAGCCACTCCGTCCTAGTCACATTCCGGGCATGTGTTGAAGCTTGTTCATGAGGTAAACAGATTGCATACTGACGTATAGTCCCTCATCAACAGCTAGCATATCCTGTACAACTCGAGCCTCAGCTAAGGTGAATCCTGACAAAAACACATCCTCCACGCCATGCTCAATCTCCAGAACTGGTGTAGAAACCTTTGGTGGTGGATGTATGGACGAGTTCCCAAAAACTATTGCCACCCCTTTCCTATGGGAGGTACTTCAGCATCTGATGTAAGGTGGAAGAGACAGCTCTCACCTGGTGCAACTAAGGTCGCCCAAGGAGTAGATTGAAGGTGGCTAGAACATCCAAGACATGGAACTCACTGTCATGCTACCCTGGGCCAATCTTAGTCTTGATCCGTACGGTCCCCATCACCTCTCGACTGGTGTTATCATAGGCCCGAATTACCTAGGCTGTTGGCACAAAATCTGCAGGCTTCAACCTGATAGCATACACCATTCTCGACGGACATACATTGTGTAGACGCACCCGCGAGGGCCTCAGTGCTACAGTTCGGACTCGAATTGTCACGGTTCTTAATCTGAACCAAAGAGTCCAAATCTGGCAAATCGTTTTGAGAAAATAGATTTTTAGAAAGAAGTGCCAAACATGGATTGCTTTTCCAGATACAGAGTCGCCACCTAAATATTTTTTAATGGGGGAATTTAGGAAACCCTGACTCGTTTGCCTAAGGCCACGTGTCCGTCATCACCAAAGTTGCGTCGGTTTGGGAACTTGGGTACGATTGGGGAAGGTCAGCTATGAGCACCCCCTTTTGCCCGATCCGAAGATCGGCCTCTACTAACTATGATATCTTGTTTTTGAAAACACATGCGTTCTTATTCCGATTAATTAGCTAGAATTAGTATGTGATACGCACAGCAAAACAAGTATAGACTAAATCGTCTAATTTGGAACAAAGCATTGCATATCCATTTCGTTTAGGAAATGGTTTGAAATTTGCTACTCGTGAGTAGGCTAAAACACGGATTTCAACGAGTCGTTCCAACTCAAACAATCCAACCTTCACCCACAGGCATTCAGGCAGTTTATCAATTAAGCATTTAGCCACATGGTAAGCATGCTGTCATGTTAACATTCACACTCATGCGAGATGCTAAAGCATAAATACTTACATCGTACTCCGAGCCGAAACAAAGAACATGTTAGCAATCATGCATGATCCAAGTCCATGTTAAGTGGTTAATGCAACGCATACAGAATGTCACTAGAACAGGCTCGGCTAATCCTAGGATGGCACGTGGGATGCAACAAGTAGCACGTATTCAAGTTAGATTTGAAATACTATGCAGTTAGCATGATGCGCCGAGTCCGGTGCATGTAATACTGATGAATGATGCACGCATGCATAGCATAAGGTATGCTAATTTAAATATGTCCTAATACTAATCATCAAAGCAGGTAAGTAAAAGGGAGAAAGAAGTGGGGGTTGGAAGACATGCACACATGCACCCACACTTATTACAAATTCGCCCTCGCTCGGAGGGACCAAAAGAATAATACAATTTAACTAACCTACAAGCTAATTAAATATTACAGACAATTAACTAGTTAAGCAAATTAACTAAGTTAAGAAAGCAGTAAACAGCCTCGGGAAGAGGGCCTAATGCAATGTGTGCTCGGCTCCGCTCGGAAGTCCACTGCCATGCACAAGCTGCCTCTGTTTTTCCTGCTCTGTTCCTCTGATCATTGCACAAATCCCAAGGTGCACTCTATGAACCCTGTGGGATGCCATCGGCCAAGGGAAATGGTCACCGGCCATGAGGGAGTGGTCATCGACCACTGGCTGAGCTCTCAGCCACCAATTGTTGGTCGGTCGGCACTAAAGATGGTCGGCCAGCCAAAGCTTCCTGCAGAATCCTGTTTTGACAGCAGCAGAGGGCAAAACAAGGCATGGCAATGCATTTCAAGCAAATGTATGCACCAACACATCCCTTATCATGTTTGTGGCTCAAAGGGGTATGGTCTTTGATTCTCGGACCACCTATCGCGCATTTCAATGCGTGATGGCCCAAGAAACCAAGTTATGCATTTTGATTTCAAATGAAATGCACATCAAACAAACAAATAAAACCCAACCTCTATCATACTCAATTGCCAATGCAATGCAATCTAGGCATGTGAGCTAGCATGCAACATGGGCAT
Source organism: Camellia granthamiana (assembly GCA_036172215.1). Classification (NCBI taxonomy): domain Eukaryota; kingdom Viridiplantae; phylum Streptophyta; class Magnoliopsida; order Ericales; family Theaceae; genus Camellia; species Camellia granthamiana. The sequence continues at coordinate 79,874,304 of CM069905.1, read as the reverse complement.
GAGAGCAAGTGTGCAAGCTAGCAAACATGCAAAGTGTAATCTTAACCATGCAAACTTGCAAGATGCAACATGAACAACATGCTAAGTACAATGCATGCCAAATGCATTACAACCTAAACATGCAAATATGCAATGTGACAAACATGGAACAAGGCCAAATATGTAACAACACACAAGGTGAGCATGCAACCCTATGCTAGAATGGTCTTAAACCGAAGCAGACAGCTCTTAACCAAGTCCAAAACAGTGGCCATTGCTATGGAAATGAAGGACAATTATACATACAAACATGCATGCAAATGGACCAACATTTAAGCATAAAGAGACAACTCTCAAGCACACTTAAGAGGATGCAAACATGGACAAATGGCATGCATATTAAGCTCTAAAATACACATGAGGGATGATGCCAAATAAACCTATCAATGCAAGCAAGACATGTAACCAAGCCCAAGGACTTAGGCTCACCAAGGAGGTATTGAACTACCCTTAATAAAACCAAACATGGCATGAATTGAACAACCAAAATCAGAGTTTTAGCATGTTAAAACAAAGCTAAAAACACAATGACATGGCATCCTAGAGGCCTAAACATGATGGCATGCATGAAGGCACAAACATGGAGCATAAGATGACAACCTTATAAAGCATTAAAGGGACATCAAATGCAAGCATACAAGCACACCATGAGGACTGAAATAACATGACAAGTGGTTCCAAACCACTGAAATAGTGCAAGTAAAGCATGCTAGAGGGGTCAACACTCAAGGCTCAAAAGGGAGATTACATGGTAGCTATACAAAGCAAATCATGGACGACCCAAATGACCCAAAACAGACCTCAAGCACATCAAAACATGCATATAAGCTTCACAAAGCTAAGCCAAAAACATGCTAGAAACAAGGCTCAAAGCACAAGGCATGTTAAGGCAATTCATGGCATTACAAGACATGTATTCAAAGCAAGCATGGTGTGTCCAAACCAAGTAAAAACAGAGGTAAAACATGGCAAAATACTACCAAATACCTACTAAACCATGGCCAACATGGTCTCAAAAATGGTGCTCACACATGAGGCTTAAATGGCACATATTGAAGACAACAAGGAGAGGGGTCCTCTCCTTCTTGGGACCTTAAACCACCATCCTCACCATTGAAATCCCTCAAGATTTCAGTGGTGAGGAGGCCCAAACAAGGTGGTCCCAGAGCTCACCAAAGATGCACAAAATGGGGGACAAACAAGGCCTAAGAGGGGTCAAACAACCCCAAACAACAAAACACACTTAAACAACTATTTTAAGCAATGAAAAACAAGACTTTTATTAGTTATATACAAAGTCTAAAAATAGTTGCAAGATAGGTTAAAAAGCTATGTAAAAATGGGGAAAATGGGGTAAGATTGTTACCCTTGAAGACCTCCTTCAAAAATGGAAGACCAGTGGCTTCCTTAGGTCCAAACCAGTCCAAAAGCTCCAAGAACAAGCCCCTAATGCCTCAGTAACTAAGGTGTAGTGTAATGGTAGGTGTTTGTGCACAAAACTAAGACTAAACACACCTAGAACACTCAAGAGAGGGAGAGATATAGAGATAGAGTATGAATAAACCCTAACCCTAAAACTCAAAGCTCTGGAAATTTTTTGTAACCCCCAGAAGAGGGAGGAGAGGCCTCCTCTTTATAGAAGATCACTCTTGCAAAGCTTACAAAACAAGCTTGGCAAGAGTGAAATCCCTCCATACACATGTATGGAGGGGAGCAAAGGTGCATACCAGCTAGCACAGCTGGCATAAAAAATATCTGCAAAAGTAGATGCACAGTGATCGGCCAGCCAAAAATGCTATTTTGACAAAATAAATGGCCGACCGACCATCTAGAGTGCCGACCGGCCAAACATCTGGCCGATGGCAAGAAAACACTGGCCGGTGGCCTCAAGCCATGGCCGGTGATATGTGGGGATGGCCCACAAGCCATTCCCTGCCGCTCCAAGGCAAAACACAAGTGTTTGGTGCAAAACTAAACACAAAACAGTCGAGTCGAGAGATCCTGAGGCAAGGCGCGTGTCCGAGGCCTCCGGGAACTCGAGACGAACACAAACATGGATGATCACCGAGTGTTCAAACGATGACGTCCAAGTCTTGAGGACGGTCAAAAATGGAGTGTCTACACATTGATTGTAGATCTCGTGTCGACCAGGACCACGGGTATCCATTTTTCTCTACACTCCACAAAGATATACAACGGTTTGTTATGATCGGAGCCCTCAGGCGGTTGCTCCTTGTCACTGAAGGTCAAGGTCGGGGAAGCTCCACCCGGGAAAACCAACCCTACTAACTACTCGGATGTTGTATCAATCAAAAGCTTAGCCCTATCCATGGCTGAAAGGACGGCTTGTCTATGCACCCTCGAGGCCACAAGCAATCCCCAGATGGAGATGTCCGGCTCCGTTGCAGCGGTTCTTGTGTTTTCAACACACTCGGCCCCCTCTGGTGCCTTGGCTTTTCTAGCCCTGTTGTCATTCTCGATCCTTTCTTGTTCAAGCCGCTTCAATGCAGCCTCCTACTCTGTGTCTGCTGTAGACAAACCGCCCAAATTTCAAGCAAAATTCTTCGTACCGGTGCTCTCCAGCGATTCTTCCTAATTCTCGGCCATTCTGGCCACTGTAGATGTTCCCATTTCGGACGGCCCTTGTTCTGGCTGAGGCATCTCAACAACATCCGGCTCGTCACTGAGCCACTCGATGGTATCTGTTGATCCATTCAAACCAAACCAGTTGATGCTCACGTCCCCCGGACCCTGCTCGTTAAAGAACTGCAGATTGGCAATGTCCTCCTCCAGCTCCGCTAGGTCATCTAGCCCCTAACTCGGTCCATCCTCCCAAACCACACAGATCTCCGCCCCAGTTGGCAACTCTACCCTCGGCTTGGCCTGATCTATTGACACAATATAACCACACGGGTTATATGCTTCCTCGGTAAAGCTCCCAGATCCCTCAGGCTCTGAATCAACATTCCCACTCTCCTCCAAAGTCACCCCAGTTCTGTCTTCAACAGTCACCACCACTAGCTCGGGCTAGGTTAGGGAGGTGCTCAACATGCACGAGTTCGTGTTGTCCAGGATGAACACCTCAGGCTTAGGTAGGTGGGAGGGTGTGATGTATATGCTAGGGTCATACGGGATGGCCGTAGTTTAGATCTGGTTTATCTGCTTGGGTGGTGGAGCTCGGTTATGGGGTGGAAGTGGGTTGGTAGTGACATTTGATTTTTCTGGAGGCGCTATCACCTTATTGTCAATGAGATCTTGAATCTCATGACGAAGTCTATAGCAGAAGTCGGTGTCATGACCGTGCTGTTGGTGAAAGGCGTAATATTTGGCCGGATTATGGGACGAAGGAAGTTTGTCTGGTAATGGTCGTGGCTCCAGGGGCTTCAGATGCCCCTTTGTGATTAAAACCCCCAGGGCCTTGGGGACAAAGGCATATACAGTGCGGTAAAAGTCCTCTGGCCCCAAGGTGGGTATTTTGCTGGTTGAGGGGTGGCACTAGATGTGCCGGTGAAAGGTGTGGCTGTTTTTGGTGTGGTGGTGGTGACCATGCCCACGTCAGAAGTCCTTGCGGCTGCAGCACTACTCGTACCTAGATTAGAACTGCGGGTAAACGCCCTCTTGGGCTGCTCTCTCTCGTGGTCAATCAAACGTTGCTTTATGGCATCCTCAATCTGTACCCCAATCTCGTGTAAGTCAGCAAATGTGGGAAGGGGTAAGACGATCATCTTCTGCATGAGCTTGGGTTGAAGGTTGCGCACAACCATTCTTATCTGATCTTTCTCAAGTGGCTAAGTTGTCATCATGGAGGCCTTGGCCCTCCATCGAGTGACAAATTCAGAAAAGCCCTCTTTCGGCTCTTGCCTGGTCGCCTCGAGATCACGGGTCGTGACCTCGATCTGGGTGTTGTATGAATATTGGGCGATAAAGGCCTCAGCCATCTCCTCCCAACTTCTTTTCATTGAGTCCTCCAGCTTGGCGTACCGGATGGCCGCGATACCTGACAGGGTCCGAGCAAAAAGGGAGAGCTTCTATAATCTTGTCGAGCCCATCGGGCACAAAACATTTGAAAACAACCTCAGGTGGACCATGGGATCTCCTGACCCGTCAAACCGGTCGATGTGAGGCATCTTGAACCTATTCGGCAATGTCACCACCGAATCAGTAAATCCATCTTCAATGTCCGGGATCGAGTTGATTCCCTGGGCTCGCTTAAACAGCTTCTTGAGCTTACTAACTTTTAGCGTGGTTGGATCCACCCCGAATTCGAACGGTGTGTCGACAGGATTAGCTGGTGCTTTAGACATCTGAGGTGGGATCGGCAGTGGCACTGGCCCTGTCGGAACGTCCGTATTTTCTTGGACGTGAGCTGCCTCCCCGGGTGTTGGAACCATAGGTGGGGGTGGGGGTGGGGGTGGATGCAAAGCAGATGCTCCGACTTGTTGAGGTTGTTGCTACTACTGAAGCCTGGCAATTGGTTCTGCTTGTTCAGCCACAACTTCCGCCTGACGGGCTGTAACTTCTGCCTGGCGAGCAGCATCCCGCTACATGGCCTGCATGGTCTCTTGGAGTTGACGCATCATGTTCTCCATATTAATTGAAAACTACTGATCTGACTGAACAGGTGTGTATCCCCTCTCTGAGGTGAAAGCAGATATCTCAGCCCAACTGCGCACAAGTGAGGTAGATAATGACCGCTGATCTGGTAACTGCTGTACTGACGACCTATGCCTAACTGACCTCTGTCTAGTAACCAGGGGTAGCGAAATGAACACTGGTTGTCCACCAATTAGATCCTCAAATCATGAAAGTCTCCTTCCTCTGGTCCAGAGTGCTCGGGGGGAATCTTCCTTTTTGGAAGCAATGATGCAATACTACCTTGCAAAAAGATAAATAAAGCAAAAATAAGGAAACAAACAAGCAGAAAAACAGACAGCATTTCAGCTTAGATAAAGACAACACACAGTTGATAATCATAAGCTGGACAATCTACACTAAAACACTGATTTCTGCCCCCAAATTTCTGCCTCAAAACTGATACCCTCAAACACTGATGTCCTCAGACTGATACCCAGACTTGCAACTGATACATACATTCCTGTAAAGACAGACCCTGACAACACATATCAAGCAAGTGAGAGCCAAAACACCCCTATAGTGGGATAGGGTTACCCTATCCTAGTTTCGTCAGGAGCTAGGGGTTCACTACGCACGCATGCGGTTTCAAACAATCCTACATTCGGGTAAGCAACCTATCCTAATTTGGAATGGTCTCTATGGCTTCTGATATGCAACTAGGTCGAATGGTCAAGAAGGGTGCCTCGGCAAAACTGAGGTTTGTGTTCCCATCGTGGCAGAGCCTGTAACCGGTCAGCCTTATGGCATACTTTTCCAAGCAAGCCTCTGGCAAACCGTTCAGGAATAGTAGATAGCAAACACTGTGACTTAAGTGCACCAATGAAAATGCAATGCAAAGAAACACATAAGTGTAGACAAAACAACATATCATGAGTTTGAGTCAAGTTCTCTAAATCCCCAGCAGAGTCGCCAGAAACTGTAGACCACCCCGAACTCTCTCCGCGTGCCCCCCTTTTCGGAGAGGGCGCGAATTGGGTTCTAGCTACTACAGTTCGGACTCTTGTCACGGTTCTGAATCTAATCTCACAAAGTGCAATGTAAGACTGATAAATCACCAAAGAGTCCAAATCCGTCAAATCGTTTTGGAAAATCGATTTTAATCAAAAAGCGCCAAACATGGACTGCTTTGCCAGATTTCAAAGTCACCACCTAAATATTTTTTTTTGGGAAATTTACGAAGCCCTGACTCGTGCCTAAGGCCACATGTCCGTCATCACCAAAGTTACCTCGGCTCGGGAACTTGGGTACAAGAGGGGAAGGTCCTAAAATGAGCACCCATGCTTGCCCGATCAAAGATCGGCCTTTACTAAATATGATATGTTGTTTTGAAAACACGTGTTCTTATTCCAATTATTAGCTAACTTACTATGTGATGCGCACAACACCACCCGAACTCGCTCCGCACGGAAGCACGAATTGGATTCTATCAACTACAGTTCGGACTCCTGTCACGGTTCTGAATCTAATCTCACAAAGTGCAATGTAAGACTGATAAATCACCAAAGAGTCCAAATCCGGCAAATCATTTTGGAAAATCGATTTTAATCAAAAAGTGCCAAACATGGACTGCTTTGCCAGATTTCAGAGTCGCCACCTAAATATTTTGTTTTGGGAAATTTAGGAAACCCTGACTCGTGCCTAAGGCCATGTGTCTATCATCACCAAAGTAGTCTCGGCTCGAGAACTTGGGTACAAGAGGGGAAGGTCCTGAAATGAGCACCCCCGCTCGCCCAATCAAAGATCGGCCTCTACTAAACATGATATGTTGTTTTTATAAACACATGTGTTCTTTTCCGGTTATTAATCTAACTTACTATATGATGCGCACAGCATACAAGTATAGACTCAATCATGCTGATTGGAACAAAACAACTCATGTTTGTTTTTCAAAGTGGTTTGAAAGTGCTACTCGCAAGTAGGCTAAAGCGCGGATTTGCCACCCTCAAGTGGGCTTAGAAAAACATGATTTTGCCACTTTGCAAAGTGGGCTTAAAACTCACAATCATCTAGTTGTCCCAATTCAGGCAATCAAACCTTCATCCATAGGCATTCATGCATTTAAATACATAAGCACATAGCCTCATGGTAATCACTTACACACATGCAAGGATGTTAAAACATAAACACTCACCGAGTACTCCGAGCCAAAACAGAAGATAGTTAGAAATCCATGCATGATCCTAGCTATGTTAAGATGCCTAATGCAACGCATGCAAAAATGCAACTAAAATAGGCCTGACTATCTAGAATGGCATATGAATGCAACACTTGATAACATGCTCTGAAATACGTATTCAAGAAAGTGTATTGAAATACAATGCAGGTTGAACGATGTACCGAGCCCGGTGCATGCAAGACAAAATGAATGATGCATGCATGCAAACATAAGTATGCTAATTGAAACATGCCCTAAACTAACCATCGAAGACTGGTAAATAAAAGGGAGAAAGACATAGGGGTGGAAGACATTCACACACACACGCACACTTATTACAACATTGTGCCCTCTCGAAGGAGGGTCCGAATAACAAGCTAACTAGCTACGCTAATTAAACTAATTATTACAAACCAAAACTAATTAACTATTCCTAGTTAACTAATTATTACAAAACAAATCAATTAATTAAGCACATTCACTAATTAAGTACAAAACCGATGACTTAGCTAACTAAGTAAAGCAGCTAAAGCAGTTAAAAGAGGTCCTCGAGGTGAGGGGTGCATGCATGCTCGATCGCTTCGCTCGGAAATCCATTGCTATGCCCAGAATTGCCTCTGTTTGCATTTGATTTGATCTCTGAAAAGTGCACTAACTTCCAGATTGCTTCTGCTCCAACATAGGGACCTCCTGGTGGGCTACCGACCAAAAAAGAGGGCTGTAGACCAGAAAAACTGGTTGTAGACCAGAAAAAGTGGTCGGTCGACCACCCCTACTAGTCTGCCGACCAGTTGATTTGCCAAGCTCCAGTTTTGCTGCAACAGAGAACAACAAGGGGCATAGCAGTGTATTTGCAAGATGTGTATGCACAACTACCCTCCCTATCATTTCTTAAGCTCAAGGGAGTACGATACTCGACTCTCGGGCCACCAACCGAGCATCGCAATGCACGATGGCCGAGAAGCCAAGTTGCACAAGTCAATGTCAATGAATGCACAAATAATCACATAAGGGCCTCCACCTCTATCATGCTTGATCAAGAAGGTCAGCGACCAAGAAATGCTACACGTTTCATCACTTTGAGTATGAAACGTGCGACATTCCTCGTGTTTGGATTAACGTCCAATCCAAACACAGGCAACGCAAACAAGATGATCAACCTTTAATGCTAAAGTGACATGCGCAAGACTCTATCATGTAAGCAATGCATGCATGGCATGTTTAAAAGCTAAGACATCAAAGCTAATGAAACATATTACACATGAGGCATGCACTATCAATCTCAAATGGTCAAACCAACCCTGAACAGAGGTCGAACATGCCAAAATAGTGGCTGAAATATGTTAAGATCAAGGCATACAACACAAGGAGAACATGCTCATTTGATCGCTCATTAACAATGTACAAAGACACAACTCTCAAAAGCTCTCAAGGAATGAAAGAAGTGAGAACATGACACACGTACATGCTCTAAAATAACATGTTAAACGATGCCCAAACATGCAACCATCACAAATATAGCATAGTAGGGTGCTCAAAACTCAAGACTAGCTAGGGTACTTGCACCATAGCCATATCAAGCAAGCCCCAAAGGGCCAAGATGACTCAAAACAATCCCAAGGCAAGTCAAAACAATTCCAAAACATGCATGGAGTAGGGCTAACACATGCTAGAATGGGAGGCATAAAGCATGATGCATGCAAGGCTAATGAGTGGGATTAGACTACACATACCAAAACCAAGCATGAGGTGACTTCACCAACAAAAATCAAAGTTTTAACATGGTAAAATAACACCAAAAACATGCTGAGATGGTAGCCCCAAAAGCTTAGGCAAGCATGCATACATATTGGCTCATAAGTGAAGCATAAGGCTCAACCCTCAAACACAACAAAGGGATGATAAACGCAAGAATATGGCAGAGGTATATGGTCTGAAATAACATGCCAAATGATGCCATGCCATGCACAAAGCTCAAATATGACATGCTAGAGGTCCCAAAGCTTAAGGCTAACAAGGCCAATTACACTAGAGCTATACAAAGTAAGGCATACATGACCAAAACCACTCAAATCAGACCTAAAGCATGCTAAAACATAGCCAAAAATATGCTAGAGTAAAGCATACACATACTAGATCAATAGGCCAAAACATCAAACAAGCTAGGCTAGTAAACAAGCTTGCACTACAAGTGTATAAACCATGCAAGTGGTGACTTTGTCAACCAAAATCAGAGCTAAGGCATTCCAAAATATAAGTAAAAGCCTACTGGAATGGAGCCAAAAACATGCTAAAATGGCGGTCCAAAGCATAGAGCATGTTAGGCTAACTAAGAGGATTGCACTACAAGTACATGAAGCATGTAAGAAGCAACCAAGACAGCCAAAAACAGAGCCATGGAAGGTCTAAAAAGTCACAAAAAAAGTGCTCAAACAAAGCCTCAAGAAGATAGAAATACATGCTCTTTTGATGGGCTATCAACACAAGCAAACAAGAGAAGAGGAAGGGGGACAAGCCCCACCCATTTGGGACCTCAAAACCACTTTTCCACCACTGAAATTCCTCTGAGTTTCAGTGGTGAGAAGGCCAAAAAGAGATGGTCTCAAAGGCCTTAAGAGATGGCACACAAAAAAAAAAAAAAGCAAAACAAGCCACTAAAGGGGGTAAACCACCCCTAACTCAAACAAGGCCTTAAACAAACATTTTAAACACTTAAAGATAGAACTTTTTGTAGTTGAAACTTAGGCCAAAAAAAGTATGCAAAGGTGGCCAAGATTGTGTACAAAAATAATCTTAAAAGATGGAGAAGCTCACCCTTGAAGAACCACAGCAAAACAGCAACTTCTTCAGCCCAAAACTAGCTTTTAGAACCCAAATATCACCTCTAAGAACCTCAGCTCCATGATGGTGGTGTTTGGCTAAGAGGTGGTGTGCAAATATGTGAAGAAAACATAATTTCAAGCATAATAGAAAGAGAGAGAGAGAGAGAGAGAGAGAGAGAGAGAGAGAAATCTAGAGAGAGGGATATTTTGCTTCTCAATTTTCTAAATCTTTTGGAAGGGGGAGAGAGCTCCCTTTATATAGAATATGCAAGCACAAGCATGCTTGACAAGCTTCAAGCTTGTATTGATCCCTCCCTACACGTGTAGGAAGGATGCATTATGTGCCTAACAGCTTGTACAGCTGGCACCAAAAATATCTGCAAAAGCAGAAAAAAGGCCGTAGACCACTTAAAGTGGTCGACCGACCACCCCCCTAGTCGACCGACCACCTCAGGTGTTTGACAAGGGAAAAAACTGGCTGGCAGGGGAGAAAAGTGGTCTACAAAGAGAGGAGAAGGTGGTGGCAGGCTGTAGACCACTTAGGCTGGTCGACCGACCATCCACCCTAGCTGACCGACCACCAAAAGTGGTCTATAGGGAAGAAAAGTGGTCTACAGGGGAGAAAACTGGCTGGTAGGGGAGAAAAGTGGTGTACACCCCTACTTCTCCCTCTAGGCAAAAGGAGGGACCAAGGGTTAGCTTAGAACAAGCACAAAACCAAGAAAGTTCAGAGAATCAGAGGCAAGATGCGCAGCCGACAACCCCGGGGACTCCAAATGAGCGCAAACATGCGCAATCATCGAGCACTCAATCGATGACATCAAGTCTTTAGGACGGTCAAAAATGGGGTGTCTACAAGATGCTACTCGCAAGTAGGCTAAAATGCGGATTTGCCACCAAACAAGGTGGGCTTAAAACATGATGATTTGCCCCTCCAAGTGGGCTTAAAACTCACGTTTTGATGAATTGTTCCAATTCAAGTAATGAAGCCTTCATCCACAGGCATTCATGCAGTTAATCATTTAAGCACACAGCCTCATGGCGATCATGCTATCATGGCAGTCACTTACACACATGCAAGGATGCTAAAGCGTATACACTTACAGTGTACTCCCAGCCAAAACAGAAGTTAATTAGAAATCAATACAGGATCCTAACTATGTTAAGTGCCTAATGCAACACATGCAAAAATGCAACTAAAATAGGCTCGGCTATCTAAGATAGCATATGAATGCAACACTTGATAACATTCTTTGAAACACGTATTCAAGTAAGTGTATTGAAATACAATGCGGTTTGAATGATGCGCCGAGCCCGGTGCATATAAGACAAATGGATGATGCACGCATGCAAGCATAAGGTATGCTAATCGAAATATGCCCTAAACTAACCATCAAAAGCTGATAAGTAAAAGGGAGAAAGAAGTGGGGTTGGAAGATATGCACACACACACGCACCCTTATTACAACATTGTGCCCTCTCGACGGAGGGTCCGAATAAAAGCTAAGCTAACCAAATAATCTAATTAAACTAATTAGACTAATTATTACACAACAAAATAAAGAAACAGCTAAACTAAGCTACTTAATTATTACAACACTTAATTAATTAACAAATTAATTAAATTACAAATTCAAATGCTAACTAATAAGGAAAGCATTAAATTACACTACTTCAGCTCTGTTTGAAGGAGTCGAACATGCATGCACACATTTGGTTTCTCGCCCCGAAAAGCTCTCCGGTTTGCTCTCTTGAGGCTCTGTTTGCAGGGTGTCTTCAAGAACCCTCTGTTGAAACTTACTAAATCCATGCTGGAGAGTGCACCAGTGGCCTGCCAGCCACGAAGAGCTTCTGCCAGCCACCTGCCGGCCAAAGATGGGCCTCTGCCGACCAACAATGCAAGGGTGCTGGCCATGAATGGGACACCGCCGGCCACTGGTGTGCTATGACACCAAACTGCAACAGAGCACAAAATAGAGGAAATTGAGGGTCTCCCTAGGAACATGTGTGTACTATGCCACTCCATATCATCTCAAAACATCAAGGGAGAGGCATCATTAGATCGAAGACCATCAATCAAGCATACAATGCTTGATGGCCAAAGATCCAATCTTTTACACATTCAATAAATGCCCCATGCAAACAAGACTCAAAATCCACTACCTCATCATGGATAATCAAAGGCAATGGAGACAAAGGGGATTGGCTCACTTTCATCACTTTGAGTATGAAGTGGACCGATTTACCTTGTGTTCAACATAACGTCCGGTTGAACATGACGCAATGCAAACAACATGCTAATCTTGACATGTTTTACTTGATTGATTTTGTTTACACATTTTAACATTACCACCCGTTCTTTAATTGGTTAAGTCCAAATGTGAAAGTCCTCTAATGAGAAAGATGGCAGATATTTCAATGTTAAATTGGCATACACAAGACTCTATCATGTAAGCAATGCATGCAAGACATGTTAAGGGCCCAAAACACTAAGGCTAGTGAAGAGCACCATACAAGAGGCATGTAATACATAGCCTAAGCAACCACACCAGCTCCAGACATAGCTTAAACATGTCAAATCAAAGGCTAAGACATGTTGAAATTGAAGCTCAAAGGACTAGACAAACATGCATACGTGTTAGGCCACAAACATGGCATAATACACAACCCTCAAAAGCTATGAAGAAGTGAAGTATATGAGAGTGTGACTACACTATATGCACTGAAATTACATGCTAAATGGTGCCATACAATGCAAACATCGCACTCATAAAATGTTAAAAGCCTCAAAACTCAAAGCTAGTCAAGGCCCTTTACACTACAAACATACCAAGCAATGCTCAAATGACCTTGACCATTCAAAACAGACCTAAGGCAGGTCAAAACAGTAGCAAAAATATGCTAGACTTTCAGCATAGATGGCAAGAAAGATATGCTCATGTATTGGCTCACAAACAAGGCATGAGGCTCAACCTCTCAAAAGCATTGAAAGAGTGATACATATGAAAGTATGATAGTGATATATGCTCTGAAATCACATATTAAATGATGCCAAATCATGCAAACAAACCAAGCAAAGCATGCTAGAGGACTCGAAACACAAAGCTATTAAAGCCTATCATGCTATAGCCAAACAAAGCAAGCCTCAAAGGGCCAAGACCACTCAGAACAGAGTTAGGGCATGGCAAAACATGAGTAAAAACATGCTGAGACCGAGCTAAAACATGCTAGAACAATGGATTAACTCATGAAGCATACTATGCTAACAAGCAAGATTGCACTAGAGGTGCAAGATGTGAGCAACCAATGATCAAAGAAGCCAAAAACAGAGTCATGGTAGGTCTAAAAAGTCACAAAAAAATGCTTGAACAAAGCCACAAAGAAGTAGAAACACATGCTCATTTGGTGGGCCATCAACACAAGCAAGCAAGACAAGAGGAAAGGGGACCACCCCCTCCCATTTGGGACCTCAAAACCACCTTTCCACCACTAAAATTCCTCTGGAATTCAGTGGCTAAAAGGCCAAAAAGAGATAGTTTGAAAAGCTTTAAAGAATAGCCCAAAAGCTTAGCAAATAAGGCATACTGTAGACACCCCATTTTTGACCGTCCTCAAGACTTGGACGTCATCATTTGAACACTCAATGATCATCCATGTTCATGTTCGTTTTGAGTTCCCGAAGGTCTCGGCTGCGTGCCTTGCCTCAGGATCTCTCAACTTGTCTGTTTTGTGCTTGGTTGTGGACTAAGGACTTGTGTTTTTGCTTCTGAGGGAAGAGGGTGGCTTGTTGTCCATCTCCTCAACCCATTAGCTAAGGCATGATGCCATCGGCCATGTTTTCTTGCCATCGGCCATAAGTGTTGGCCGATCGGCACTTTTTTTGGTCAATCGGCACTATTTTTAGTCGATCGGCCATATTTTTGAGCCGAGACCTTTCCATCTGCTTTTTGCAGATATTTTGTGCCAGCTGTGACAGCTGGAATGCACAATTCTCATCCTCCATACACGTTTATAGAGGGATTGCATTCAAGACTCAAGCTTATTGAACAAGCTTGAGAATTGAAATTCTATAAGTGAGCCTCCCCTCCCTTTCCAAAGGTTCTGAAAATTAGATATACAAGTTCTATATCTCTCTATATATATTTTACCTCTCTCTCTTGTTTAGCCTTTGTTTGTGCCCAAAAGTGTAGATTCTTCACACTTTTGCACACAAACACCTACTAGAACACCATCCTTTGGTTGCTGAGGTCCTTAGGAGTTGGTTTTGGAGTTTTTGGGTTGGTTTTGATTAGAGAAAGGTGCTGGAGTTGTGTTCTTGAAGGTGTTCTTCAAGGGTGAGTCAACTACTTTTGGATCCCCCATTTTGGCTTAAGCTTTTAGACCTACTTGCATATTGTTTTAAGCTTAACTCTAAACTAAAAAAAGCTCTAATTTTGCATGCTTGTGATGATTGTTTAAGGTCACTTTTGTGTTGGGGGTTGTCTACCCCCTCTTAGGCCTTGTTTGGCCTTGTTTTATGCCTTCCTTTTTAAGCTTTGGAACCATCTTGTTTTGAACTTCTCACCACTGAAATCCAGAGGATTTTCAGTGGTGGAGAGGTGGTTTTGAAGTCTTGAATAGGAGAGGGACACCCCCCCTCCTTGTGTCTTATATGCTTGCATTGTTGGCTCATAATGGTAGCATGTTTGCTTAGCATGTTTTGGTCTCATTTCAGCAAGTATTTGGTGTTATTTTTCCATGCTATACCTTTGTCTAAGGTTGGTTTAATGGTCTCTTGCATGCACCATACACTTGTCTTGTAATCCTCTCTATTGCCTTAACATGCACCTTGCATTTAGACCATCATTCTTGCATATTTTGGCTCAACTCAAAGAAGCTTTTAGCCTTGTTTTAGCATGCTTAAGCTTTGTTTGGTGTTTTCTTGGTCATGCATGCATTGTTTTGTATAGCCATGGTTCAAACTAGCTTGTTAGCTTTGAGTGTCCAAGCCATTAGCATGCATTGCTTAGACCATTTCCATGATTTGGCATCATTTCATATGTGATTTCAGTCCATGTAGTGTAGTCATACACTTACATTTGTCATCCTTTCAATGCTTTGAAGAGTTAGTGTTTTATGCCTTAAGAGTGGACCATTGTGCATGCCTCCATGCTTAAGCCTTTAGGATGCCATCTCAGTGGGTTTTTGGGCTTATTTTGACATGCCATAACTCTGATTTTTATTAGTTAAGTCATGCCATGTTTGGTTCTAATAGGTGTAGTGCAATTATCCCTTTTGGCCTTGTATGCATCATGTTTTGTGCTCACCTTCTAGCATGTTTCGGCCTCATTTCTTGCATTATTTAGACTCACTTTGGCATGCTTTAGGACTATTTTGGTTTACTTAGGCCATTTGCTTCATGTTTTGCATAGCCTTAATACAAGTCCCTTGGCAAGCCTTAAGCTTTAAGCCCATACATGCTATACTTGTGATATATGTGTTGATTTGGCATCATTCCTAACGTCATTTCAGAGCATGTAGTGTTGTCACACTTGCATGCTTTCCACCTTTTTAAGTCCTCTTGATAGTTGTGCTCTTATGCCTTAGTTCTTGGGCCAATTGAAACGCATGTTTGTATGTGCATTTCATGCCATTATTTCATCATTTTGGCCACTGATTTGGGCATGGCTGAGGTCTACCCATTTTGGTTTAAGTCCATCTTTGCATGTTGTTGCATGCTTATTGCATTGCATGTCGTTGCATGTAGGTTACATTGCATTTTGCATGCTTGTTACATTAGCTTAGTTGGCATGTTTAGGTTGTATCACTTTGAGTTGGTATGCCTTTGGCTTTATTGAGTCAATCATTGGTGCATTACGTAACATTGTTGCATTTGGCATGCCATGTTGCTTACATGTTTAGGTTTCATTGCATTGTATTTGGCATACTTGCATTACATTGTGTTTGGTTTGGGTGTTAAGCCAAACACGAGGAACGAGGCACGTTTCATACTTGAAGTGATGAAACGTACCTCAATCCTTGGTCGCCGACACTCTTGATCCAACTTGATAGAGTGTGAGGCATTCATGTGTTTCTTGTGCATTCATTCCACATTGAATTGCATACTTGGCTCCTTTGGCCATCATGCATTGGAATGCGCGATTGGTGACCCGAGGGTCGAGCACTATACACCTTTGAGTCTCAAACATGATAAGGGGTGTAGTTGCAAACATTTTCTTGCAAATGTATTGCCATACCTCTGTTTGTCCTCTACTGCAGCAAAAGAAGCATTTTACAGGAAGAGATGGCCAATCGACTATCTTCAGTTCCGATCGGCTAACAATTTTTTGGCCGATGGACTCAAAAGTGGTCGATGACCCTTATCCCTTGGCCGATAGCCATACCATTTGGCCGATGGCCTCTCAGCTTGTCCATGAGGTGGTTCAGTAGTATCACAGAAGTTGGCATAGTTTTCAAAGGTGTAAAATAGTGCAAACAGAGGCAACATGAGGCATGGCAACGGATTTCCGAGTGAAGCCGATCGAACATGCATATGCCCCTCTTCTCGAGGCCGTTTAAACTGCTTTGTATAGTTTGTTAATTTGTAATTAATTAGTTAATGTATTAGCTAATTTAATTCATTGTTGTAAATATTTAATTAGCTTGTTAGTTAATTAGATTTGATTATGTAATAATTAGTCTAATTAGATTATTAGATTAGTTAGAATAGCTTAGTGTAGCTAGCTTGTATTATTTATTCGGACCCTCCGTCGAGAGAGCGAATTTTGTAATAAGTGTGCGTGAGTGTGTGAATGTCTTCCAACCCCACGTCTTTCTCCCTTTTACTTAACCGCTTACAATGGTTAGTTCTAGGTCATATTTTGATTAGCATCCTTATGCTATACATGTTTGCACCATTCATCTGTATTGCATGCACCGGGCTCGACGCATCATACTAATTGCATTGTATTTCAATACCAATTTGAATACATGTTATCAAGTTGCATTTCATATGCCATCTTAGAATAGGCGAGCCTATTTCTAGTTGCATTTTGCATGGGTTGCATTAGCTATTTTTAACATGAACTAGGATCATGCATTGATTACTAACTAGCTTCTTGTTTTGGCTCGGAGTACACTGTAAGTGTTTATGTTTTAGCATCTTGTATGAGTGTGAGTGTTGCCATGATAGCATGCTTGCTATGAGGCTAACTGCTTAAGTGTTTTATTGCCTGAATACCTGTGGGTGAAGGTTGGATTGCTTGAATTGGAACAATTCATCAAAATGCGAATTTTAAGCCCACTTGAGAGTGGCAGAATCATATTTTCTAAGCCCACTCGAAGGTGGCAAATCCACGTCTTAGCCTACTTGCGAGTAGCACCTTCAAACCATTTTCAAACAAACAAACATGAGATTTTTTGTTCCAACTTAGGCGATCTAGTCTATACTTGTGTGCCGTGTGCATCACGTAGTAAGCTAGCTAATACACCGAAATAAGAACGCATGTGTTTTCAAAAATAAGATATCATGTTAGTAAAGGCCGACCTTTGATCGGGCGAGCGGGGGTGCTCATTGCATGACCTTCCCCTCTCGTACCCAAGTTCCCGAGCCGAGGCAACTTTGGTGATGACGGACATGTGGCCTTAGGCATGAGTCAGGGTTTCCTAAATTTCCCAAAACAAAAACATTTAGGTGGCGACTCTATATCTGGCAAAGCAGTCCATGTTTGGCACTTCTTTATAAAATCAGTTTTCCAAAACGATTTGCTAGATTTGGACTCTTTGGTGATTTATCAGTCTTGCATTACACTTTGCGAGATCAGATTCAGAACCGTGACATTGAGTCCAAACTGTAGTAAGCTAATGAACGAAAACGGATTTCGCGCACTTCGCGAGCAGAGCTCAGGACGTTCGGGCACGTCTACACATACATGGGGGTGAAACACCCCCAACTCCCACAAGGCCTCAAACAACCATTTTTAACACTTAAAAATAGAACTTTTTGTAGTTAACAACCAAGCCTAAAATAGCATGCAAAGGGGCTAATATGGCATACAAAAATAGGCTTAAAAGAGGGAATATGCTCACCCTTGAAGCATAACAGCAAGAGGACAACTTCTAAGCCAAAAACTAGCCTTTTGAACTCCAAACAAACCTTCAAGGACCTCAGCTCCATGGTAGTGGTGTTTGACTAGGTGTTTCTTTGCAAAAAAATGTGAAGAAAAACACACTTCTAAGCACTATAGAGCATAATATAGAGAGAGAAAGAGAGAGGGTGAGAATTCTGGAGAGAGAGAGAGAGAGAGAGAGAGAGAGAGATTTTGTCTCTGAAAAATCTGAACCCCTGAATAGGGGGAGAGGCCTCCCCTTATATAGGCAATACAAGCAAAAGCTTGCTTGACAAGCTTAAAGCTTGCCTTCCATCCCTCCATACACGTGTATGGAGGAGGGCTCAGTGAGCCACAGCTGGCTCAAAAATATTTGAGAAAATATTTGTTAAAACAAGGGTGGCCGGTCGTCCATCAGTGGTGGCCTGCAATGCCTCATTGATGGCTGACAGGGCCTATGGATCGCCGGCAGCCCTCTATGATGGTCAGCAGGCCATCAAGGACACCACAAAGCAAAGACCAACACATGGTCCAAAAATGAGACAGAATGGAAATAGGGTTTGGAAGGATCAAACCTGGAGCATTCCGTTGCGAAAGTCAGACACTCGACGAGCAATCAAACTTGTTGCTGGATGAACCTACAAGAACATCCAAGTCTTGAGGACGGTTAAAAATGGAGTGTCTACACCATTATGTAATGAAATTGCATCAATTGATGGTTTGTGAATCAAGTTTACTACTCCTTTGAGTTGTTTGATGATAAGGATGGATAAGTTATGCAAACAGCCCTTCTGAATATCCTATGCTTGCTCTGTTTGCTGTCTGTTGCAGTAGGAAAAACCAAGAATCAGTGGCCGGCAGTGCACCTTTTGTGGATGGCAAACCATCATTTGTGGTCAGCAAGCCACCACTTCTAGCCTGCCGACCACCTTTGCAAAACCCGGCAGTGTACTTTTCTAGCAAAACAGAGTTGATTTTGAGGTGAAAAACAGTGCAAGTGTTTTACTATACAACAGAGGCATCTGGCAGTAGAACAGTGGCCTTTTTCGAGTGGAAATCCGTGCATGCATGAGCATTCCTCGTTTCCCGAGGCAGAGTAGTTAGAGTAGTTACCTTAATACTTGTATTCATGTTTAATTAGTTAATTTGAAATTCATTATTTAGTTCTAATTTGTTGTAATAATTAATTAGCTAGCTTAGTTGATTATTTCATTCGTTTTGTAATTCGGAGTAATTAGCTTAGCTAATTAGTTTATTCGGACCCTCCTGCGTGAGTGCAAACTTGTAATAATGTGTATGTTTTTCAACCCCACGTCTTTCTCCCTTTTATTTAACTACTTATGATGGTTAGATTAGGGCATCATGTTTCGTTTAGCATCTCCCATACCTTGCATCCATTATCTTGCATGCATTGGGCTTAGTTCATTATTCTAAATTGCATTGTTAATTAAATGCCTCTTTGAATACGTGCTTAGACCGCATGCTATCAAATTGATTCATATGTCATATTAGTAGCCAAGCCTAGTAATTGCATATCACATGCGTTGCATTAGTTATATTGCATAGTTAGGATCATGCATTTCCAAATTCCTTATACTTGTATGTGCATCACATAGTAATGCTAGCCTAATAAACGGAACAAGAGCATCTAATGTAAATAAGATTCACATCATGATTAGTAGAGGCCAATCTTTGATCGGGTGAGGGGGGTGCTCAATTTATGACCTTCCCCTCTCGTACCTAAGTTCCTGAGCCGAGACAATCTTGGTGATAACGGACACGTGGCCTTTGGCACGAGTCATGGGTTTTCTAAATTTTTCAAAAATATTTAGGTGGCGACTCTATATCTGGCAAAGCAGCCCATTTTTGACAATTTGATTCAAAATCGATTTCCCAAAAGATTTGCCGAATTTGGCCTCTTTGGTGTTTATCTATTTCACATTGCACTTATGAGATAAGATTCAGAACCACGGGAATCTGATACTATAGAGCTTATTTGTCTTCCGAAAGAGGGCACGAAAAGTCGAGCTACAGTTTGTGGATGGCAGACCATCATTTGTGGCCGACAGGCCATTATTTCTAGCCCACCGGCTACCTTTGCAAAACCCAGCAGTGTACTTTTCTGGCAAAACAGAGTTGATTTTGAGGTGAAAAACAATGCAAGTGTTCTACTGTGCATGTCACGCCCCTAACCCGTCCCTAAAAGTTTCGGGCATGACTTATTCAGAAACGGACACTTAACCTGATATACGTAATATATGGGGCCTGGACGGAAGCATTAATAAAATTAAATAACATAAAACATCATCCATTGAGCTACAACTACTATGCCAGGACCGCAAACATTACATTAGGTAGATAATACACAGGAAGCATACACCCGAGCTTTAGTTACAGTCATTTACATTCATACAAAAGTACTAAAGAAAAAAGGGGTTATTTACATTCAACCATATGCAGACAATCAAAGCATAAACCGAAAACCTAGTTAAAGCTTTACAAAATGCACGGGTTCCATCTTAAGTGCCTGGACACACTGAGGTTGATAAGAGATAGACAAGTCTCAAGGGTTAGGACTGGCTTTCCAGTTGGTTACCTACAAAAACAGACAAAATACAGAGTGAGTAAAACTCAGTGAATAATAGCACAAATAATGTAATGGTTAACTTAAATAACAAAGCATATAACTGTGGAGGCATATGATTAATTACATTCTGTAGTCATTTCTAGAACGGCCATGGGCCCAATTTCCTTAACAGAGTGGCTTTAAGCCTAGTAATACACAGAACGGCCATCGGCCCAGAAATAACAGAACGGCCTATCGGCCTAGAAATAACAGAACGGCCTAACCGCCCAGAAATAACAGAACGGCCTATCGGCCTAGAAATAACAGAACGGCCTATCGGCCCAAAAATAACAGAATGGCCTAACGGCCCAGAAATAAATATGTATGGACTCAAGAGGTGGCTCGTACGGATTCTAGAGGTGGCTCCCACCAAAGTGTAGCACTTAGTTCCGTACAGCACTTTGTTCCATACCAGAAATCATCAGAACAGATTAACTTCAGAATCATACAGAAAGTACATACATTCTTCCCATTATTCACATGAATTACCATCGGTAATATAAGTTTAACAGAACGTTGCTGATAATTGGTAGCAAAAGGGAACCACATTCCAGAGATATGTAGATACCACAGTTTCATAATGCACATACATCCCATTTGCTTGTCATGAACCAATACCACTAACTTGCAGATAATGGAATGTCAACATTAACTATCAACAGTAAACAAAATGTATGATCCAACGATGCACTTAGATTTCCTCATGGTTCTTTGTAGGTCGACATACTTGTCTCGTAATTAGCAGAACATTAATATTAACAATAGTCCAAAGGTAAAGGTACCATTACATCAATAGGTCAGAACAGTTCATATCATAACATGAATCACATAACAATGTTATTGATACTCAATTCCTTTCTATTAACCAACTTCACAGTGTTAATAGTTTGTATGCCATTCTTATGCAGAATCATGAGTAATTCATAGGATGGTACATTCACAATAATCATTAGCCATAGCCAAAATATAGCGTAGGTTCAGAGTCATACCAATGTTCACAAAAATCTTTCAATGTCCACACTGTTTCCCAATCAACATAATATTAACATAACTACGTCTGAAGCGCAGAGCATTAATAAAAAGAATTATTAACAGTAATCAAATGTGCGATTACAGTACTATTACTCACAGTGATCGGTTCCCGGTAGTAATGGTACGATGTCCTCGTCTCGACCTACAAACACAGTTCACAACACATAATATGAGATTAAAACCCATCTCTTTTTATTCCTTACTCAATAGCTATGGTGATGCTAGACTCATTAGTCCTCCATAGGTTATAACCCATGCCTCAAAAGATAGGAGGAATCGATAGGAGAAAGGTTCAGACGAAGAAACGGTACAAACTCAGTAAATAGAAAGTGAACAGTCATCACTAATTTGGGCATAACTATTTATGTACTTATAATTTGGGGGTGAGACCACCTCCATTGGAAACTAGACTTCCGGGGCTTGATTTTAGGCTCAAAAATCACTCAAAACGGAGTCCGGATGCAAAAGATATGCTTGTTCAAAGTTACAAGGTATAAGCTGAAACAGTGTTGGCCGCTCGTGCGCCCACTTTGGCCGCTTGTGCGGCCCAATTCCGCTCGAGTGGAAAAACCCGGCCGCTCGAGCGCCCAAAAGCAGAATGAAAACTCCTTTTTCTTCTTCATGTCCGCTCATGCGGTGCCCGTGGCCGCTCGTGCGGTCTGGGCAAAGAAATCAGTCCGAAAATTGCAGCAAAACTCATTCTTTTGGGAGTGTTTGCAAGGCTCTAAGATGGATCTTTTAATTGCTAAATCATGGTTCAAAAAGCATGTAAATAGGGATACAAACATACAACCATTTGCACATGGATTTGATCTTCTTCACTCTCTCACCATCACAACCCATTTCTCTCCAATACATACACAATTCATCTCTCACATAATTAGATGCAAGCATGTAAAATCACAAAGAGTATGTAATTTTCCCTCTTATGGTTCAAATTAACACAACTACAACATGATGATCATACTTCTTCAATTCCATAAGTGTCACACACACACACACCACAACACACCTCTTACCTTACTTGAACACCTAAGAAATTCATACCCCAAGACAAGAAGAGGAGTTAATTAAAGTGAAATTTACATACCCTGTGCCTAGATCTCTCAAATTCCCAACCTTCTTTGATGATCTACCTCCCTTAGCTCTCAACCCTTCTCTATTCTAAACTTTTCCTCCAGGAGATATTTTGAATGAAGTCCTAAGTCCATTTGTTTAAAGAGCTTTGATACAAAGATATATATAACATGTGTATAGGACAAAAATCATTCGTTTAATCATCCCAAATTGAAATTTCACAGAAACGCCTATTATTACCTAAAAATTACACTGATCTCAAATGTAAAATCAATTTCAGCTAATTAAGTCTCTAAGGCTTCCAATTTCTGATTCAAACATTATAATGGTGACAGATACTTCCTTATTAAGATAGATAGAAATCAATGTTATAAGTTTTGCTTAATTAAACCTCATTTCACATGAAATTTCACAGGAAGCGAGTAAATGCACAAAATAAAGGACTGAAAATGTACCAGAAACAGATACGAGGGTCGGGTTATTACAGTGCAACAAGGCATCTGGTAGTAGAACAGTGGCCTTTTTCGAGTGAAAATCCATCCATGCATGAGCATTTCTTGTTTCCCGAGGCAGAGTAGTTAGAGTAGTTAGCTTAATACTTCTCTAAACTTTGTATTCTTGTTTAATTAGCTAATTTGTAATTCATTATTTAGTTCTAATTTGTTGTAATAATTAATTAGTTAGCTTAGTTGATTATTTCATTTGTTTTGTAATTCATAGTAATTAGCTTAGCTAGTTAGTTTATTCGGACCCTCCTGCGTAAGGGCAAACTTGTAATAACGTGGATGTCTTCCAACCCTACGACCTTTTCCCTTTTATTTAACTGCTTATGATGGTTAGATTAGGGCATCATGTTTCGTTTAGTATCTCTCATGCCTTGCATCCATTATCCTACATGCATTGGGCTCGATTCATCATTCTAAATTGCATTGTTAATTAAATGCCTCTTTGAATACGTGCTTAGACCGCATGCTATCAAATTGATTCATATTCCATATTAGTAGCTGAGCCTAGTAATTGCATATCGCATGCATTGCATTAGTCATATTGCATAGTTAGGATCATGCATTATTCTAACTTTGTCATCTTTTTTAACTTTGAATACTAGGTGAGCTTTTATTTGTTTTAGCATATCGCATGAATATGAATGTTGCCATATCAAAGCATGTTCACTATGAGGCTAATTGATTAAATGACACAACTATTTGAATGCCTATGGGTGAAGGCTAGTTGCTTGACTTGGGATAATTTGATTAAATGTCCATTTTAGCCCACTTTTTCGAGTGGCAAATTCACAAAACAATTTCAAATAAAATATGACATCAAATGTTCCAATTCTTGCAACTTACTCTATACTCGTGTAAGTCACATAGTAATATAGCAAATATAATCGGAATAAGAGCATATAATGTAAATAAGATTCACATCATGATTAGTAGAGGCCGATCTTTGATCAGGCGAGGAAGTGCTCAATTCATGACATTCCCCTCTCGTACCTAAGTTCCCGAGCCAAGACAACTATGGTGATAACGGACTAATGGCCTTTAGCATGAGTCTTGAGTTTCCTAAATTTCCCAAAAATATTTAGGTGGCGACTCTGAAATCTGGCAAAGCAGTCCCTTTTTGACATTTTATTCAAAACATTGATTTTCCAAAAAAATTTGCTGGATTTGGACTCTTCTTGTGTTTATCTATTTTATATTACACTTGTGAAATCAGATTCAGAACCACGGGTTGAGTTCGAACTGTAGGGTTAGTCGTCCTCCCAAAGGAGCGTGAAAAGTCGAGTTACAGTGATAAATAGATTTTGTCTCCAAAACACAATACTACATAGTTTTGTGTATTGAAAAATTTAGTGACAAAATATTTATCCTCAAAGGAGACAAAAAAAATTTGTCACTAACTTGGCTGCATAATTCCCCTCCAAATTTTTTAATACCGGGAAAAAAATTTGGTGACGAAAAAATAAAAATAATGGCGAAAAATAATTTTGTCACCTACTTTTTTATTATGTATGTAGATTGGTGATGAAATTTTATTTTTCTCTCTAAAAATGGTACATTTAGAAACGAAGTATTATTTTTTCCTCACTAAAAGGTAAGTCTTTAGTGACAAAATTTATTTTCATCATTAGTTTTCTTCTCCAAAAGACTTTTTTTGTTGTAGTAATCAATGATGGATTAACACATGAGATAATACATTGAAAGTGCACTACAACATATAAGGGTTTTAGAGACTAAATATTTTGATCTTTAAAAGTGAAATTTTTGTTACAAAAGATATTTAGGGACCAATTTCTATCGTCACGAGGATAGTCGTTAAAAGGTCGTCCCGAAGAGTCAAAAACAAGGCTTTTAGTGGCAACATTTTGAAAATTTCACTAATAAATAGATTTTAGGAACAAAATAATTTGGTCTCAAAATGGTTTATTTTTAGAGATAAAAAATTAGCTTCCAAATGGATAATAATCCATCACTAATATCTAATTTTCGTTACTAAAAATATAATAACGATACTTTTCGTAACAAAAATATTTGGTGCCAAAAAAAAAATTTGTTCCTAAATTTTGATTTCTAAAACTTTAATTTTTTGTAGTGATGATATAAAAAGTAGATAAATGTAGGGAAAATTATTGTTTGAGAATATTGTCATATTAAGTAAACAGTAAAGCAAATAGTAAAGAGCCGTATGCCATACTTCCAATATTTTTAGCTAGTTACATCCTGTGTGACAATCAAGCTCTTCGTGATATGTATAGAGTTTCATTTACATACGCTTTCCTCTTCTGTGTATTTCAAACAAGATTAAGAAGGTAATCAAAAGTCAAGCCCAAACACATGAGCCGCATGTGTCTCTATCAACTCTATTTGGCCTTTCAACAGGTGCATGTAGACAACCCAATCACCATTCCCCAGTGGACTCGGCATTGGCTGTTGGAGATTTATCTATGCTTGGTTTCACTTTTCAAAAAATATTTTTTATAAAATTTTATTTTTTTATTTTTCATATTTTTTTATTTTTATTATTTTTTTTAATATTTTAAGTAATTTTTTTAATTTTTAAGCATACCTAACTTAGATATATTTAAAAAGTAAAAAATTTGTAAAGAAAACTTTTTAAAAATTCACTAAATACCTAAAATACAAAAAAAATACAAGAATTCATTACATTTTTTATATTTTTATGTATTTATTAATTTTTTAAAATATTTTTTCACAAATTTATTACTTTTTAGATACATCTAAGTAAGGTGCATATAAAAAATAAAAAAAAAATTTAAAAATTTAAAAATATCCACTAAAAATAAAAAAATACGAAAATCAAAAAATTTAATTTTTAAAAAACTTAATTTAAAAAACTCAAATAAAACGCAGTGAATAACACTGAAAACGGAGGCAAAAACCAAGAAAACAGAGGCAAAATTCAAGTTAAAAATACTTGTGCCTATTTATAGGCTTACAAACTAAGCTACTAGAATAATATCAGCAACAACTACCCAATTGACTAAACAAAACCCAGAAAAATACGGACACTACTAACAATCTGAAAAGACCAAGTCAGGCTTTGAATCATTCTTCAACATTGGCATCACATAACCAGCCACCCCCCCCAGCCCCCCCATGGGAAAAGGTACGACCCCAACATTGGCTTCCCCCACCCAAAGTCCACCTTCGACCCCAGAAACCGCTGCCCCGACGACACCACAAAAGCCGGTCCAGCATCCTCCTCCCCACTGCCGGCGTATATCTTGGCCAGAGCGGGCTCCGGACGGTGAGCCTCCACCCAGTCTATTAAGTCCAGGAAGTGATCCTTTGTCACCGCACTTTCCGGGCACTCGTGGACCGTGCCCGCCACCCAACTCAACGGCCTCTCTCTGAGCTCAGCAGCTCTCTTCTCACCATACGGAATGGACAGAACGTTCCCAAAGTAAGTATTCATCAATTTCAACCTGTCAGTCTCTCCGCCACCCATCCTCACCCTACCGTCCACCACGATGCCCATCCGACAGATCCTGTCGCCTTTAACTTCTCCAGCAACAACGGTCTTCCACAGGAAAGCACTGAACGCCTCAAGTTTAGTAGTCTTGTGTCCAATGCTACTATCGTCGGCCAATGACTGGAGACGATTCAGTTGGTCAGCCTGGACGTAATAGATGCGGCTAATCAAGTAATCGGCGTCGGGATGCTGATTTTTTGGAGGTGGCAAGGCTGAGACAGGCACATACATAGCATCGAGGGGAGGGTTGTAAAACCCACGTCGTTGAGGGACGATCAACGATCGCCGGAATGATGGCAACAGAGAGAGTGGTTTGGCCTGAGCCATCTCAGCCCACGAGACCAAAAACATGGTGGCCGAGTAAGCGTCCGCCACCCTGTGGTCAAACATGCACGCCACCACTAGTCCTCCGCACTCGAGTTCCGTGGCCTGTAAGTCAAAAGAAAAGAAAAATATTAAATTTTTTCGAAGTAAATTGGACAGCAGTATTTGGATTTGTATTGTTGTATAACTATGTCGGCAAAACTATACAGTGTTATAAGTGTATTAAATATAAGAATAATATTAGAAATCATGAAAAAAATATCATAAAATGCATCATAAAAATTTTTCATCTTTTAATTAGTGTGTGATGTTTTATTATATATGTAATCCAAATATGTAGAATATTTCATGATAATCTTTATGATATTTTTTTCATAATCTTTAACATTACTCCAAATATAAATAGCAATGCTAGGTATTATGAAAAACCTTTCATGAAAATAATCATGAAAGTTAATTGACCCTTGGATTATACTTAGAATAAAGCACCACACACTAATCAAGGTAATCCAAGGATCATAAATTTTTCATGATCGCTTTCATGAAAAAATTTTCATGATCCCTAACTTTTCCCAAATATAAATTTATCATTTATGGTTGATCGTATGTATCAACACGACATTAATAACAAGTTTTAGACTTTGTCTCACGTCCACAAATAATGATTGTGGGA
This sequence comes from Camellia granthamiana, assembly GCA_036172215.1. NCBI lineage: Eukaryota > Viridiplantae > Streptophyta > Magnoliopsida > Ericales > Theaceae > Camellia > Camellia granthamiana. The sequence continues at coordinate 79,846,838 of CM069905.1, read as the reverse complement.
GTGGTATGTTAATGGTAAATTTTGTTATAAATTTTGAAAAAACAAAAACGAAGGTGGGACATACGGTGCGCATTATTTTTTAACATTATTGTACCTGTCCAATTTTCTCTTATTTGGCTGTGTTGGGTACAGTTTTAAAATTTTAATTTCGCCCCTCCATTTACATGTATTGGTTGGATGGAGTTTTAGAATTATGATTCTATCACACATTTCAAAACATATTTCTCTTTCTTGTTTGGCTACTCTCTCTCTTGTGTTCTTCATTTTGAAAAGCAGATGATTTTTGAATTTTAGGTCTACTCTGTCATCTTCCCGAACATCGGAGTGGTTGTCCAGCCGGTTGACTGAAACAGTATTCATGTTTTTTTTTTTTTTTTTTTTGTACCTGTTATTTTTATATTTTAAATTAAAAAAAATTTTGAAATTTTTTTAAAATTTTTTATAAGCTTTGAATAAAATTTTGGAGCTTTGAATAAAATTTTGAATTGCGTATTTGGTTATGAATTGTAAATTTTTTAATCAAATATCATATGTCACATCACTCAATTCAAACTCAATTCAAAATTCTTTTTAAAACTCATATCCAAACAATTTTTTCACACTCAAATCATAATTCTAAAACTTACAAATTCAAAATACAACTCTACTCTCAAATTATAATTCTAAACTTTGACCAACGCAGCCTTTTTATTTTATTTTATTTGAAATTTTGTCGTTTTGCAAATTAAGGTGTGTGAAGATCTTGAAATGGAACCGTCAACCGCTGTCAACAAAATTAAAAATGGAATTGATCTAAAATAAAATAGAAAATAAAGTATATTTTTTATGACGGTTTTATTAAAAATGATATTGATTTATTGTTTTTATGTCTTTCACTTCTATTTTATTTTAAACATAAATTCAAGGAAACGATTTTAAAGTTATAATTTAAAAGTTATAAAATTATGCACAAATATGGTTTTTCTATATTTTAAAGTTATAATTTACGATGTAATTGATGTTCAAGGAAACGATTTACAAATAGAATTGTGATATAAAAGTTACTGAAGAAACATAATCTGATGGGCTTTTGATATTAAAATGAAATGATCTAAAATTGCCACATGATTCTAGATTAAGATGTATAAATATTCTCTGTCTGGTAATACTCATTTGACATTTTTCTTAAATTATTTTTGTTTTATTCTAAATCAAAACAATAATAATAATAATAATAATAATTACTGCTTTCTTTCAACGAATATATCATCAACATGGTATTTTCATGGTCAACATATAGGAGTTGAAGGAAAGATCAAAATACCTGGACACAGAGCACACCTCGCATCTTCTTGGGCACCAACTTACCTTCAATAGTCTCATCAGGATTGTACAACTTGAGATCTTGAAGCTTGACATCGGCAAAAGCTTCAATGAAATCTACTCCACGGTTGTTGCAGAGAAGCTCAGGTTCACCCACACTGTTCTCCACCATCTCCCCTGCAAATGCATAGTATGATACTAAAGCTTGAGCCATAGCTTTTTTGAGAACACTGACCATGGACCCAAATGTGAGAGATGAGCCAGTGGTGGACTTGTTGTACCAGAAAAACACACCCACGTCCAAAGGAGGCAAGAGCAAGTCTAGGTTGGACTGAGGCAACATTGGCAACACTGCAGCCACCACCTCCTTCTTGCTCACCTTCACCTTGAACTCTCCTTTAGCACCCATTTCTTCTTTGTCTCTTTCCTTTCTTAATTTTATAGAGAGAGAGAGAGAGAGAGAGAGAGAGAAGAGGAGATGGATTGTATGCTGCACTTGTTGCAGGGGAGAAGGGCAAATTTATACAAGTTGAGTGAAAATTAAATAATTTTATAAATGTTAGGCAAAAAGGTCAATATTTTTATAAATGTTGGATAAGGTTACTATTATATACACATCGCTATCGTAACGAAAATTAGGGATTTTTTTTTTTTTTTTTTTTTTGGCTCGGGAGATTTTATGAGTTACGAATTATTGTAAGCTATTTACAAATGGGTTCACCATAAAAATAAAATAATAATATGGAACGAAATGGACATTCAACCACTTTTTTTATTTATAGTTTGCATGTACCGTATATATTTGAGTCCTTGATATTGCTTTTTTGTTTTTTTTTTTTTTTTTGACAATTAAGAAACTTTTAATTAAAATTAAAGGGTCCAAAATGTATAATAACTAAACATTATGGGACAATAAATAACAACTACTGTGGTAACAACTAGAATAATAATTAAACTAGGTCATAATAATCATAACTGACAGGGTTAAACCCAAAAAAAAAAAAAATTAGTACCACAATGAATCATAACCACATACTATTTAATTCATAACCAAAATCACAAAAGATAACCCAATACAACACCCCAAAAAAATGCATATTACGAGATATTTCATTTAAAAATAATTTCCAAACAGTTATGGTTATATTATGACCACTAAACCAAATTAAAGTTTTAGAGAAAAAAAAAATTAGGGACAAAATCACATTTCAAAACCAAAATATTTTTTGTTGCAAAAAGTGTTGTATTTTTAACTATAAAATTAAACATTCAGTAATAAATTACTATCTTTTTGGGACTAAAATTTGTCTAGAAATTTTTTTTTTTTTTAAAGTATGCTCCAAATTGTTTAGTTCTTTCAAATGCACTTTTTGACTTTTGATATCACTACAAGAAATGACACTTTTGGCGATTAAATTTTTAATCACCGAAAGTTTTTAGCGACTAAATTTTTTGGTCACCAGATTAGTCGTTGACTAATTGTCGAGAAAAGTATTGGTGACTAAATTTTTTTAGTCTCCAAAAATCATAAATTGGCGTTTAAATATTTAGTCACCAAAAGTTTTGAAATAAAATTAATTTTAGTTTTCAGCGACTAAAACTTTTAGTCGTGGATAAGTTTTAGTCACAATATTACTACATTTAGGGACCAAAGAATTGAGTTGCCAAATTTTTTTTTTTCATTTTTTTTTTTTTTTTTTGCTACTAACTGTGTAGTCGCCCCAAAGTCTCATTTATTTTTGGCCACTAAATATTTAGTCGCCAAAAAAATTATTTTTCATCTTTTCTTTTAGCTACTAAACTATTTAGTCATCTAAAGTCTCATTTATTTTTGGCTACTAAATATTTAGTCACCAAAAGAAATTATTTTCATCATATTTTTTTTAGCTACTAAATTATTTAGTCACCTGAAGTCTCATATATTTTTGGTTACTAAATTTTTAGTCATCAAAAATCTTTGGTTTCTTTCTGGCTACCAAATATTTAGTAGCTATGAGAGAGTGTTGTCTTCGATATCTTAATTGATTGATATATCACTAAACTTAAAAATTAGGTTTAATTTTTTGGGGTACTTACGTGTAAGTCTTAATAAGTGGACTTATTATCTAATACGTCCTATGAAAAAATTTTGTCATAAAAAATGTCACTAATTGTAAGTTTTAGCGACAATTTATAAAAATCGTGACGAAAAAGGTCACTAATTGTCAATTTTTAACGACATATATAAAAAATTGTCACAATAAAATTATTTTTACCTACAATTTTACCAAGATTTATTTTTCAATAGGACTTGATAGGAATTAAGTCCAACTATTAGGACCTATTGGTAGTTTATCCTAATTTTTAATCTTGAACAATACTAAAAACAAAACAAAAAAAATACTATCTCAGGCTAACAAAGCTTATCATTGGATCCATTTTGATAATTTAAATTGTTCATTTTATAAACTCTTCCATGCAAAGTATTTATGTAAAAATTAGATTCATTAGATAATTGACACATAATTAGATCACATTTATCTTGTTGATAAAAATAAAATAAAATAAAATAAATCACTTTTTTTTTATAAAAAAAAAAATAGACGTTCTGTTTTAGAAATTAAACTTTCATTTATTTTTTATTTTTATTTCTAAAAAAAATGTGATCTAGTCCCTTGTTTGCAGTTATTAGAATAATTTAATGTTTTTTGTATAAATAATTTATTTAAAATTATTATTGGAGTTCGTGTATTTAATATTAAAACAAATTTACTAAATTATTGTTTCTATATTTCAAATTATCCTCAATGTCCACATGCATGTAATATACGCCAACACTTATTAAATAAACAATTCAGATTTTTTTTTTTTTTTTTTTATCATAAAACAATTCAGATTAAGATGGCATGTGATTAACCCACCAAAACCCAACAGGATGGAGCTATGCTCTCCTGAGAAAGGTAGGTGGAAAGTTGGAAGAAATCTTCAAAAGTGGAATATCGTGATAACTAATGGTGAAACTTTTTAACGTAATAAGATAACACGATTTAAATTGGATATCCACTTATTTAGGTCAAGTTTGGCATATTATAAAAAAATTAAAAAGTTAAAAAATTATTCAAAAAGTTAAAAAGTTAATATTATTCATCAAAAATCAACAGTTACAGCTGCACAACTCCCAATCCTAATTTTTCCCTACAAATCAATTTTTACAATTTTTTATTACACATTTTTTCATAAAAAGTCAAAAAGTTTACCCAAATATCCATATTTTCTTTCTCAATTTTTTAGTCTAAAAAGACAAAAAATGCATTTATTTAGAACACCCCAAACAACCCCTTAGTTAGGATTTATCATTTATTAATACGGATATGAATATTCATTTTTTAATATGGATATGAATGTAGTTGTTTTACTTTTTATTTAAGATAATATATTTTTGTTGGGTCTATTTTAGAGATAATCTATTAAAAATGTATAATAATGTGGTATAGTTTTTGTAACGCTCCATATTCAATTGGTCCTAGGCAGCAGCCATTCATGGCTGGGCCAACAGCCACTAGAATGCACTCCAACGACAAGAGACCTCTATATGAGTTCAGACCGCCCAACTATCACAGAATGGAGGGCAATCATCTTGAGAGGAGATTTGAAGTGGGCTCAAGTTAAGGGATCAAAGACAGAGATTGGCCCCCTAGACCAGCCTCACACAAGATGGAAAGTGGCCACCTTCATGGAAGGCCTGAATTAGGCCCAAAACAGGGAGTCAAGGCCAAGCAATGGCCTTCACAGGCAGCTTCGAAACTGGCTTCGAAAGAAGAAAGAGACAGTTCGACAATTGAGTTAGTGGGTTCATGGGTACCGAGAGTTCCAGATTGGTTTTTCATGCAGAACAAACCTAAAGAAATACCTATCCAAAGAAATGTTGTTGGAGAGCAGGATAGGATGGTTAAACCTCCCTTGATGGCTCCAAATAATTGGGTGTTACTAAAACATCCAAAAACAAAGGAACCAAATATGGTCCCAATGATTTCTAGATTCCAAAGGAGGAAGATCTAGCGAAGGTACACTCAGTACCAAAAGGATCTGAAGGAAAGTGGGGAAAGCTCTTCATTGGTCCAGCCAAAGGGCTAGACAGAGGGAAGAAAAAGTCCAAAGTTATATCATAATTCAAAATCGACTCCTCAAGACAAAAGAAGTTGCGGCAAAGAGTAGTTGGCCAAAGTTCGCTCTGAACTGAAAGTCAAAGAAAGATCCAGTTTAGCAAGATTGGAAAAGGGCTTTGATGGAAAGCGATAGTGAGACAGAGGGAGAAGTTAGCCTAGGCCAAAGGAAGGCGATGGTTGAGGAGGAAATGTTTGAAGCCTTCATGGCTGAATAGACATTTTTGGTCGATAAACCAGCAGAAACAAACCATTTGAAGGAAATCGCTAGTACTGAAGTGCCAGAATGCAGCATAGAAGATATTTCTGAAGTAATTAAACAAGTTGGCCTGGAAAAGAAGCAGGTACAGCCAGTGGTCCAATTTGGCTTGTTTCCTCTAGTGTCAGTGAATATAGTGCATATACTACCACAGGATTTCCAGGCTGAAGATGAAAACCAAGAAGGTCAGGAGATTAACCCAATTCCAGTTTCTAGTGAAGATTCACAGGTTAGTATGGTGCAAGACGAATCCGAAGTGGCCAAACCAATGGAAACTAGAGACGAGAGTGAGGAAGAGGTGAGTATTGACCTCTCATACCCTTTTGAGTATCCTACGACATCCATGACATAGAATGTCAAACCCTTGTATATCAAGGCCTTCTTCGATGGGATACAGATGAACCAAGTATTGGTGGATAATAGGGCAACAGTAAACCTGCTTTCGAAATCTTCTTTGAAGAAACTAAGAAAAAGGAACCCCAGATTAATCGCAACCAGCACAACCATTGCTGGTTTCGCTGTAGATAAACAGATGGCTCAAGGTATTTTGTCCATCAACCTGAGTGTGGGAACCAGGGATTGCATGATGACATTCTTCGTTATCGACAGCAATGCTAAGTATAATGCTCTACTTGGTAGGAATTGGATTCACACCAACAAATGTGTGCCTTTCTCTCTACATCAGAAGATAATGATGGCCTTGTGTAATGGAGAGACAGAGGAGATCAATGCAGACCCTCAACCCTTCATAGCTTATGCAGACTTTGCAGAGGCCAAATTGTATACTGAATGAGTGACACCACTCAGTATACTAAGAGAACCTGATAGATTAGCCGAAGTGACGGCTGATGAGGAATTTGTACACCTGAAGCACTTAGTCTAGGAAAGTGCGGATGAAGAATTTGTCGCCAAAGATGACAATGATGCCTGGTTGTAGGCAAAAAGATGGAACCTAGGAGGCCAGATCTTTGATTTTAATTAAGTTCTCAGTATTGGACATAAAATCAATAGTCCAGAAGATGCAAGAGCAATAGAAAGAAGCCATGGTAGTTGACTGTAAGCAAGAGTAGCAATAGGTCAGGTTTTTGGCCTTTGATAAATAATGTGTGTTGGACATCGAAACAACAGTCCAGGAGATACAGGAAGAAGAAACCTTATAGACAGACTTTGTCTATGATGAGGAAGGCAAAGAAATTGCTTCGAAAACAGAAGAAATTAAAAAAGAAGCATTAGTGAGCTCTCAGATACAAGACCCGTTGGAAGAAGTTAACTTAGGGGAAGGCTCTACACAACAGCCCACCTATATAAGTGCTTGGTTAAATGCTCTTAACAGGGACCAGGTGTTGGTGGTTTTAAAGATATATAAAAATTGTTTTGCATGGTCTTATAATGAACTACCAGGATTTGATAGGTCATTAGTAGAACATAGGCTCCCTATGAGGCCTAATTTCAAGCCATACAAGCAAAAACCAAGAAGGATGAGCCCTGAAGTGATTCAGAAGGTCAAGGAGGAAATTCGTAGGCTCCTTAAGGCAGGCTTTATTAGGACAGCCAGGTATGTTGAATGGCTATCTAATATTGTGCCTGCAGTTAAGAAGAATGGTAAAATGACGATATGCATCGATTTCAAAAACCTGAATTTAGTAACTCCAAAAGATGAGTACCCCATGCCTATAGTAGATTTATTGGTGGATAGTTCAACAGGGCACAAGATTTTATCAATGATGGATGGGCACTCTGGTTATAACCAAATCTGCATTGCAGAAGAGAATATCCATAAGACAACATTCAAATGTCCTAGGAACATTGGCATCTTCGAATGGGTTAAAATGTCATTTGGCCTGAAGAATGCTGGGGCTATATATTGGAGTACCTCCCAGGCTCTCCAATAACCGCCGAGTAAGTCTCCCTGCCCGCGGGAGGTAGCGCTCATGTAGCAGTAGAGAGTAGCCAGGCCGGCGCCACCCTAGTCGTACCGACCGACCTGTGACAGGTCCACCAGAGCGCTCAGTAAATACAACCCGACCGTGTTCCCTCTATCGGCAAACAGAGTCGTCCCGAAGAGGAACATAAGGAAACCACGGGCATACTGCTCAGCCTCCTCAGGAGTCCCGGGCTCCATCTCCGGCCTCCGAAAACGGGAAGAAAACCAAGTGTATCGGACTCTCCCAGAAGCTCTGTCCACAGGTGGGCGGGCCCCCAATAGATGTAACTAAGCGGCCTCCCACTCGCCCATATCCTCGTCGTAAGGAATGGGCCAGCCTCCTATATCCAGGCCGGTCAGTACAGCAAAATCCAACGGGGTCATGGTCAAATCCCCGGTGGCGGAGAAGTGGAAGGAATTGGTGGTGTCCCACCATCTCTCCACCAAAGCGGCTAACAGTGTCCTACTGGCAGGACAATGTGATAACCCTACGCAGAAGGCCCCGAACCCTGCTAAATCGACTAAATCCCGGACAGCCTCCAGAAGCTCAGTGTACCACTCTCTCGCAGCAGTGGAGCCATATCCTCGCACAGTACGAGAGCCAACCTGCATTCAGAATGAATGCATGTGTCAGAATGAAACGAACAAGCCGTGTGCAAATCAAATGAACAAGCTGTGTGCAAATGAAATGAATGAGCCGTATGCAAACGCAAGTAAATGGACTGTGTGTTCAGAAAATCAGAGTTTGGGACTGCGTGTTCTACTCTCAATCAGTGTGGGCTGTGTGTTCACCATCAATTTGGACTGTGTGTTCAGAAAATCAGAGTTTGGGACTGCGTGTTCTACTCTTAGTCAGTGTGGGCTGTGTGTTCACCATCAACTTGGACTGTGTGTTCAGAAAATCAGAGTTTGGGACTGCGTGTTCTACTCTCAATCAGTGTGGGCTGTGTGTTCACCCTCAACTTGGACTGTGTGTTCAGAAAATCAGAGTTTGGGACTGTGTGTTCTACTCTTAGTCAGTGTGTGCCGTGTGTTCACCTTCAAATTCGGGCTGCGTGTTCGACAAATCAGTGTTTGAGCCGTGTGTTCAATTCTTAACTAATGTGTGCTGTGCGTTCACAATCAATCAATGAGCCGAGTGTTCAGAAATTCAAGTGTTCAAGTCACATGTTCAGAATGCAAGCAAAGTACTATGTCATAAGCTAAACTGTGTGATCAAGCATGGCAAAGGTATGAAATGCACGAAAAATACAGAAAATGACGTAAAATACCTCTCGTGCCTCGTAAGAGAGGTGATGCTCTGGCTCTCGCAGAAGTAGATCTCCGGGTGCCCGATCATTGCAGTCAGTGTAATGACGAAAAATGGCCCGCGGAAGAACGTGCACTGACGGGGCGTATCTCTCGGGAATAAAAGGTCGGACCCTCGGGGGTAGCGTCATGGCATCAAAATCATCCCCGGCACCTGGAGGACCTCCACCATGAGAGAAATTACCCGCCATTTCGAAAAATCTGCAAAAGGAGCAAAAAATGAGCAAAATGAGCCAAAATTGGAAAAAGTCAACAAAAGTCAACTCTCGGGAAATGGAAAAGTCAACAAAAGTCAACTCCCGAGAAAATCTTCCAAATATTGAGACAAACTTACCTCAAGTGGTGAAAATGAGAAAAGAAGCCCCGAAATCAAAATTTAATCGGTCCAAAGTGCTTAAAATCGAATGTTTTTGCGAAAACAACTTGCGTGGGAGGCTGAAAAGCGCGTATAAAGTGCATATCTAAAGGAGAAAATGGTTTGGGAGGCAAGAGGAGAAGTTTTCGCAGCTGTGGGTGTGAGCTCGAAGTGAATGGATGAGAGAATATAAAGAAAATGAGGCGAAAAGACCAAACTGCCCCCTGTTTTGGGCAGGTGGCCGGCCGGCCACCTTTTCTAGCTGGCCGGCCATTTGCTTTATGAAATCTGGCCGGTGGCCTCCCCTTGGGCAACCAGCTGGCCGGTGGTGATCCCCCCTTGCTCCCCTAGCTCTCTGCAAATTTTGAGGAAGATCGGAGTTCCCGGGACCTGAAAAAGTTTAAGAAAACTGCACTTTCTGGCGCGAAATTGCTCCGCCGGAACTTCAGCTGCAATTTCTGACATGTGTCTCATCATTACTCATCAAAATCAGAGTGTATCCTTTTTAAGCATGTTGTAACCTCTCCGGGAGGTGAACCAGAGGCCGCAGTCAAGTCACCTTCTCTGAAATGCGCGTTTCCTTACTCGTTGTTTCGCAACAAACGGGCACTCTGATTTGTGCTCGTTTTGCATTGTTGTGCACATAACTTGCATTCTCATGAGCATTTTGCATCACCATGCATGATTTCTTGGTATGCCATACCTCTGTGCTTGAGCATGCGTTGTCACGTACGTTCCCTTCTCGCATTGCGATGCATTCACTCGCCGGCACTGCGTGTGTCAAACTTTCAGAATCACGTTGAATATATGTTGTTAGCATATTATGCTTGTTCAATTTCTCTCTTTTGCAGGCACGATATTGTATGTACGGTTCATTTGAGGCTAGTGCGACCAGACGAATCGCGCAGGTATCGTATCTTCTCCGTGTGAGACGCGACGAGAATTGAATAATTCTCCGCATTCCCAACTGCATGAAATGTAGTTATTCCTTTGCATTCTTGCTTAAAACTGTTGCATCTATTTGCGAATACTTGCTTCATTACAGCTTGCTGCATTTGTATGATCATCTCGCCCTGTGCATATCACTTTGCATTTTGCCCCTGCCTGCGGGCACATCTTTGTCTATCTTGTCTGCTTTGTCTAAGTCTTCGGCCTTGTCAAAAATGGGTCGTCTCTGAGCTTTGACATTCACTCCCGTCATTCCTTGACTTCCGAGTTCTGTCAAAGAGGGGCAACTGTAGACACCCCATTTTTGACCGACCTTAAGACTCAGACGTCACCAGTTGAGCGCTCGGTGATATTGCATATTGTGCTCGTTCAGAAGTCTCAGAGTCGCGGCCGTGAGCCCTGCCTCCGGACTTCCGAACCCTCTTCTGTACTTTGCCTCAGTTTGCGAACCAGACTCGATTTTCTCCGTTTCTTTTCCTGAAGGGAGGGGGAGGTCCCGAAGACCATCTCTCAATGGCCGTGGGCTACATTTCGTGGCCGTAGGCCATTTTGCCCATTTCAGAGCCCGGTTCCCAGTTTTCGGAGCCGTCAGGCCGTGTGCCTCGGTTCGGGACCGTCTAACCATCTCCGATTCCTCCGATTTTTGGCATGCATCTTATTTACTCCCTTTTGAGGGACACTGAGGTCTGAGAGACCCACTTCGTGGTCGAATGCCACTTTCGGTGCTTAACAGCCTATTTTCGGGACCCCGAACTGCGTGTTTTGGCCCCCGAGCATTTGTTTTGCATCGGTTTTCGTTCATTTTTGGCAGGTACCTCTGTTTTATCACCAGGAAGGTCACTGAAGGGTGGAAGGCCAGCAATTGTCTCAGCAACCAGTTATATTCCTCCGGCGCCCTCCGACGCCCGTTTTGATCATTTCCGAGCCAATGTTGACCACCCTAGGGCCATTTTCTTCAACCCCAAACCACATATTTGTGTTGTACACACATGGGAGGACCCTAAAAGTCTATGGCCGGCCAGTAATTCAAATTGAACCTTTTGAACCCCTCCTAAAAGTGGCCTATTCTCTCTCTTGTTTTAGAGTTGCCAATTTTGAACCACAAGGTTGTGATGAGGAGACCTGGGAGGACACCTTTCTCTGGTGGCCGGCCAGAAAATCTTCTTGAGCCTTTTGACCCTTGGTTGGCCGGCCGGCCATAGGGGGTGGCCGGCCGGCCACCTGCAACAAAAATAGGTGGCCGGCCATGTTCCTTGGGATGTGTGCTTTACAGCTGTATAGCTTTTTCCCCCAAAATATCTGATTTCGGGGGACTTTGGTAGAAAAGGGGGAACTTAATCCCTTATTCCTACACTTTTTCCCCCCTTTCTCCTCCATCCTTACACACATAACAGCAGCTCAAGCTTTGTTGAGAGGGTTGGAAAATTCCTTAGAGCTCATACATACTCCATCTCTCTCATTTCCTTCAAAAATCTCAAGTTCTACACCATTGTCTTCATCACCACCAAGCACCACCACCACCACTCCATCTCAGCAGCTTGGAGCAGCTTTCCAGAGGCTAAAGGTGCTACAACTTGGTCCAAGAATCACCAAAAGGGGTTGGTCTACAAGGGTAAGTCCATTTTCCCCCTTTCGTAGCTCTTTTTTGCAACAATTTCTTAGCCTATTTGCTTACTGTTTTGGGCTCCGACCCTAACTGAAACTAGGATTTTTTTGAGCTATTCTACATGTTTGTTTAAGGGCTCAACCCTGTTTGAGCCCCCCATTTGGTACTTGCTTCAATACCCTCTTGTATACCATTATTTTGCATGGTATTTTTAGCATGTGTGTAATCTGTTTTTGAGTATGATGTAAACTGTGAATAGGCTTATTTTGAGCCCCTCTACAACATTGTAGAAGGGCTCAACCTTGTTTGGGACCTCCATGCATGACTTGCCATTGAACCTCTTTGGTCCCTATTTTTGCATGCTTTGTTAGCCTACCTTGATTCTGTTTTTAGGCCATGATCAGAACTGAAAATGGCCATATTTTGACCCCCTGGACATATCTCATTAAGGGTCTTTGGCTGTTTGGTGAATGCTTTGTATACTTCATGTTATACCCTCTTGTGGCCTCAATCTTGCATTGCATTTTGAGCATGTTTTCATACTGATTTGGGGAATGTCATAAACTGTAAATGTTCATATTTTTGGTCCCTCTTCAGTGTTGTAGAAGGGTATTTTTATGTTTGGGCATTGCATGTACCACTTGCCTCATAGCCTCCCTTGCGGAGCCATTTTTGTATGCCATTTTAGCCCTACTTGTGATTGCTGTATGGCCATGTTTTGTACTGTAAAAATGTGATTTTTAGGGCTTCCTTGCTTCTTCTTTTTCATGCCATGTTCAAATTATGCATGTATTGTATAGCTACAAGTCATTTCGGATGCCTAATTTTGCATTTCGGGAGAGATTCCTTGCATCGGGTTTCATTTCACCGGGTTTCGGGGCTGTTTTGCCCCTCATTTTGCCACTGATTTTTGCATGTTTTCATGCCATATACCATGTCTTTTCCATGTCTCATTAGAGTGGCATTTCGGTGCCTGAGGGTCCGTTCTCGATTTGCGTGCACGCGTGCACGCATTTCGAGGTGTCTTGTTTTTTTATCTGATGGCCTCTTATGTGAGTGTGGCTGAGGCTCTCTGATGTCGGTGTAAGCCCATTATTGCATTGCGTATGCCATTTCATCCATAGCATTGTGTATGCCCGATTGGGTATTACCTCGTGCAGCGTGTATGCCATTCCATGACATTGTGTATGTTAGGATCGTATATTAGTTGCATTCATGCATGTCATGCATATTGCGTCATGTTCGGGATAGGAGTTAGCCCGGGCACGGGAAACGAGGTGCGTTTCGTACTCCGAGTGACGGAGCGGGTCTCAATTCCCAAGTCACCGACACTCCGGATTATCCATGATGGAGTTAGGTTTTATTGTAGCATTCATGTGCATTCATCTTATATTGAGTTGTGCAATTCGGCTTCTCGGCCATCATGCATCGATATGCGTGATTGGTGGCACGAGGATCGAGGCATGCATATATTTGTGAAATACATTGCTATGCCCCTTTCCTGCTCTCTGTTGCAGCATATCAAGAATCAGCAGTCTTCCGAGGCTTGGCGCGCTTTTCAAGAAACATTGCAAAACAGAGGCTAATCGGGGCATCGCTGTGGATTTCCGCGCAAAGCAGCCCAAACATGCATCATTCCATCATCCGAAACAGAATCAAGGCAGCCCCTGGCTTGCGTGCCAGTTTACAGTTTTTTTTTCTTAGTTAATTTGTAAATTAATTAGGGATTTGTATATTATTCGGACTGTAATATTTGGACTGTAATATTCTTTTATTCGGGACTGTATTATTATTCTTTTGGACCCTCTGCGCGAGGGCATAATTGTAATAAGTGTGGGTGAGTGTGATGTATGTCTTCCAACCCCACGTCTTTCTTCCCTTTTATTTACCTGCTTATGATGGTTAGATTAGGGCATATTTCAATTAGCATACAGTATGATAGCATGTTTGCATCATTCATCTGTTTTGCACGCACCGGGCTCGGCACATCATACAAACTGCATTTGTATTTCAATTCCAAATTGAATACGTGTTAGTCGTAGCATTCCATACGCCATGTTTAGAATAGCCGAGCCTGCTATAGTTGTATTTTTGCATGTGTTGCATTAGGCATTTCAGTATACTTAGGATCATGCATGATTTCTAATGTAGCTTCTGTTTTGGCTTGAAGTACTCGGTGAGTTTTTATGCTTTAGCATCCTTGCATGCGTGTGAGTGACTGCCATGAATAGCATGCTTACCATGAGGCTAATTGCTTATGTGATATAACTGTCTGAATGCCTGTGGGTGAAGGTTGGATTATCTGAATTGGAATAATGCATTGACTGTGAGTTTTAAGCCCACTAGATAGTGGCAAAACCATGTTTTCTAAGCCCACCTGAGGGTGGCAAAATCTGCATTTTAAGCCTACCTGCGGGTAGCACCATCAAACCATTTTCAAACAAACGAACATGAAATGTTTTGTTCCAATTCAGGCGATTCAGTCTATACTTGTATGTTGTGCGCATCACATAGTAACCTAGGCTAATAACCGGAATAAGAACACACAATGTTTTCAAAAACAGATATCATGGTTAGTAGAGGCCGGTCTTTGACCGGGCGAGCGGGGGTGCTCATGAAGTGACCTTCCCCAATCGTACCCAAGTTCCCGAGCCGAGGCAACTTTGGTGATGACGGACACATGGCTTTTAGCACCGAGTCAGGGTTTCCTAAATTTCCCCATTAAAAAATATTTAGGTGGCGACTCTGTATCTGGCAAAGCAGTCCATGTTTGGCACTTCTTTTCAAAAAATCTGTTTCTCAAAACGATTTGCCAGATTTGGACTCTTTGGTTCAAGATTAAGAACCGTGACAATCGAGTCCTTTGAACTGTAGTGAGCCCAAATGAACAGAACGGGACTTAACCCTCCCGGGGCGTTCAGGGACGTCTACAAGGTCCAGCTACAAAATCACTACTAGAATTTGAATCTAGTATTTGTCGATCTCCAAGAGCCACACACACACTTTTATCATGAGATCTATACTTTGCACATGGTGCATCATATATTTTTCATGAGGAATCTTCTAGAGGTTATGCACATTGTGTTTTCAAGTAATTGTTTTTCTTGGATATTCTTATGTGTTTTAATGTACAAATCTGAGATTCCTTACTTGCTCCACCATATTATTTTTGTCTTTTTCTTATTGTTCATTGTTTTTTAGTGTTTTAATGAAGGAGAGCTTGGTTAATCATTGTAAGGTTTTTTTTAGCATGAACTTACATTGATTGGTTTGGTAAGGGAGATTGGCATTAGTTGGTTTGCATGTTGCTATGCACTTCTTATTTATTGCTTACTTCTCACATGCTATTAATTTTTACATCATCATGCCCTTGCTTGTGTGATTTATGCTCTTGTTTTAGTTGATTGAGCTTTCTTTGACAATTTATGACAAAAAGGGAAAGAATTTTGAGAGGGAGATTTTGAGTGTTTTTGCATGTTTCTTAAAATTTTTATCTACTCATCCTGCATGTTTTTAAAGTCTCCAATTTTCATCTATTCATGCTTCAAGATAATCTTGTCATATGTGTATTGCTTTTATATACTCTTGTGGTACTAATAGCTGTTTTGCAGATCATGACCTTGAGAAAGAAGTTAGTTTTTTGGCTGTAATGGGTTGGGTGATTAGGATTTTATTTGTTAGGTGTGTTTTGTCACAGAATTGCCAAGGAGGGAGATTGTTAAGTTCTTGTCATTGGCAATCCCATTTGACAAAACTCCTTTTAGTTGTAATTTTATTCGATTTTATATTTCAGTGAGGATGTGAGTATTTAGATATGAATCCAACTCGAATTATGCCTTACAAAGGAGTTTGTAATCTCGATCCTTTCATGTTTGCCATTTTACTAACTAAGTACGGGGATCGAGCTGCACAATCAGCTCGCGGGGGTTCGGGGGACAACGCGACATGGCGGGTCCATGGCAGCGCTCCCGAAGCAAAAAGCAAAAATGCAGTCGAAATTGTTTGACCGCTCGAGAGCCCATGTGTGCGCTCGAGCGAAGAAAAGGATTATCCAGTATTTTTCCAAATCGTTTAAACTTTTGGAAAGAAAGTTTTACCATTCGAGCGGTCTGCATGATCCTGTTTTCTATCAAGTGTACTGTTCGCTGTTTTTAGGGTTTGTGCCATCCAGATTTTCAGAGAGGAGCAAGATACAAAGTGTTTTATATTGGAGAGTGCTTTATGAGTGTTTCTTTGATGATTTAAGAGTGATCAATGGATCCATGAACTTCATATCAATATCATCAAGGGTTTGTTTGTTTTTGTTTATTCACAAAAGAGAGTTATTCTTTGGTAGATTCCAAGGAACTTGGGCCTGAAGCTTTGGTAGATTCTGGAGTGGCTCATCGTCAAGGATTCGACATTAGTGTTGTGGATTCAACATTGGACAAGACAATTCTGAGGTAAAGACGGTAGTGGAAAAGGCACATTGGGGTTGGTTTAATTCGGGTGTGGATTCGCTAGGTAATTGAGAGTACACTTGTGTAATTCTTTTTGTCTTCTTAGTGGATTGTTTTGTGGCATCGGCCCGTAGTTTTTTTTTTTTTTTTAATCACAATTAGAGGCGCTTCAATTGTGATTTTTTTCATGTGAAATCGTTATGTCAATTTGTCTTTGATTGTTTGATTGAGATTATTATTTATTGTTTAAAAATTGAAACATAATCACAAATCAATATCTCAAAGATTTTTAGATTTTTCAATATAAATATGCCAAAAATATACAAACATTTCTTATTTTGGTTATAAAAAATAATCACAATATATTTACCAAATTTTTTTATTTATTATTTAAAAAAAAAAAAAAAGTGGGTTAAGTGATCATGAATTGGGTATGAATGAAAATAATTCTTCAAGAATTTAATTGTTAACATAAAAATTGATCTTAATCTAACTTGTAAAATACTTTTAATGTTTAATGAAAGTACTATTCCTCAAATTAGTTCATTCTATTCGAAACTTGAGAAATCTATATATTATAATTTGAACGTAAAATTTAAATTGATTATTACCAATTATTTTTATCACTACAAAAAAAAAAACACCTTTGGCGACTAAATTTTTAGTCGCCAAAGGTCCCATTTTAGTCGCCAAATGTCAAAATTCGACTTTCCCCGACTAAAAGTTTTAGTCGCCCATCTTGTCGCCAAAACATGGTCGCGGATGCCTTTGGCGACTAAAAAACTGTTAGTCGCCAAATGCTGTGTCTTCAGCGACGAAAATTTTTGTCGCCAAATGCAATTTCATTTTTGGAAACTTTACATTTGGCGACTAAACTTTTAGTCGCCAATAGTATTTTTTTTTTTAATTATTGACACCTTTCCGCGACTAAACTTTCGTCGCCAAACACATACCTTTCGGCGACTAAAGAGTTTAGTCGCCAAAACCCTTTTTGAAAAAAAAAAAAAAAAAGAATTGCCTCTGCGCTCCCAAGGTTTGAACCCACAACGTCCCACTCCCAACACAACGCCCCAACCCAACACTTCGCCCCCCACTACGCCAGCACTATATCACATGATTATTGTTGCAACATATATTATTTATATACTACTTTTTACTGGTATGAATAGAAAATTATATATATAAAAATAATTATTTTTATTTAATATTATTTATGTTAAAAATAAATTATTTATTAAAAAAAATATTTTAGTACTTTCGGCGACTAAATGTGAATTTTAGTCGCCAATTCTTCATTGTTTGGCTACTAATTTATTTTCTGTCGCTAAAAGAATTGAATTCCGCCTAAGGATAGCACCTTTGGCGACTAAACTAAATTTTAGTCGCCAAAACCTCTACTTTGGGCGACGAAACTATATTTTAGTCGCCAATTCTTGATTTTTAGCTACTAATTTTTTTTTGTAGCCAAAAAACTTTGCTTTCAGCGACGAAAGAGTTTTTAGTCGGCAAAACTCCTGGAATCGGCGACGAAATTCAGATTTAGTCGCCAAATCCGGAACATTTGGCTACTAAATAATTTTAGTCGCGAAAAACTGCGAGTTTTGGCTACTAAACAATCTGTAGTCGCTAAAAAGCCCACATTTGGCGACTAAACTGCCTCTTAGTCGCCAAAAGCCGTACATTTGGCGACTAAACTGTTTTAGTCGGGGAAAGTTGTCAATTTTGGCGACCAATTCAATTTTAGTCGCCACTTCTACGAGTTTCAGCGACGAAAATGCAACTTTTAGTCGCGAAAAGCGCTTTTTCTTGTAGTGTATTAATTGACCGATCAAAATTTTAAATCATGTCCAAAGTATAGTTAGAACAATGCTCATATTTTAGGTTGACGTTGAATAGTTTTTTCACATGTGAATATATTTAATTATTCATGTAATAATTTTAAATGTAAATATAAAATTTTATCAAAGCTTGAATTTTTTTTAATAACTATGCATCAACATGTCCATATATTTCTTATTTTATTATAAAAAATACTAACATATATTTTTTCACCAATTTAATAAATAAATGAGATAAGTGATTCATTCTTAGATATAAACTAAAACAATTCTCTAATGATTAGATAATGGCCAGGTTGAAATAATTGTCAAGTAATTAGATTATGTCATTTATAGTGTCTAATAACATAACTATAAATTCTCAATCTAACTCTTATTTTGTTGTATTCGTGAATTATGGCATAGAAGAAACTATAATTTTATTCTTAAATAGACATATTTTTAAGCTTTTACAAAATGGACAATAAGTAGTTAATAAATTGACAAATATAATTTATTGTATGATTGGGCTAACTCTGACATAAAATAAACTAAATTGAAATACTAATAAGACAAAATGCATTTATATTTCATTGTAAATATAATTTTTGTAATTTTATTGCACTTTTTTAAAAATATATTCTACCATAGTTTATTTATTTCTTATAAATAAATTTTATGTTGTTATTTAATTTCAAAATTAATTTTTAATTATTTATTCAAACTCGTGCATAGCACGGGTATTATGGTTTATAAAATAATTTTAAAAAATTACTCCCGTGCTATGAAGATCCGTTAAGAAAAGGTGAGTGAGAGAAAATAATAAGAAAATAACCCAATGTGAAATGCTTTAGCAAGTGTAAGAAATCTAAAAGTTATATTTGGTAGGTAAATGTTGATTTCAAGAAAGTTATGATGATAAGGGTCATTGGTAGTTCATTATTTGTCATTTTCATTTTGTTATTCAATTTTTTTATTTAAACAAATTTTGTTAGATTGAGTTTCACCAAAAAAAAATAAATAAAATTTATTATTATTATTACTATTATATGGAAAATTAAAAAAATGTAATTAGTAAAAACTAATAATAATAATTATTGAGTTTCACATAGCTTACGATATCATCTAATATATGGCAAAATAAAATTATGAAACCCTTAGAAAATAATAATGTATTTATAATTTATCATACTTGTAGTTTTTGTTCCTAACAATAAAAATTAAAAAGTGCAATTTTATAATTTATTGTAATTTTTGTTTAATTTTTACTAATTAGGATTCATGTTATTATTATTTAAAACTTAAAGCATAGCATTAATGGTAGCAGAAAAAAAATACGTAAGCAAAATTGTGATAAAAGTAGTTAAAATTTAATTAATTTTATTTTTCTACTATTTAATTTTAATTTTAAAATTATTTATTGATTATTTATTTGAAACCGTACGGGTGTTACGCTAGTTATTAATAAAGTATATAAAAATTCCTTGCATTTGACAGGTGGAGTGGGTGGCTGAGTGGGTGGAGGAAGGGTTGAATGATTTGCAGAACAGACAAAGAGACAAGGGTATTTCTATCAAAATTCCATGCATTTGAAAGATATTTTTTTGGTCTTTGTTATGTTACGTGATGAAATTGTGAGAAGATTCCCAGTGTGGGAATATATAGCCCCAAATTTCACTATCACGTTATTTTTCTTTACTATAATATTGCTAGTTATTTATTATCTCTAAATTATATAGACTTGTTTGCTCCAAATTTTTTATTTTAAAACTTTAGTCTATGAAATATGGGAATTAAAATATAACATTAAAAAATTTGGACAAAATTAAAAAATAAATAAATTAACTTCTAGTAACAAGTATTGATTACAAACTTTAATCTATAGAGAATATAGAAGATATAGAGCACAAATAACAAGTTAGTTGATCACATTTATTGTGAAAGATATTATTTAAGGTTTTGTATTATAGATGCTTTCAAAGACATGAAATTGAGTCAAATACAATTCAAAATATTTAACTTTAACAGATGTAGTTATATTCTGAAACTCAATATTGATATATAAAAGAAATATGTTTATATATATTCAACTCATTTTTCAATTTTTATGTTGATACGTTACATTAGAATTTTTGATGATACAGTTTGTTCCTGTGGATGGATTGGACTTGTCCAAGCTCCTCAAACCCACGTAGAAATGGTCTAGCCCGCCGAGTCACCTGCAAACAAGTTCAACGGGAACGGGGTAGTTCCCCAGTGAACCCTCCGACGAGCAAGTTAGAAATAGGAGTAGAAGGTAGAGAGAGAGATTGGAGATAAAAAAGCTTAACCTTCTTCTTGTCTTCAACGTTTGCTTATATCCTTTGGTAATCATTTCGCTGTCTCTTCCGACCTGCCCTCCTCGCCGAAAGTCTATGCTGTAGCTTACCTTGTTCAAGGTAAGAGGGTCCTGTTCCGACAGGGAGGTGTTGTCGTAATAAATGCTGTGATGGGCCGCATTAATGGTGATGTGCAGTGGCAATAACTTTGCAGATCTTTGTCTGCTGATGTGGCTCGTCATTCATCTGCCACATGTCTGAATGCCATTGGTTCTTTATGCTATGTTGGATTCCAGCTGTTCTGGACTTCATTGGCTGGGTTATGTATTGGGCTCCGATTGATGAGCTTGGGTTGTTTGTAGTGGTTCTTGGCCTTTGTGGGCCTATCCATGTCAGTAGTCCCCCATTCCCGAGTGCAGCTTTAGTCCAACGAAGGGAATATTTATGAGGAAGATGAGTCCGACCGGGAAGGGCGGCCGAGTTGGTGGACCGAGCGTGAGATGGTCCGACCGTGAAAGGGGAACCGAGCGGGAGGGCCGACCATGAGGTGTGCCGACCGCGAGGGGAGCCGAGTGGAAAGGCCGACCGTGGGGAGGGCTGATCGCGCGAAGGCCGAGCGGAAAGGAAAGCCGTGAGGAGGGCTGCCGCGCAAAGGCTAAGTGGAAGGGCCGACCGTGAGGAGGGGCGACCGCGTGCGAAGGCCGAGCGAAAAGGAAAGCCGTGAGGAGGGCTGACCGCGCGAAGGCCGAGTGGAAGGGTGCGGGGCTCAAGAGGCGGCGTGTCAAGTGATGATTGGAAGTGGAAAAGATAGGGTAAGGGGAGGGGACAGTACATCGTGGTCATACACGTGGCAATATCTCCGGGGGGGGGGAGGTTAGGCGTTGGAGCAGAAATGAAGTGATAGGTCATTATGGGTGTTGAAAAGGCAGTTTTGGCGGATGATTTGAAAAGTTTTCAAACTGGCGAAAATTAATTGGGATCCTTGGAATACGGGCAAACCGTGGGCTTTTGGCATCATTCAATTCACCTACTTGTTTACGAAAACTCAAAACATCCCAAGTGTTAATTCCTTCCTTGCTCACGATACACCTCTGCAACACTTTTTTAATTTCTTTGCACCTGCGTCAGAAGCGATTCACAAACATACCATAGAAAATGGCCCAAGAAGAAGCTGTAAATGTGAGGGTGGACCCACTTGGTGATGATGATGCAGTGGAGCTAGAGGCGCAGTATAGGACAGAGAGGGTGGGGGAGTCGGTGGTACGATCCCATGGTTCCACCATGATAGCAGCTCCAAAGCCAATCAGCCAGGCAGAACCAGATCATTGGCGTACAAAGGCTGACAAATCCACGATTACTGCGGCGGAGTTGGAGGCTATCCACGAAAAATACCAGATCCCTGTGGAAGTAGAGTTATTACTGCCGACATCAACGGAAAGGCCGTCTGACGCCAGGCCAGGGGAGTATTCCCTTTATGAGGAAGCTGAAGGGAGGATTGAGGTTGCCACTGCCGTAAGTGGTGATGGATGTGCTCAACCGTCTAGAGGTAGCACCGGGCCAACTAATGCCCAATGCATGGAAGATCTTGCTGGCCTGTGCAAGTGCGTGGCCGAAGGCGAATGAAGGGGAGGCCATGACAGTAGACGAATTCTTTGCATGTTATAAGGCCTCAGGGCAGCAAGAGACGTGGGTCACTCTGCAGGCAGCAGCGGGGAAAGGATTGGTGGCAGGGCTGCCGTCGTCGATCAAGGAGTGGCGACCACGATGGTTCTACGTGTCTGCCAATGGAGGGCTTGGAGTTCGCACCATTTGGAAAGTACCCATCAGGTTTGTGGAGCCAAAACTGGGAGCAGCCGCAGAGGGGAGGGTGAAGAGAGTAAAGGAGTGGAGGGAGAAAGAAGGAGCCAAATGGGACGAGCTCGTTCAGCCGTTTGCATTGTTTGAGGCAGGGTTGGGTCCAAAGCCAAGTAATGGGGACCTCGACCGAACGGAGTTGGAGGCAAGGAGAAGGGCTCAAGAGGCGGAGGATCAGACCATCCTTGCTAAAGCCCAAAAATTCAAAGAGTCCCAGGCCGACCGACCACCAAAACCGGTTGCAAGGGAGAGGATTCGACCTCGCCCCAAACCCTTGGAAGAGAAAAACTTAGGCGAGTTTGTGCCACGGCCGCCCCCAACAGACCCTTTGAAGGAGAGGTCTTGGAAGGAGATGGAGGCGTTGGGCGTGGGGAAGAAGAAGAAGAAGGTGAGGCGGAGTGAGGAAGAGCCTACCCAGAAGAGGAGGAGGGAGACAAGTGTTAAGGAAACCAGTGCTGCCAAGGGGGCTGAGGGGGGAGAAGTGGAGGAGACCCCAAGAAGGGCAGGTGGCCCAGAAGTGGTGGATGTTGCTTCAGAGGTCATGGAAGTGGTGCCAGTGGTGGCGGCGATCGCCGCAGGGGTCGCGAGGGCCGCCCCTGAGGGGCAAGGAGAAGATGGGGCAAGCGACCCTGGTTCAAAAAGGGAAGAGCAGCCCCAGGGGGGACCTGCACCCCAAGGAGGAGGAGTCAGTCTGACCACAGCGATCTACCATGCTCGCGCGGT
Source organism: Camellia granthamiana (assembly GCA_036172215.1). NCBI lineage: Eukaryota > Viridiplantae > Streptophyta > Magnoliopsida > Ericales > Theaceae > Camellia > Camellia granthamiana. The sequence continues at coordinate 79,823,843 of CM069905.1, read as the reverse complement.
GGCTGGGCGGCTGGAGGGAGAAGAAAACCCAGCTAGGGTAGGGGCAGACTGCCTAGTGGGGATCGTAGAAGAGGCAGCCCTGCGCTCGGCCTCCAGATTCAACGAGGCTGAATTGCTAAGGGGGTTATGCTCCGCCCAAATGAAGGTAACCACCTTAGCAGGGGCTCTGCTGAGGAAAGCAGGGGCTGCCAAACTTAAGGTAGATGAAGCCAAGGCCCAGCTTGCGAAGTTGAAGAAGGAGAGTGCAAGTTGGGAGACTGCCCATGCCGATCTGCAAGTGGTCAAGGTGGAGCTGGAGAACACACGCCGCCAGGTTGTGTCGCTCGAGTTCCAATTGGCTGGCGAGCAGAAGAAGTTGGATGAGGCCCAAAGAGCCTACGCCGTCGCGGTCGAGCGACATGAAGAGGCCATGAGTAGTAATGAAGAGCTGGTCAGGCAAAAAGATGAGGCAGATGTCAAAATTGGCGATCTGCAGAAGGAACTGGAGGGCGAGCATGCCAAGGCAGTGGAGGAGAGGGGGAGGCTTCAGAGGGAGTTGGAAGTAGAGAGAGCGGAGGCGACGGCGGAGAAGGAGAGCCTGAAGAAGGAATTGGAGGAGGAAAGGGCAAAGGCTGCGTCTGAAAGGGGGACCCTGCAGAAGGAGCTGGACGAAGAAAGGGCGAAGGCAGCCTCTGAGAGGGCGGCTTATCCCGATCTGTGCGTCGCAGCAGTGGAGCAGTTCAAAGGGTCTGTTGAATTTCAGATGGCAGTTGATGCCGCGGTCGCCAGCAGCCTGGCCAGGCAAGAATCTGGGGGGCGGGCCCATCGAGGACGACTGCTGGAGGCAGAACTGAAGCAGAAGTTATTGAGAGCTTCCAACAGTCAGACTTCTATAAGCACGAAATGGCTGAGTACTGGGACAGTGGTTGGAAGATGTTCAAACGTAGAGCTGAAGAGCTGTTCCCAGACTTAGACCTTAGTAGTGTAACAATTGGCGAAGACGATGTGGCCCAAACCCCCCTGGATGAGGGCATTGAAGAAGAAGACCTCATCTCCAGTGAGGGGGAGTAATTGGAGAAGAAGGAGAAGGAGACTTTGCACAGTTTTTTTTTTTTTTTTCCCGAATTGCTATAATAAACTTATGTACAAAGTTGTGAATAAATAAAATTTCAGTTGTGTTTTGTCTTTAACTGTTTTTGCTTGTGCGTCTGAAATGGATGAAAACTTGTGATAAAAACTTGTGGTAAGCTTGTGATAAAAACTGAATTTAGGAATTCCTCAAGACAAAGTGGGATTGAAATTGTAATAAGAACTGAGTGGACTCTTTAATGCAGAGTGAAATTGGACTTGTAATAAAAACTCAATGCAGAGTAAAGTTAAACTTGTAAAAAACTCAATGCAGAGTAAAGGTAGGAACTCCTCAAGGCAGAGTGAAATTTAAAATGTAGTAAAATTACAAGTTTGTGTTTGCCACACTGCTCAAGTAGGTTAGTGGTTTATGGAGTGAGGCTTGGTTTGTGAGGAGGAGAGAGCTAACTTGTGAGGGTTTGATTGAGGAGAAAATAACTTGTGACTGACCTTGAAACTGTGGCGCTCGGTCTGGCTAAGACTTGTGAGGCAGGCCGAGTGTTTCATGCTCGGTCTGGCAGAGGCTCTTAGTGCTCGGTCTGGCCGAGGCTTCTGGTGCTCGGTCTACTTTTGATGCCCAGTATGGCTGAGGCTTTTGGTGCTCAGTCTGGCTGAGGCTTGTGGTGCTCAGTCTGGCTGAGGCTTTTGATGCTCAGTCTGGCTGAGGCTTTTGATGCTCAGTCCGGCTGAGGCTTTTGATAAGTGCCGCTGATAAAGATGTTATTGAGACAACACGCAGATAGCTGAGATATAAGATGGTTGTCAGGGACAGTGTAGTCCGATCGATCAAAATTTATATTATGTATCAAAAGAAAATACAACAATCTGAGCAATACAAAAGTAGGAATTTATTGATAGTAGCGCTTCAAGTGTTTAGTATTCTAGGGATGGGGGAGGTCTCGGCCTTCCATGTCCTGAAGTCGGTAAGTGCCTGGATGTGGTCGAGCTGTCACAACGTAAGGTCCCTCCCATTTGGCTGCCAGTTTACCCTCAGTCGGATTTTTGGTGGCAAGAGTTGCTTCTCGCAAGACAAGGTCCCCTTCGAGGAACTCCCTTGGTCGGACTTTGCGGTTGTAGTGTGTTCTCATTTTCTATTGGTATGAGGCCAATCTGACAGCAGCGGTCTCTCTGAGCTCTTCAATTAGGTCGAGGTCCGTTCGGCGGAGCTCTTCGGTTAGTGTTGGATCCGGATGTAAAACCCTGGGAGTAGGTAGACCGACTCCCACCGAGATAACCACCTCAGCGCCATATATTAAGCGAAAAGGGGTTTCCCCAGTGGGAGTCCGAGCTGTAGTTCGGTAAGCCCAGAGTACATTCGGTAGTTCCTCAGCCCAAAGTCCCTTAGCAGCTTCCAGCTTAGTTTTGATGATCTTCAGAAGAGAATGGTTGGTGACCTCAACTTGGCCATTGGCTTGAGGATGACCGGGGGAAGAGAAACATGGCTGAATCTGGAGGTCTGCACAGAACTTCCTGTACTTGGCGTTGTCGAATTGTTTGCCGTTGTCGGAGACGATGGCCTAAGGGATGCCAAACCTGCAAACGATCGATTTCCAGATAAACTTGGTTGTGTTCTGCTCGGTGATGGTGGCAAGGGGTTCTGCCTCTACCCACTTAGTGAAATAGTCGATGGCGACGATGGCATATTTGGTCTGGCCTCGGCCGGTGGGTAAAGGGCCAACGAGGTCGATCCCCCATTTGGCGAACGGGTAGGGACTGCAAAGTGTGATCAATTCAGTAGGAGGAGCATAGGGGATATTGGCAAAACGCTGACACTTATCACATTTGAGTACGAAGTCAGCCGCATCTTGGTTGAGAGTAGGCCAGAAATATCCAATGCGAAGTATCTTGTGAGCCAGGGACCTGCCGCCTGAGTGATTGCCGCAGATACCCTCATGAATTTCTTGCATCACATAAGTTGCTTGAGCCGGATTGAGGCACCGTAGGTAGGGGCGTGAAAAACCTCGTTTGTACAAAATGCCGCTGACGAGGATGTAATTGGACGACCGGGCCCTGACTTTTGCGGCTTGCTGTTGGTCGTCTGGAAGTTCCCCCATTGGCAGAAATAGAAAGATGTCCGACGCCCAAGGGATGGGCTCATTTTAGAGGAATTGTATTTCGTGCTGGTCGAGGCAAATGGCGGGATGGGATATGTATTCTAGGCGGACACCACGGCTGAGGTCGGACTAGTCTGCGGAAGCCAACTGAGCCATCTCATCTGCCTTAGAGTTTTCTGCCCGAGGAATGTGCTTGATGTGGAAGGAATTGAAGAGGCGGACTAGGGGAAGTGCAATATCCCTATAAGCCCGCATGGTGGCCTCCTTGGCATCGAATTCTCCCGTGATTTGTTCGACGATGAGCTGGGAGTCGCTGAACACTCGGATGTGGCTGACACCAATATTCCTGGCTAGGCGAAGACCTGCAATCAATGCCTCATATTCGGCCTCGTTGTTACTGGCCTCAAACAGGAAACGGAGGGCGCATTTGAAATAACCACCCTCAGGGGCGGTGAGGATGAGACCAGCCCCACTACCTTTCTTGCGGGATGATCCATCAACGTTGAGAGTCCAAGAATGAGGGTCTTCTTCTGGTTTGGTGGGAGCTGATGGGGGCGTCGAGGTAGTGGTTGGGGTAGGATTAGTGAATTCCAGGATGAAATCGGCGATAGCCTGCCCCTTAATTGCTGTTCGAGGCCGGTAAGAGATGTCAAACTAGCTGAGTTCCATTGACTATTGCATGAGTCTGCCGGAAAGTTCTGGTTGCTGCATGACCTTCTTCAAGGGTTGGTCGGTAAGGACCACTATGGAGTGGGCCTGGAAGTAAGGACGGAGCCGTCTTGAGGCGGTAACCAAGGCCAAGGATAATTTTTCTAACAGTGGGTAGTTCTGCTCCGCTCCCCTAAGGGCTCGACTGATGTAGTAGACCGGTCGTTGGACAGAGCCGTCTTCCCTGATAAGAGCTGCACTGACAGTGGTGCTTGATACAGCTAGATAGAGGAAGAGGGGCTCGCCCGTGATTGCCTGTGAAAGGAGGGGGGGATTGGCCATGCACTGCTTCAACTGTTGAAAAGCCTTTTTGGATTCAGCCGTCCATTCAAAGGTTTGCCGAAGGACTTTGAAGAATGGTAGGCACTTATCTGTTGCGCGGGAAATGAAGCGGTTGAGGGCTGCAACTCGGCCTGTGAGTCTTTGGACCTCCTTAACCGTTCTCGGCAACTGCATCTCGATCAAGGCCTTGATCTTTTCGGGGTTAGCTTCAATGCCCCGCTGACTGACCATAAAACCTAAAAACTTCCCGGATCCTACGCCGAAGGCGTACTTCTCTGGGTTGAGCTTCATTTGGTACTTGCGTAGAGTGGCGAAGGTTTCTCGCAGGTCGGTCAGATGATCCGCGGAGAAGTTGCTCTTGACCAACATGTCGTCGACATATACCTCCATATTCCGACTTATCTGGTGATGGAAAATGGCATTGACCAACCGTTGGTAGGTGGCCCTAGCGTTCTTCAAACCGAATGGCATCACTTGGTAGTGGTAGGTACCTCGGTCAGTAATAAAGGATGTGTGTTCCCGATCAGACGGGTGCATCAGGATTTGGTTGTAACCAGAGAAAGCATCCATGAAGCTGAGCATCTGATGACCAGCCGTGGCGTCGACTAGCAGATTTATGCGGAGAAGGGGATAGCTGTCTTTGGGGCAAGCTCGATTTAGGTCAGAGTAATCGACACAGAGTCGCCATTTGCCATTGTTTTTGTGGACTAGGACCACGTTTGACAACCATTTAGGTTAGTCCACATTTTTGATGAATTCAGCCTCAAGGAGCTAGTCAACCTCTGCGGCTATAAGAGTATTGCGCTCCGGATGAAAAATGCGCTGCTTCTGGCGGTAAGGTCGGAAATGGGGTTCAATGCTGAGGCGGTGAGTTATGAAAGAGGGGTCAATGCCTGGTATATCTGAGTGAGTCCAGGCGAATACATCATTGTGCTCGGTCAGAAGGGCAGTAAGGTCGGCCTTAGCTTGGGGGGATAGTTGGCTGCCGATCTTGGCAGTTTTCATTGGGTTGGTGGGATCGATGGGGATCTCAACGAGTTCCTCAACCGGTTCGCCTCTGACCAGCTCGTCCTCATCTCGGACGTCAAGTCCTTCAATGATCATGGCCTCCTTCAGTTTGACTTTCTTGAGTGAGGCGACATAACATTCCCTGGCTATGGTCTGCTCTCTCCTTACTATCCCCACGCCCAGGTCGGTAGGGAACTTTATGGCGAGGTGGTAGGTTGAAGTGATAGCTTGGAAAGCGTTGAGGGCGGTGTGGCCAAGGATGATGTTGTAGGCAGAGGGACAATCGACCACAAGGAAATTGAGCAACTTGGTGGTCTGCTGTGGGTATTCGCCGATGGTGATGGGGAGATCGATGGAGCCGATGGAAGTCACCCGGTCGCCTGTGAAACCGACCAGTGGGGTTTGAAGGGGGGACAGACTTTCCTCCCTAATTTTGAGCTGGCGAAAGCAGTTGAGGAATATGATGTCTGAAGAACTGCCGTTGTCGATAAGAACCCGTCTGACTTTATAATTGGAGAGGAGGGCAGAGATGACAAGAGGGTCATCATGAGGATAACGGATGCCTATACAGTCGGCGTCCGTGAAGGTGATGGGCTCTGTCTACTGCTTGGGCTGTTTGGAGGGTCGGTCGACCGTGGCAACTGCTTTGTCTGAGCCTTGCCTTATCTTTCTGAGTTCTGCCCTCTGAGCCGAGCGGGATGGTCCCCCACAAGCAAGGCCACCTGAAATGATTCGGATTTCACCAACTGGCGGAGGGGGATTACCTGGTGGCCGAGGCTGTTGTAAAGGGCGATCATGGCCTTGGTTAGGTTCGGCTGGCTGCCGGGGTGGGGTGCGCCGGCGGTTATTTCGGAGGGGCTCGGTTCTTTGCCTCTGCTGTGGGCGGGTGTCAATGAACTGGCTGAGACGCCCTTAACGTATTAGGGTTTCGACCTGATCCTTGAGGTTGATGCAGTCGTCAGTGTTATGGCCATGGTCCTAGTGGAAACGACAATATTTGGATTGGTCTTTTCGACTAGAAGGGGTTCGTGAAGGTAGGGGCCATTTGAGGGGGTAGTCCCATTGGATCTGGTTGAGGACTTGTTCCATGGGAGAATTAAGAGGGATGTACCGCTCGAACCGACCGGGTGGTCGGGCTGGTGCCGACCGGTCAGCACGGGGAGGTCGGTCTGTATAGTGGTGTGTTTGGCTATTATATTATATTGGGTGTTTCTGGGTTCTGAGTCTTTTCTCTTTTCTCTGGTGGTCGGGTTTTTAGCTATTGGATCCTGCCGAGCGGCTAGTGAATCTTCTGCATTCATATACTTCTGGGCTTTGGAGAGTAGGGCTACCATGGAGGTCGGGGATTTTTGGAGAGGGAGAAGAGGAAATCGGACGATCGTAGCCCGGCCATGAAAGCCGTGAGGATGACCTTGTCATCGTTTTCCGCTACTTGCAGGGCTTTGATGTTAAAGCGGGTAACAAAACTGCGGAGCGACTCCCCCTCGGTCTGACGGATGTTGAGGAGTTGGGTTGCCGGGCAGTGTTGGCGCTGGGCTCCAATAAAATGGCTAAAGAAGGAGTCTCTAAGGTGCTGGAAAGTGGAGACAAAGTCTGCTGATAACTGGCTGAACCACAGTCGAGCTGACCCCTTCAGTGTCACGGGGAAAGCCCGACACATGATCTCGTCAAGGAAGGCATGGAGGATCATAAGGGTTCGGTAGGTCTCCAGATGGTCGACTGGGTCCGTCGTACCGTCGAAAGAGTCAATGGTGGGCATCTTGAACTTGGCGAGCAGAGGTTTGTCCCGGATGGAGGCAACAAATGGTGAGTTTGCCGTGGTAAAGGGTTTATGCTAAATGTTCTGCATGACCCCTTGGAGTTGGAGCTTCATGGCTCGGATTTTAGCGTCCCAGAGGGGAATGTTGTCACCATGGTCAGTCAATGGGGGTTGGACACTGCTGGCTTCCCCTTCAGGGGCTATTACCACGACCGATGGGCATGAGGGTGGAGGTGGTAGATTTATATGTGGAGGAAGAGGTTGCAAGCCTTCCAAGTTAGGTGGATAGGGTTGCGGAACAGTATGGCTCGGGGCTCTTTCTTGGTTGGGTGGAATATCTGGAGGTGGTGGAGGTGGCATCGGAAGGTTTCTCTAGAGTAAAGCATTTATTAGGGCCTGGTTTTGCTCGGCCATGCGATTAATGCTGTTGGTAAGCTCGATAAAATACTGCGGTGGGTTGTTTGGGTTGGGGGGGTCGGTCTGACGGTCGGCAGCATTGTTGTGAGAAGCCATGGATCTAGTCGTGACCATACACTTTGATGGGTATGAGGAAAAAGTTACTGGGACAGGGTCTCTAGTGACAATGAACACAACTGGCGCACGGATAAACCACGTTTTCCCACAGACGACGCGAACTGATGATACAGTTTGTTCCTGTGGATGGATCGGACTTGTCCAAGCTCCTCAAGCCCACGTAGAAATGGTCTAGCCCGCCGAGTCACCTGCAAACAAGTTCAACGGGGAACGGGGTAGTCCCCCAGTGAACCCTCCGACGGGCAAGTTAGAAATAGGAGTAGAAGGTAGAGAGAGAGATTGGAGATAAAAAAGCTTAACCTTCTTCTTGTCTTCAACGTTTGCTTATATCCTTTGGTAATCATTTCGCTGTCTCTTCCGACCTGCCCTCCTCGCCGAAAGTCTATGCTGTAGCTTACCTTGTTCAGGGTAAGGGGGTCCTGTTCCGACGGGGAGGTGTTGTCGTAATAAATGCTGTGATGGGCCGCATTAATAGTGATGTGCAGTGGCAATAACTTTGCAGATCTTTGTCTGCTGATGTGGCTCGTTCTTCACTTGCCACATGTCTGAATGCCATTGGTTCTTTATGCCATGTTAGATTCCAGCTGTTTTGGACTTCATCGGCTGGGTTATGTATTGAGCTCCGATTGACGGGCTTGAGTTGTTTGTAGTGATTCTTGGCCTTTGTGGGCCTGTCCATGTCAATTTTAACTGTCCCTTATATATGTATATATATAAAAAAATGATAGGCAAACGAAAATGTATGTAGTAGTGATTTTAAAAATTACAAGTCACTTTAATGGATCTTTTGATTTGAAATTAATGAGGACACATCTATCACTTTATTTTGTATGAATTTTATGTGCAATTTTTTTGTTTATAGATCATCACTCTTTCAGTTTTAATCTATCTAGCAACCAAGTGAGTTTCCTCAAATTTTTGGTTTATTAAACCGTAATGTACGATTGTGAAAGTGATGCAAAGAAGCGTATGGGAAGACGAGTAACCAACAAAATTGAACTATAAACAAATTCGAACTCAAGGTACTATCTGTGGGGATATATTTCTGGGACTTAACACGTGGCAAGGGAATGCCGACGTGTCACCCGAGGTGCTACATATCACAGTAAAGTATTGCTGAGTTATTCCAGTAGGGCCGAGGTAAATCTCAGAAGACACCTTAGTTCGGGGTAGAGGCCTCTAACCTCGGCTTAACATACAGACCCCGAGCTACCTGCGGAAGAGTAAGCCGAGGTTGATATTATATAATGTTATCTTGATTAGGTGGATGTCAAGCCTAGTAAAGATAGCCACGAGGCCATTATCTCACCGACAAGCTTGCCTCGAGGCCATGTGAAGTAGCCATGAGGCCACCAGCAGTCATGTGGAGGAATCAACAGCTTTCACCTGGAAAGCTGCCAAAAGTGCTACAGTGCGCTGGCAATACAGCTCAAAAGCTGGGAACTACTCCATCTCTATTCCGGTGTATAAATAGAGATGGAGGATATCAATTCAAGGGGATTCGATTCAGGTTGGAACTAAGAGAGAACAAGTTAATTATAGCACTTTCAATTACGAGTTTGGAGACTTTTACTGTGAGAGTAAACTGTAATTCTTATTATTACTCATAGTGAAAAACCTCGGCAATCCCGTGGACGTAGGCATTCTTTGCCGAACCACGTTAAAACCTTCTTGTGTTTGTGTTATTGCTTGTGCCATCTATTCTGCCTGTGTTTCTACCGCTGAATCACTAAGTCGTGGCAGTGTGGTCAGAAAATCACTCACACAATTTGGCGCCGTCTGTGGGAAAGAAAGACGAATAGATGGCTAGCAACGCACAAAACGAGAGGATCGGAGGTGACATTCCAGCTGGAAATGACAGGCCTATTGACCTGGACACCGAAGGAGGCAACCACAACGACCAAACCCGTGGCCAGGGGTACGGGGGCAAAAACGTCGTCCAGGAGGATGATACTTCGAAGAAGACGGATCAGGATTGCTATTACAAGGAGGATAACCTCCAGATATGGAAGGATCGATGCATAAGAAGGGATGAAGAAGTCAAGGACCTGGCAAACAAGCTGGCCGACCTTCAATCGGTCGTCAACTTCATGATGCAAAACAGGGTTATGCAGCCACCGTACCCACTGCCAGATACACCAATCCCAGCAGTTCAAGCTCGGAATGAAGAAAGGGCAACGACTCCCGACGCATCACAACGCTCCAGGAGCAAGGAGCACCCTCAACCTTCCTCCGAGGATGTCGGCAAGTCCCAGAGGACGTATAATGCCAAGGATGAGGAACCAAGAGAACATCGGCGCGTACAAAAGCAGGCTCTCTGCTTTGACACAACCCGTGGAGAAAGATCAAAACGAGCGCACCAAGACGCCGAGAGCAGTGTGCCGAAGGGGCTCAAATCAAAAGATAGCCGAGCTCCAGGGAGAAGCAAAGAAGACTTGAGAAACTATCTCAAGAGGAGGGAACAGAACGCAGAAGCCGAGGTAACCTCGCACGTCAAGCCGAGGACACCATTCTCGGTAGAACTGGACAAGTTTGTAGCTCCAAAAAGATTCAGCATGCCGAGGTTCCAGATCTATGACGGTAAGTCAGATCCTAACTTCCATGTTGGACTGTTTTTGAACTCGATGGCGTTATATAGTGGAAATGAGCCTCTGCTCTGCAAAGTATTCCCTTCGTCCTTTGGGGAAATTGCATCGGATTGGTTCCACAAGTTACCAAAAGGATGTGTGAAGACTTGGGAAGGTCTGGCCGAGATGTTTGTGGCCAGGTTCGTGACAAACAAGCTACAGCCATTACGGGTGGACGCATTAATGGCTCTGAAGATCAGCAAGGATGAAGGCCTTAGGGCCTATGCAAAGAGATACTACGAGGTGTTCAACAGAATACCCGAATGCAACCAGGAGGTAGCAGTCGTATCCTTCAAGAACGGCCTGAAGGAAGACTGTTCACTACGGAAATCTTTGGCAAAAACATTGCCAAAGAACATGGAAGAACTCATGGCGAGGATTGAAAAATATGCCAGAGCCGAGGAGGACACGTCGGCATCGAAGCAGGCCAAACAGGAACAAAGGAATGATTCGCCGAAGCGAAGCCGAGGTAACAACACCTTCAGCAAGACAGAGATAGAGCTGAGGGCTAAACAAGCAGTAACAACTGTGTTCCGCATTCCGATTCCAAAGATCCTAGGAAGAATAAGGAGCCAGCCCTACTTCAGGACAGCAGCAAGGGAACCGGGGGAATTTATGGGAAGAAACACGGACAGGCATTGTTCGTATCACAATGAAAACGGCCATACAACACAGGGTTGCAGAGCCCTAAAAGCTCATCTGGAAGATCTGGTGAGGCAGGGCCACCTGAGAGACCTTGTTGATGAGACCAGAACAAGGGAAGAACAGGCAAGACTGCCACAGGCCGAAGCGGCCCCACCACCGCCGCAACCACGGGCAGACAGACCTCGGGTCGTAAATGTAATTCACTCCAAGGTAAATGCAAACGACATTCGAGGGGAGACCCAAAGAGTCAAACACCTTCAGTACGTGAACCAGGTCGGATTGAAAAGACCTCGGCCAGAAGACAGCCAAGGTCAGATAATAACCTTCGCAGAGGCCGACCTAGAGATGGTCCAGCACCCACATAATGATGCCTTGGTAGTATCCCTCCAGGTTGGGGAGTGCCAAGTAAAGCGCATCCTGATTGATCCAGGAAGCTCTTGTGACATCATGTACGTTAGATGTTACAAGGAGCTCGGCCTCCACCCCGACGACCTGGAGCAGTCGACTGGCCCGATGGTCGGCTTCAATGGAACACCGACGTGGCCACTGGGGGCAACAAGCTTAGAAGTACAAGCAGGTACCAAGAAGATCACGACCGAGTTCGTTGTGATTGACACACCCTCACCATACAACATAATCATGGGAAGGCCGTGGTTGCATGCAATGGGGGCAGTACCTTCAACATTGCACCAACTATTGCGGTTCCCAACAGAGCATGGGATTGAAGAAATCAGAGGAGATCAGTTACAGGCGAAGAATTGCTCCATGGCAGCAATGAAGGCTACCTACAATGTTCAAGAACCAGCCAAGGCCGAGATTGAAGATGAGGACATGGAGATCCTGGATGATGTCGGCAAGGAGCCAGCCGAAAAGAGTGAGGAATCACTAAAGAAAATTCTCGTCCAGGAGGGCGACGAGGAAAGATTTTTTCTTCTCGGCTCAGGCTTGGCCGAGGAAGAAGAAAGAGAGCTGGAAGCCTTTTTGAGAGCAAACATAGAAGTGTTCGCCTGGACACCTTATGAAATGCCTGGCATCGACCCCGAGGTCACATGCCACAGACTGAACGTCGAAAGGTCGGCTAAACCCGTGATTCAGCGAGCTAGAAGACCGACGTTGGTACACGTCGAAGCGGTGGAGGAGGAAGTTGACAAACTTCTAGAAGCCAGGGCCATCAGAGAGGTCAATTACCCAACGTGGTTATCAAACACCGTGGTGGTAAAGAAGAAGAACGGAAAATGGAGGGTTTGTGTCGATTTTACAAGCCTAAATAAAGCCTGTCCCAAAGACAGCTTCCCTCTGCCGAAGATTGACCAGCTGGTGGATGCTACATCGGGGCATGGAAGGATGAGCTTCCTGGACGCTTACCGAGGTTATCACCAGATAGCCATGTACTCTCCAGATGAGGAGAAGACAGCTTTCATCACCCCGAAGGGCCTGTACTGTTACAGGGTGATGCCTTTTGGATTAAAGAATGCAGGAGCAACCTACCAAAGGTTGGTGACCAAAATGTTCAAACAACAGATTGGCCGAACAGTGGAGGTCTACATCGACGACATGGTCGTGAAGACCAAGGAGCCAGAAAATCATCTCGCTGACCTGGCCGAGGTATTCAATATACTGAAAACATATCGGCTCCGACTCAACGCATCAAAGTGCGCGTTTGGGGTTGGGTCTGGTAAGTTTTTAGGGTACCTGGTAACCAGGAGAGGAATAGAGGCCAGCCCAGATCAGATCAGGGCCATTCTGGATTTAAAGAGTCCAACCTCGGCAAAACAGGTTCAAATGCTCACTGGCAGGGCCGCAGCCCTCAACAGGTTCATAAGCCGAAGTTCAGACAAGTGCAAACCCTTCTTCAACCTGGTAAAGAAGACTGCAGACTTCCTGTGGACCGAAGAATGTGAGGCAGCTTTGGCCGATCTAAAAAAGTACATGATCACGGCTCCAGTCCTCTCGACACCTGAGCCGGGGGAAGAATTGTTTTTGTACTTGGCCGTGTCAGAACATGCGGTGAGTGCAGTACTTATCCGAGAAGAGCAGGGAGAACAAAAAGCTGTCTACTATGTGAGTAAGACCTTAGCCAGCGCAGAAACAAGGTACTTGCCACTGGAGAAGTTAATGTTGGCCTTAGTCATGGCCTCAAAGAAGTTGAACCATTACTTCCAAGCACACAAGGTTGTGATACTAACAGAGCATCCATTGAAATCCCTTTTACACCAAGGCGACTTAACGGGGAGAATTGCAAGGTGGGCAGTGGCCTTGGGCCAATATGACCTGGAATTCAGGCCAAGAACAGCAATCAAGGGCCAAGTTCTGGCTGACTTTGTGGCAGAGTTCACTCCGGAGTCCATCGAGCGTCGGCCTCCATTAAGCCGAGATGAACCAGGTCCTAGCAAGCCAGAAGAATCCCAGCCGACAACAAAAGAGCAAAAGAAGCTCCGACCTTGCAGCATCTACATCGGCGATTCATTCAGACTCTACGTCGATGGAAGTTCAAACCGACGAGGAGCGGGAGCAGGAGTACTGCTGATATCCCCAGACGGAGAAATAATTGAACAATCCATCCGTTTGGGATTCAAGGCCTCAAACAATGAAGCTGAATACGAGGCATTAATTGCAGGACTAAAACTTGCAGCAGCAGCCGAAGCAGACGAGGTAATAGTTTTTTGTGATTCACAATTAATTGTTAACCAATCAACAGGAGAATTTGCAGCCAGAGACGAAAGGATGTCGGCATATGCCAAAGAGGTAATCAGATTAGCCGAGTTATTTCAGAACTGCCGACTTCTTCAAGTTAGCCGAGATGATAACAGCCACGCCGACGCGTTGGCCAACCTGGCGAGTTCAATGCAGACTGGAAAAACAAGAACAATTATGATCGACTACATGTCGGGCCCGAGCATCGAACCACGAAGTGCAGAGCAAGAAGCAATGTGTGTGGACTTGGGGCCGAGCTGGATGGATGCAATTGTTGCATTCCTTAAAGAAGGCAAACTGCCAGAAGATCGCAAGGAGGCGCACAAAGTAAGATTGAAGTCGGCAAGATTCAGCCTGACTGCGGACGGACAACTCTACAGAAGGTCCTTCACTGGACCCCTATTAAGGTGCGTACACCCTCTTCAAGTTGATGATTTTTTATATGAAATTCATGAAGGGATTTGTGGAAGCCACACTGGGGGCAGATCATTAGCCCATAGGGCCATTACCCAAGGGTATTGGTGGCCATACATGCAAAAGGATGCAGAAGCATATGTGAAGAAGTGTGAACCCTGTCAACGGTTTGCACCTTTGATTCATCAGCCTGCAGCCGACCTGAATCCAGTATCCAGCCCTTGGCCGTTTGCCCAATGGGGCATGGATCTGGTCGGACAGCTTCCCCAAGCAACTGGGCAGAGAAAATATTTGCTGGTGGCAACGGATTACTTCACCAAGTGGATAGAGGCAGAACCTCTTGCTAAAATCCGAGATGTGGATGTCAAGAATTTCATATGGAAGAACATCATCACCAGATTTGGCATTCCCAGAGCCATCATTGCCGACAACGGAACGCAGTTCGACAGCAAGCTCATCAAGAATTTTTGTGCAAAATTCAAGATCAAGAACTACTTCTCAACACCAAGTTTCCCTCAAAGTAATGGGCAGGCAGAAGCTTCCAACAAAGTGATTCTGGATGGAATCAAGAAGAGGTTGCAGGCAGCAAAAGGGAAGTGGGTAGATGAATTACCCAACGTGCTCTGGGCATATCGGACTACGCCGAGAAGATCAACAGGGGAATCTCCATTTGCCATGGCCTATGGCACAGAAGCAGTCATTCCACTGGAGGTCGGCATCCCAGGAATCCGAACCCAAGGAGTTGAAAATGGGACTAATGATATACTCTTAGCCCGAGATCTGGATCTTGTGGAGGAACGAAGAGAGAAGGCTGCAATTCAGCTTGCAGTGTACCAGCAACAACTTGCCAGAGCATACAACAAAAAGGTCAACCCCAGAGATTTTCAAGTCGGCGACCTTGTCCTGAGAAAAGTGGTCGGCAACAAGAAAGATCCCAGGGAGGGCAAGCTTGGCCCGAACTGGGAAGGGCCTTACAGAGTTACCTCGGTTCTGGGTAATGGAGCATATCGGCTTGAGGACAGTGATGGCAAAGCATTGCCCAGACCTTGGAACACTTGCAACTTGAAGTTTTTCTATCATTGAGATGATTATTACTCCTGGCCGACGTCATCAACAAACAGATGCTGGAAGCCATGAACAATGAGAACCCAAGTGGAACTTAGGTTCACATTGGGGGCAGAGAAGATGCAAAGGAGCAGAACAGAAACAAAGCCTACCACTTGTTGAAATTTGTAGCAATTTACAAGTTGGTCTGGGAAGGGCCTTATTAAAAAAATTAAAAAATAAAAAAGTTAACTTTTTACTAAATTCTCAAAACATCCCATAATGTGGTTGCCGGTTGCTGCTATGAAGAATGGGATAATTAATTTGGAATTTGAACGAGTCTGCACCTTCGTACAGTCCTCGACGGGATTGCGCTGTGCTGTATACGCCAGCATCACTCGTCGTTTTAATTTGTATATAAAATAAGAAAAATGATTGACACCTCAAATTTTTTGGCTCAAATTTGACTCGAATTTGCTTTTTTTTTTTTTTTTTTTTTGCTGGGTTGATGCTTTACTTGTTATTATTATTATTATTTTTATTATTTTTTTTTTGCAATGTATTAGCCCAAAAAAAAATGAAAAAAAAAAAAAAATTGCATTCGAGGCAATCTCGAGCCTCATTTTCGAAGCCTCAATCACAGCCGTAAAAATAAATAAATAAATAAAAAATTGACTATAGTGCTTTCGCCGTTCTAACTGCCGGATGCAGCCCAGCCGTGGGTTTGATTTGTGTATCAAAAAAAAAAAAAAAAAAAAAAATTCATTGTATTTTGTAATACACATTTATTAAAGAAATTGAATGGGGTTGATTAATTAAAATTAAAAACAATAAAAATTGTATGGAAATTGCGTATTACAATATTTTTATTTGTCTGAAAATCACTTCTCTAAAAAATTTTTAATTGCAAATCAATGTTAAAACATAAACACTTGAAATAGAAAACAAAATTTTAAATTTAAATGCAAATCAATGTTAAAACATAAACACTTAATTTTTATTTGTTTGTTTGTTTGTTTTGTTTTGTTTATTTTTTTTTTTATTTTTATTTTTTTTTATATAGAAGTGATTTTGAGACATAAAAATATTGTAAGACTCAATTTCAATACATTTTTACCGTTTTTAATTTTAACTAATCAAACTCATTCAATCTCTTTAATAGATGTGTATTACAAAATATAATTAGTGTGCTTGGTTTCAGTTTTTTAAATTTAATTTTTTAAAAATTGAGTTTTTTTCATGTTTTTTTATTTTTAATGAATATTTTTTAAATTTTAAACAATTTTTTTATGCACCTTTTTTTGATCAGTTTTTAGATGTATCTTACTTACATGTATCTAAATAGTAAAGTATTTGTGAAAAAATATTTTAAAAATTAATAAATACGAAAAATGTATTGAATTTTCATTTTTTTTGTTTTTTATTTTTGGTATTTATTGAATTTTTTAAAGATTTTTTCACAAATATTATACTTTTTAAGTGTATTTATATTAAGCGTGTCTAAAAATTAAAATAAAAAATTGCTTAAAATATTAAAAAAAATCATTAAAAAAATACGAAAAATAAAAAAGTAGAATTTTTTTAAAAATATTTTCTGAAGATTAAAACCAAACAAGGTGATTTTTTTTTTTTTTAAATTATATACTCCTTCTGTCCCAAAATAATGGTCTCTTTTGGGGAATCTAACTTTTTTTGATAGTATAATTATTGCACTTTAAAAAAGTTAATTTTCCAAAACTATATTTTTTGATAGTACATTTTTTGAGAATATCAATGTCATAATTGTACTTTTTATATTGTTTATTAATTTAAAAGAAGGACAAAATAAGAAATTTATATTATTTTTGTACTTGATTTTTGAATAGGGACTACTATTTTAGAATAATAAAAAATAGAATAAGAAATTAATATTTTGAGACGGATGAAGTATATATATACAAATCAAACGCAGCCAAAAGGGTGGGTTTTTGGCTACGATGCAACGTGGAACGGTGAAAGCACTAAAATCATTTGTTTTTTTTCTCTTTTTTTTCATATGCAAATCAAAACGGTAACCTACATTGTATGCTGTTACACCCGAGTCTGTAGGGCTGAGCAAGGAATTTGTGAAATTTGTAATTTGATCCAGTCCAGTTCAATTCGATAGGTTTGGATTAGTTTTTTGAATCCGCGGTTCGGTTTCGGATTGAAGAATTAAAAATTTGTAGTCCACGGATTGGTTCCGGATTGAACTCCACGGTTCCGGATTGGAACCGATCCGGACCGTATACAAATAGTCTATATTTTTATTATACATCCTCCCCCATAGTATCTTCTCTTATTCTATATAAAATCTAAACTCAAACCTAAAACCCTATAATATCTTCTTTTATTACTTTTGTTTGTTAGTTTTTAGTTTTAATTTGTAATGGTCTAAATACTTATGGTGAAATCAGTTTTCTTATGGTTGTTTAAATTCTAGAACAGTATGTCGCTATTATAGAAAAATATATTGCTATTATGGAACTAATATAGCGCTATGTTTATATTTTTATGACATTAAAGTGTTATATATATATATTTGTTACTTAATTATGTGAATCCGTGGTCCTAAACCGATCCAATCCGTATTTAAATGGATTGGTTCAGATTGGTTCCATGATTTAAACGGATTGGATTGGTTTCATTTTTTCAAGAACCGTAAATAACGGATTGGTCCTGGTTTTATCTCAATCCGATCCAATCCAGACCATGCTCACCCCTACGAGTCTGGATCCTCTCTCCAGTCCTTCTCTCCAGCTCTCCTTCTAGTCAACTGACAAGATTCGTCCACGTCACTCATAACAAAACCAATGACTCAAATTAACTTAAAAAAAAAAGAAGAAGAAGTTAAATTTCAATCAACACAGCACATCTGACACACTGTGCCACATCAAGTCCACCACTCACGCTCTCTCTCTCTCTCTCTCCCCCCTAATAAAAAATTAAAAAAACTATTTTAATTTTTTTAATTTTATTTTCATAATATATATAATTTTTAATATAAAATTTTAATTTTATAAAATTAATATCATTAAAAATATACCTTTAAAATGAGACTAATATTAAATATATTTAATAAAAAATTAAAATAAATAAAAAGTAATTACTATGTTTAGTTATGATTTGAAATTATTATTTTTTAAATATAAAAATTAATTTGATGAAATAAACACACAAAAATCATATATTTTTGAAATTCTCAAAAATAATCTTCATTCATGAAAATAAAAAAAATTATTTATGAAAATAAAAAAAATCATATGCAATTAAATGTATGGTTTAAAAAAATCATATGAAAATATTTTTTTTAAAAAAAATCATATAAAAATTAATTTGATGAAATAAACACACAAATGAATTTTATATTAAAAATTCATATGAATTTTTTCATATGATTTTTTTTTTTTTTGAAATGAAGATTGTTTTTGAGAATTTCAAAAATATATGATTTTTGTATGTGTATTTCATCAAATTAATTTTTATATTTAAAAAATAATAATTTAATATATTAGTCTCATTTTAAAGGTATATATTCAATGATATTAATTTTATAAAATTAAAATTTTATATTAAAAATTATATATATTATGAAAATAAAATTAAAAAGATTAAAATGTTTTTTTAATTTTTTATTAGGAGAGAGAGAGAGAGGGGGGGGGGAGGGTGAGTGACGTGGGACAGTGCGTGAGATGTGCTGTGTGCTATGTGTTGAATGAAATTTAACTTTTGTTTTTGGAAAATGAGTGGGAGCACTACTAATTAGGTGGCAGTGGGTCTCATCAGTAATGATGTGATGTTTTGATCTTGGAGTTGTATTTTTTTTTTTTTTTTTTTACATTTTTAATGCATTAATGCTATTAGTGGTGGTGTTTTTAGTGGGATGAATCATTATTGTTTGTTTTTTTGTTAAGTTACTTTGAGTCATAAGTTTTGCTATGAATTAGGTGGCCGAATCTTGCCTGTTCACAGGAGGAAGAGCTGGAGTGAAGAGCTGGAGAGGATCTAGACGCGTTACACCCACCGTAACAGCACCTATCTTGAGAACGTATGTCAGCATAAATCACTGTTTTGATTTGTATATAAAAAATAAAAAATTGACCATTGTCTTTACACCGTTCCAGCTGTAGGATGCAACCCAGTCAAAATATATTAAAAAAATTTGTAATACGCATTTATTAAAGAAATTGAATGGAATTGATTAGTTAAAATTAAAAATAATAAAAATTGTATGGAAACCGAGTCTTATAGCATTTTTATTTATCTCAAAATCACTTCTCCATAAAATAAAATAAAAAAATTTAAATGTAAATCAATGTTAAAACATAAACACTTAATTATTATTATTATATATATATATTTTTTAAATTGAGAAGTGATTTTGAGACAAATAAAAATATTGTAAGACTCAATTCCATACATTTTTTATTTTTTTTTCTTTACTCTTTTTTATTTTAACTAACCAAACCCATTCAATTTCTTTAATGGATAGTGTTTTGGGGTGCAACCCCTTGAGGGTTGCATACCATATGCAATTTAGATATAAATCGTTAGATCAAAACAAATTAATCTCCACACTTTAATATTTTAATAATTCAAAAAGGGTTACCTGTGTAACCAGTTTGGAGGAGGGAGCTTTTGTCCTATCCTTTCTTTTTTGTAATATGATCCATAAGTTTCTTTATTATTTACACAAGTTTTTTGATTCACAATTTTATATTATTTTTGGTTTCAGTTTAAATGTTTGTTTGCTTTTATTATATTTATTTATTTATTTATATTTTATACTTGAGATATTAAAGCTAGTTGTTGATAATATATAATTTCCTAAGTTATTCTATCAATTCTTTTTTTAGTAAATTCTATATTTCTAATAGCATCAATATTTAGTAGATTTTGTAAAAAATTATGACATTGAGAGTTTGTGATTAGTAAGTACCAATAATTGGTTACAATCTAATTAAATTTATAAAATATGTTATGCAATTTTGAAGCAATAGTTACATAATTATTATTTACAATATAATTATTTCATAAGATAATAAATAAACTGGAAAGAATAGAGATTAAATTGAAATTTCAGTTAAACTATAAAAATGAAAAGCATGATTTATCTAAAATATTAAGTGAAAATACAATCAAGCAAAACAATGGATGAAAAATCCGATTTCAAGTAACACTACTAAAAAAAACACTTTTTGCGACCGTTATAAACCGTCGCAAATAATAAAAAAACAGTCGCAAAAAACCTTTTGCGACGGCTCATGCGAATGCAAATGAGGGTTGCGAATGTGGGGGTGGCAAATACTTTTTTCGACGGCAAAGCAACGGTTGCAAACTATTCGTGACTGCCTAAACTACTTATAGCGACTGTTATTTTGCCGTCGCAAAAAACGAAAAAAAAACACTAACATAATTTTTGGCGACCATCTTGTTACCGTCGCAAAAAAAAACAAAGAAAAAAAAAAGTGTAACGTTAAGCACTCTAGGAATAGCAATGACAAGAATTCAAACAGTATATCATTGTAATTTAATCAAACATTCCATTTTAGCCTCAAAATTGGACCCATATATGAAAGTTATTACAACTAAAAACTTGAGAAAGGTTTTTTTATGAAAAAAAATACAATGCAGATAGAAAGCTAGTAAAATCAAAATCTAAAATGCTAGTGTTCACCACTGTGCAAGGTACCGGTCGAGTTCCATTTTGTTACCATGGAGATATATGTTCCTCAAATCCAAGCTTACACCTGATCAATACACATTATGAAGAGCAATAGATCAGAACACTGAGTATCAAATTTCTAGATATTTCTTTAGATAAAGCCAAGCCGAGCAAAGAAAAGGCAGTGATTGCAAAGAAATAATGAAAACATTACAAAGAAATTATGAAAATAAAAATAGACCGCCAGAACACAACTTTACAATTTCAAACACTATATATATACCTATAAAATGACTACCAATTTTTATCCTGAATGCAGGATTCTTGTGTATGTCATTCTACAGCAATAATATCAACATCAGTATATTTTTTAATTACTAAACACTAAGCATATTATAATGAACATCTTAAACTGCTAAATTGATAAAACTCAACCCAATACTCCCAAAACATACTAGCCCATATATACCAAAATGAACCCACAACAACCAGTACAAATATCAACTCAAAAAATCTGACCCAACTTTTAAAAACATAAGCTGATTGAGCCCAAACCACACCATCAATAATAATAATAATAAAATCTGATCCAACTTTTAGAAACACTATATAGAAAACTAAAAACGGTAGAGAGAGAGAGAGAGAGAGAGAGAGAGAGAGAGAGAGCAACGAATGTCCTGCAATTGACAGCAGTAAATGTCAATGTAAACCTATTTAATATTGGTCCCTAGGATTCTCAAACACCACGTCTCAAGAAATTCATCTCAGTGAGATCTGATTCATTATTTTTTATATCGCCAAAATATGACGGAACAAAGTGGCAGAACCAAAAGAAAGTTGTTGGGCAGAAAAATTTAGTAATATTCAACATTTTGGATCTCTATTGAAGTGGAACTCTGATACTAAGTGCACGCAGTGTAACCTGCTCTCTATTCCTTTTCCATTACCTGCTCCTTCGAGACAATCAGTTTTAACTACCATCACTGTTATTCGAGAGTACAAGAATTATTAATAGAAGAATACGTGCAATCCTAGTATCCATTAGAATGGCCCGTCAATGTCATCCCATGTTCCTAATTCCAGTATTCTAACATTTCAATCAAGCACTACACATGTAGGAATGAAACTAATTCGAATTTCCCACAGTTCTCTAGGTGACATGGATATTTTGATTGAATAAAATATTCACATGCAGATTAGTTTAAAACAGTGACAAGTCTTAGGCAGCCATATACCATGAACCAATATTTTAAGTTCACAAACCACAAATCTGAAAATCCCTATGAAATTGTTATCAAAGGAAAAACTCACAGGTTGGGAGGGTGAACTTCACTGTCATGTCAGGGACTTCCGTGGCTTGTCCACATGTCGGTGGAATTGCTGCTCTGATCCACTCAGCTCATCCAACATCGACCCCGGCAGCTATTAATTTGCAATCATGACAACAGTGGAAATCACAGACCATTCAGGAAGGCCAATAATGGATGGAGACAAACCTGCAGGAGTTTTTGCAACTGGAGCTGGACATGTGAACCCCGAGAGAGCCATCAATCCAGGACTGGTATATGATATCAGGCCAGATGAGTATATCACTCATCTGTGCATCCTGGGATACACAAAATCAGAAATTTTCGCAATTACTCACAGGAATGTGAGTTGCCATGAGACTTTGCTAGAGAACAGGGGTTTTAGCCTCAATTATCCCTCGATTTTGGTAATGTTCAAGCCCGGGAAGATGAGTAAGGTGATTAAAAGGCAATTGACAAATGTAGGGAGTCCTAATTCCATTTACTTGGTGGAAGTAGTGGAACTTGAAGGAGTCAAAGTAACAGTAAAACCGCAAAGACTAATATTCAAATATACGAACCAGAACTTGAGTTACAGAGTTTGGATTATTTCAAGGAAGAAAATTTTAGTACACAAATTGAGCTAGAAACAATATTCTTTTGAGTAGAAAATTGGCTATGTGATGCTACTGAAAGGTCACTCATTTTGGAGAGAGAGAGAGAGAGAGAGAGAGAGAGAGAGAGAGAGAGTTAGTTTTACCAAAAACAATACAGCAACAACATCAATCCAGGAATAATATTTGAGAAAGCTAGTAATTCTTCTGCTACAGAAGAGATAATAAACACAGGGACCTGTAGCATGATCAATTAAATTAATTAGGGCTAATGACTTGCAGATTAGCAGAAAGTAATACTCAGAATAAATTAAATATTTTTTTCTTGCAGATTAGAAGAAAGCAATGCTCAAAATGAATTAATTTTTTCCCCCTTTCAGTAGTGCGGGTGTAAAAGATAAAATAGTGTGTTTTTGGTATACTAAAGCATCAAGAAAGGGATGCCTTAACTGGTACTGCTCAGTAACTGAGGCATCAAACTATATTCCTATACTAGACTAATGCCATTAAGGTCAGGTTTGTTTGATTGGGCTGGATTTGATGGAATTAGTATCCGTTATTAGTCTTGGGATTATCAATCCTTTTGAATTAGGTACCCTATCCAATGTTTGGATTCACCCAAGATTCTGGGGAGTCTAAAATGAACATGACATGAGATAATGAAATGACCATAGTGTCCTTTTTTTCTACTTTATTGAAAAACAGTTTCTATGTTATCTTAAAGCATATTTCTTGGGGAAAAAGAAAAAAAAAGGAAATGAAAGAAAGAATTGAAACAGTTTCTATATATATAAACAAAATACAGTTTCTGTTTTCTATTTTTTATAAACAAAAAAACAAAACAAACAGTATGGTGTAGAAAAAAGACATACAAACATTTTCCGCATTATTTTAAAGAATAAATATGTTTAAAAAAAAAAACTCCTTTAGTTTCCATAACATATTTTTGTTTTAACAATATAAAACAAACCAAGCTTTCATGGGAAGCTTTACATACTAATGAACGGGTTGCTTTTTTTAGTCACTTAGTCTGGACTTTCCTCAATCCCTCGATTTGTATCCCATCCCTTCTTAGGGATTTAATAGTCCCTCATATGAGGGATGCCATTTCTAGATAGATTAGTAGTCCAAATTCTAATTTTTTTAGCCAAGCATCGGATTACGTATTTTGTTGGATTAGTAGTCCAATCCAAAGGCCATGTGCCTCCAAACAAAAATGCTCTAATAGATTAGCCCCATTCAAGTTTGTATGTTCTCTTCTTTAGTTTCAAGGAGTGATTCTTTGTAAAGGTGAACATCTAAAATAGCTATTTGGAGTAATGGTAGCAGAGTTCGTAATAGCTACAAAAACAGACATTTTTAAAAAAGAGAATGACAATATATACCTTCAGATTCAAAGATTCTAAGTGACTTGAAATATTCTCTAAAAGCTGCGGAACAATTCCAAGTCGTCCAATGGGAATAAGGACTGAACCACCAGCCTAAACAGAATCTATGGCACAGGAGGATATAAAAGCTAATTTCTCTGTCTCCTCCAAATTCTCATCAATGTTAAGCAATGACTCAGTATTGACATCCTGGGTATCACTATCATCACTGCCACAAATAAATTGCAAAGCTGAAAAGCTTAAAGAAGTAAGTGAAAATAACTTTACAAGAAACCTTAAAATCATACAGTTAACTTTTCAGCTACAGCATACATAGAATCCCACTTGATAATATTGTCAAAAGTGCAGAAAATGATGATACCTAGTAGCTGAGAAATTGTTTGCCGCTGGCGCAAAATAATTATCATTGTCAGTATCTTCCATGACATCAACGAGTGAGAAATCAGAATATAAAACCAGATCATATCCTTCAAGAGCATGGTAATCGAAATTCATTGCATAAGAAGATACAAAGATGGAACTGGAAAGACACGAAATTCATTACATTTTGAATATTGCTTCTAATGAGATGAGAATGTCAACAAAAAAACCTTCTCTTGTAATGCTTGTACAACGGCCTTAGAGGCATCACCACTAGAAATAGCCACAAAGTTTTACGATGATTTTCTCAAACCAACTAATCAACCAATAAACACGAAAAACATCGAAAAAAGAACAAAAATTAAATAAATGGAGCAATTTATGGATCAAAGAACCAAAATAGAGGTAAAAAAAAAAAAAAGAAGCAAAAACAGAACCGAGGACAGATCTGCATTGCGATGCTGAATACATATACATACGTATATAAGCATTCATGTAATTATGCATTGATAGGACACTATGTACACAATGAAGCTCAAAGATAGTCTTTGTGTGTGTGCGCGCGTAATGTAGGTGAATTTTGAGGTAGATGAAACGCATGAGAGGTGAGCTTACTCTGCTGCATTTGAGCGCTCCGAGAGAACTTTTCCATGGCAGAGTTAGGGTTTCTCTCCGACGAATCGCTCAAATTGCAGAGAGAGTAGATGATGTGTACGCAGATACAAAGAGAGATTGAGAGATCGAGAGAGGTATAGAGATTGAGAGATTGAGATTGAGAGATCAATCGATTGAGATCAAGAGGGATAGAGAGATTCATACCAGTGAGCGAGAGCGAGAGAGAGGTTGAGCGAGCCAAGCTAGGGCAAAAGCAAATAAATAAAAGAAAATAAGAGAAATAAATGTTAAATATAAATTGGAGTTTTTTTTTTTTTTTTTTCTTTTGCGACGGCCAAACAAGCAGTCGCAAAAAGTCAACTTTCTAGTAGTGTAAGGCCAAGTTTGGCATAATCTAAATAATACAAAAAGTCAAAAAGTTACTATCCTCTTTAAGTCACATCATCTTATTTAAATCACATCACCTCTCTAACACATCACATCAAACTAAACCTAAACCCAACTCATATAAGTCAATAAATTAAAAAATGTATTTTTTTAGAATATCCCAAATCAATCCTAAATTTTATTAGGATTGGCATTGAAATCAAATGAACAATTGATTGGATGATTTAGACACCATTAATTGATGCCATCACTAATTGATTGGACAATTGACTAATTGATTGGATTACTTGTACCCACCAATTGATTTCCTTATCAATTACTTGCGTATCAGTTGCCTTCAATTGGTCTTAGAAATTAATTGAACCCGAAATTGGAAGTCTATTATCTCTCTCTTTCCCAGCCACAAGTAGGAGCTACCATATCTCCCAAATAGGACTAATTGAGGTCTCGTTTAGGAACATGTTATTTTAATAATTTTTTGACTTTTTAGTTAAAATATGAGGTAAAAAAAATTTATATGTTTGGGATGACTTTTTGACTTTTTACGAAAAGATGTGCAAAAAGTAGGGAGAAAAATGAATCTTTGACTTTTTGGTATCGGTTATAGACTTTTTGACTTTTTTAGTAACTTTTTAGCTTTTTGGCTAAAATATTAACTTGCCAAACGAGGCCTGAGTAATCGAAAGTTGAAATATTTTTCATGATTTTGGAAAATAATGTTGAATGATGAAAATTATTATTAGATATTTCAATTCAACATTTTGGATGAAAATTTTTATTAAATATTAAAATTTAAAGTTTTTCTTATATATATTTAGAGGTCCAATTGATATTTTGTGAGATAAAATGAAGTTTCAAATGAAATTTTATTGTCACGTTGGCAACTGATTATAGATTGTAGCTGACAGTGGGGGTAAATTGATCCAAAATCAATTAGTTTAAATGCAAAATTTATATTATTAAAGAACAAGGGTTAAATTGATTTTTAATTAATAGTTTGAAGGGCAAAATTACATTCTCTTAAAGATTCATTATTTAATTTAATGGATTTTTTTACCGCTAAAAAAAAAATAGCATTTACAAAAATTTATGGTACCATATATGTATACCTAGCGATTTTTTTTCATAACAAAATGCATAAGCAGAGTCGGCTCAGACATTTTGGGGACCCAAAATAAACACTTGATATGGGTCTCTCATGCATTTAAAAAAAAAAAAAAAATTGATCAAAAGATCATATATTAAAATTTTGATCATATATATAATTATTAAAAATTATTTAAATATATAACAAAGTTTATAATAAATAAAAAATTAAAATAATTCAAGCTGAAATACTAAATAAAAAGTGAACAAACTGTATATTTAAACACCACCCTTCTCATATTTTTAACTACAAAAATGCTAATTTAATATGCATAATTCAACTAAATCATTTTCAATAGATTAAATTGCTAATACATTCAATTCTTATTGTGAGATAGTTAACCAAAGATAAAATTTAATCAATTTTAAATTTGTAAAGTTTTTTTCCCAGAAACAATTTTAATTGATACAATTAATCGTGTTCAATACGCACTCCATACATTTGAGAAATAACCATCCATTAATTTAAAATAATTGACCATATCAATCGAATTTTTAATTTTTCTTAATAAAAACAATCATTCATTTGTTTTAAATAATTCACCACAACAATCAACTATTAGTTTTTAATTTTCACCAAACTTTGTCGGGGTTTTTCAAATTCAGATAGATTTTTTTTGGTGGACTAGAGTATAATAGCTAAAAAAAATTCGCGACCTTTTTTTTTCACATTTCTTTTGGGGCCCAAAGCGGTGGCAATGGGCCAAAGCCAACCCTATGCGTAAGATACGATAATATACTGCTTTTCATGCATGTTAATGGTGAGTTATAACACTTAATGATCCGATAATGTACTGCTTTTCATGTATGTTAATGGTGAGTTATAACACTTAATGATCCATTACGTATTTTAATGACTTTTTTTTCTAATTTTTTTCAAGTTTTATGGTATATTAATAGTAGCATTTGGTACTTTTTTCGGATTCGTTACACAATTTTATAATTCTATTACAACATAACTAGTGATTTTTTGAGTTAAAACAAACAAGTTATGCCAAATTATAGTTTGTTATTTATTATTATGGTAAGTTCCGACACTTAATAATCAATTACACACTTTAATTACATTTTTTTAATTTTTAAAACTTTTACGCATATTAATAGTGGCTTTACATTTTTTAGTTGATTTGTTACGCAATTTTATAGTTATGTTACGCCCTACCTAGTATCTTTTTTAGTTAAAAGCACAAGTTATGCCAAAGTATGGTTCATTATTTATCGTTATGGTGAGTTACAACACTTAATAACTCGTTGCGTATTTTAATTATTTTTTTTATAAAGAAAATTGGTGATAAATTCAATTTAGAGGATGTCTAAGGTATTAGGTATAGTGTAATTTTTTATTTTATTTTTTTATTGGTGAGAGGTTTACCATTTGTGAAATGATTTGGTAAGAGATCCTTTTACTTGTTTTGAAGGACATTTTATTTTTACTTTTATCCCTTAATTTATCTGTTGACTGTTTTTAACTATTTATTCAAATTATTTTCTATCTGTTCAATTTTTTGCCTATCCATTCAATTTTTTCTGTGTAAATTTTCTATTTGTCCAAATTTTATCTGTACAAATTTTCATATGTGTAATTTTTATCTGTACAAATTTATCTGTATAATTTTCTCAGGCACCACCACTTCTTTCCATATGTCCTTTTACACCTCCATGGCTCTGGATCTAGCTTCTTTAAAATTTCAAATCCAAACGACTTCCTGCAAACCATATATATGTATATATGGACACAAACCTACTCTCTCTCTCTCTCTCTCTCTTTGCATTTATATTCATCAACAACAATACATTTCTTCCTGAATTGCCTATACAGGTTTGGATGTAAAATAGACATAAATAAGTAAATAAATACATAAATATACATAATCACATCCTTTCACTACAACAAAATTGCGGCTTCAAGTTTATGGTTATAACGCTCCGAAATAAATACACTAAACCATCCATAATGACAATTAAATAACAATAAAAATCAGAGTATAATATCCGTCCATTATATGAGACGCAGTTGTACAAAAGAGGTGACACATGCGAATATACATTCGTAATTCCTAACCCTGAATCTATAGCATGTGCTAACAACAAAGATATGAGATAAAAGTCAAATAGATAATAGAAATGCCCTGAAGGCCACAACTTTCCAAGACTGTACTTGGTTACATCAAAATGGATTTAAATCCATTACAAGTAAAACCCTAGGTTTGTACAAAATAATAACAATAAGTAAACAAAATGAAACTTTTGCTCCAATCCTCCCAATCTACTGCCTTGGCAGAGGCAATCTCACCAATACCTGAAAATGGTTTTCTCATATAGGGTAAGCCAAAACCCAGCAGAAATAATTCAACACAATATATGAATCTTAACAAAGATATAATGTTTTATGCACATGTAATGAGCTTATCAAAACGTTTTACATTTTCTTTCCGAAAACAATGCCATGCTCAGTTGAGATCACAATTCTCAAGCTATGCTTTTTATATTAGAAAACAAGAGAAAAAAATCTCAAACCAGTATAACCTTTCATGGATATTTCGTCCGCGAAAAACCGTCAAACGACACCCATGTACACGTAGTCTATACAAGCACTATTATTGCCATTTTACGAATATTTTGTCAGCCGGAATCGACACCTGTATACGCGCATCTTTTCAAACTTTCACAGACACACAGGCCAACTTAATTTGGTGATACACATCTTTTTCCAACATTCACCCATTTTTCTCAAATTCATATATGTATGCAATGTATTAAATGAGCAACAATGTTCAATGCACATGGATGACAAATTAGTTTCAATTTACCTAATCCTCATGTAATTTCTATAGCAATCATAGCTATCCTTCACCGATAGCTCCAAATAAATATTTCTAAACAGATATAAAATCTCTAATACAGATAAACTTTCCAAATTTCAAGGTGAGTGATAATACATATCCAACTCCACCACCCATATCAATATCCATCCAATTTCACATTTTTAACATTAATTCCATTTATTTATACAAAATAAATATTTGAAACATTTAGGGAAAACCCGCTTTTTCTTCTAAAATCCAATCCAAGTATCAAAATCAACAATTTTATCACAACTCAACCTTATTTCCACTTCAACAACCATTTTTCATATATCCATTAGAAAACCTATCTTTTGATTTTTTTAAACCAAAACCCTAGGTTTGTTCAAAATCCTCCAAAATCACAAAATTGTTTATGAAAGACAAATAGCCAAGTTAAAAATCATAAAAGAGTGTAGAAAATCCCTACCTTGAAGCTAGAAGATCAAGGAGAGAGTGGAGAAACCTCAAGGAACCCGAAATTGAACTCTATTCAGGTGAAAACAAAGCTCTAGGTGAGTTCTACCTTTTTAACAAATGGAGTAGGGTGAAGAAATGGGTAGATCTTGGTGTATTTGTAGATGAAGAGTAAGTTCTAGAGAGAGGAGCTCTAGATTTAGGGTTTTGAAATGTTTAAAGAGAGAGAGAGGTGAAAAAGATGTAAAAAATGACTTTTATCAACTGATATACGCACAGTCCGATTGAGCGCAAGATGTATTGCTCGAGCAGCCGGACACAATAAGTTGTTCCGCTCGAGCGCAGAATACACACTCTCAGTAGGTTTGCAGACAGCAGACCAACGCTCGAGCATAGGGAGCACCGCTCGAGCGTAGAATACACTCTCTCAGTAATTTTGCAAACCTGCAAAAGTACTGAAAGTTTGCAAAGAGCGCTCGAGAGCAAGAAGCTACGCTCGAGCGTAGAGGTCAAAATCTAGGCAACCAAAGTTTTGAAAAACAAGCTACTAACCTGTTTCAAACACAACCAACACATCCCAATAGGCAAACTCAAGGAGGGAAAACGGAAATAAGATAAGAATAACAGTACAAAACCAAGAAACTCGAATCCAGAATATCAAATGGGTCAGGTCTTAAACCAGGATTGCTATAACCTCCCCCCTCAAGGAATTTCATCCCCGAAATTACGAATCAAACTTTAAAACTATGTTTAAGTCAATTACAACAATGATAATCAATCAATTCCAATACCATGACCTATCCACCGGTCATTCATTCTCATCAACTAGATAAACAAGTTCTTAATACTGAATATACAATTCACATTTCCAAAACATATACAATGCTCATATTAAATCAACATAACAAAAGTTTCAATACATGCTCAAACATTAACAAATATGTCCGGATACTTCTCGCAGACTTCTAACTCACGTTCTCATGTTGCTTCCTCAACTCTGTGATGTCGCCACAATACCTTAACTAAGGGAATTATCTTGCCTCGTAAGACTTGGTCCCGAGTATCCAAGACTCTCACCGATCTCTTCTCATACGAGACATTCTCATCTACCTCTAAGTCGATCCAATCCAACATGTGTGATGGATCCGGCTCATACTTCTGAAGAATACAAATATGAAACACATCATGAACTCTGAAAAGTTGTAGTGACAAGGCTAAACGATAAGCTACCTCTCTAATCCACTCAAGGATCTCAAAAGGCCTAATAAATCTAAGAGACAATTTCTCACTCTTCCCAAACCTCATCAAACTCTGTCTAGGTGATATTTTCAGGAATACGTGATCTCTTACCTCAAAAGACAATGGTATCCTGTTATGGTCAGCATAACTTTTCTGGCGACTCTGGGCCGTAACCAACCTCTTACGGATAAGTGCAACTTTCTCCGTTGTTTCTCGAACTAACTCTGGGCCTAACATTAGTGCATCACCAATCTTGGCCCAACACATAGGCGATCTACACGGTCGGCCATACAAGGCCTCAAATAGCGCCATGCCAATACTCGACTGGAAGCTATTATTATAGGTGAACTCCACTAAGGGTAAGTGCTTCTCCCACAACCCCTTAAAGTCAAGGACACAACTTGGAAGCATATCCTTAAGGATTTGAATAGTATGCTGGGATTGCCCGTTAGTCTGAGGATAATATGCAATGCTAAAAAGCAATGTAGGCTCTACCACAATTAAGCCGTAGAACACAGATCTCTAACCGAAACAATTGTTACTGGGACCCCGTGTAACCTTACTATGTCCCTAATATAAAGGTCGGCAAGATAATCTACCGAGTCATTCACGCGCATAGGTACAAAGTGCACCGACTTGGTTAACCGGTCAACTACCACCCAAATCACATCACTACCCCGTTGAATCCTAGGAAGACCCACAATAAAGTCCATCGTGACATGCTCCCACTTCCACTCAGCTATAGACAAGGGTTGCAACAAACTCTGATGTTCGGCTTCACTTGTTGACAAGTAAGGCACCTCGATACAAACACGGCCATATCCTTCTTCATTCCCCTCTACCAAAACTGGCGACTAAGGTCGTGATACATCTTTGTGTCTCCTGGATGCATCGCAAGGCGTGAATGATGAAACTCTTAGAGTATTTCATTTCCATAAGACTCTGGCAGTAAAAGACGGTCACGGTATCTAACACTCAAATTGGGATACACATTCAAGCTTTTCTCTACTTTCCTACTAGAGATCTTCTCCCAAAGAGATTCTACCTCAAGGTCACTCTTTTGCACTTCTATCACCCGGTTCACAAGTTTAGGTTGTGCAACCACCGAAAACAACACTGCAAACTCAGACTCGCCAAGATGTAAGTTAAATTCACCAATAGCACCCAATATCTCCTATTCCCAAATGGAAATACTTGCTACGTTGCTGATGGATTTCCTACTTAAGGCATCGGCCACAACATTGGCCTTCCTCAGATGATAATGCAACACAAAGTCATAATCTTCTATATACTCCATCCAGTTCCTCTGCCTTAGATTCAAGTATTTCTGTGTAAACAGATATTTCTGATTCTAGTGATCAGAAAAACACTTCGAACTTCTGACCATACAGATAATGCCTTCAAATCTTTAAGGCAAAGATTACCGCCGCTAACTCTAGGTTAGGAGTAGGATAGTTCCTCTCGTGTGTTTTTAACTGTTGTGAGCCATAAGCTACTACTTTCCCCTCTTGCATTAATACACAACCCAAACCTTCCCATGAAACATCGCAATACACAGAGTAGCCCAAATCCCTCTCCGGAATAATCAATACTAGAGTAGTGTTAAGTCTAGCCTTAAGCTCTTGGAACAACTTTTCACAAATCTCACTCCACACAAATTTAATTCATTTCTTCATCAGTTTAGTCAACCGTGAGGCTCATCTAGAGAAATCTTTCACAAACCGTTGGTAATATCCAGTCAATCCCAAGAAACTACGAATCTCAAAAGCATTCTTAGGTTGTTTCCAATCTTGCGCTGCCTCTATCTTAGATGAATCTACAGTCACCCCTCCTTCGGATACCACATGGCCTAAGAACTTTAATTCTCCCAACCAAAACTCACATTTCCCAAACTTGGCATAAAGTTTGTGGGCTCTAAGTAACTCAAGTAGTATCCGCAAGTGTTCTTCGTGTTCCTTCTCAGAGGGTAAGTAAATCAAAATGTCATTAACAAATACAACTACAAAACAGTCTAGGAACTCATGAAAAATCCATTTCATCAAATCCATAAACACAGCTAATGCGTTGGTTAGCCCAAAGGGCATCATTAGAAACTCATAATGGCCATACTGCGTACGGAATGCCATCTTCTGGATATCCTCCTCCCCTACCATTAACTAGTGATAACTCGATCTTAGGTCTACCTTGGAAAAACAATAAGACCCCTTGAACTAATCAAATAGATCATCTATATGAGGCATTAAGTACTTATTCATAACAGTTACCCGGTTCAACTTCCGATAATCAATACAAAGTCGTAAAGCACAATATTTCTGTTTGGCAAAGAGAGTTGGTGCTCTCCAAGGTGAAGTACTAAGGCGGATAAAACCCATATCTAATAATTCTTGGAGTTGAACCTTCAACTCACTCAACTCGGCCGGTGCAAATCTATATGGAGCCATAGAAATCGGTGCCGTGCCAGAAATTAAGTTAATAGAGAACTCGATCTCTCGGTGAGGTCGTAAACTAGTGAGATCCTCAGGAAGCACATCTGGGTATTCACAAACTACCCTTGGCAACTCAACTCGGACTTCATCGTACTCATTAACCAGGAAGTTGGCAAGAAGACAACGAAGCTCGCTCCACCTACGCAGATTATACACTGGTGATAAGACTCTATTAGCTCTATCTCCCATGAAATAAAAACAATCAGCGCTCAAGGTACATACAGTAACCCTCCGATGGTAACAATCTATGATAGCTCGATACGATGACAACCAATCCATACCCAAAATAGCATCGAAACTTGACATGTCAAACAACACAAATGCAAAAGGAGCGACAAGTAGCAACCTCTATATCACAACCCCGACACCCCTGTTTCAAAACAATCGCACCACCAATAGGTGACTTTACACTAAGAGAAAATACTAACTGAGCCAATTCTAACCCCAAAGCCGATACAAATGTAGACGAGATAAATGAATGGGATGCACCAGTATCAATTAACACATTAGCAATAGAATTACATAACAAAAAAGTACCTCTCACTACCGAAGGCGTTGTGTGGCAACCCTACTCTGTGTTATGTTAATTAATCATAATTATGCTTATAATTATGAGCTTGATATGATTCTGAATGCTAATTACGTGATTATATGTATTTTTGAATTTGTATCTGTTCGCTATAGGAAAATCAGTTTGATTTTCTACTTCAAAATTTAAATTGAACGCCGTAGAGGCAACATAAACCAAAATTGACTGTATCAATGCGATTAGCATAATTTTTAGAGCCTATGGTGAAATTTAATTAAAAACTGATTCGGATCAAAATAATTAGATTAAATTGATTAACTTAAGTACAATTAATTGACTCTAAGAAAAAATGATTTGTTAAGCTAATCACCACTATCTATGTGTATAGTTAGTGCTTAGGCTCAAAAAAAAAAAAAAACTCTAAGTTTATTCTCACTTCTTGGTTGAGTTCATACACTCTAAAAAGAGAACTCAATAGTTAGTGAAAGAGATAAGGGAATTGAGAAGAATTGAAGCAGATTTGGAAAATTGAGCTAGAATACACTTAATTTCAAGCCATAGGTATGATTGTCAACCTTGATTCTTGTAGTTAAAATATGTAGAAGCTGAATTCACCTAATTCTTGAGTTCATTTGTATGTAATTGTACAAAGAAAGTATGAATCTCTTTGGAATGGAAGAATTGAGTTGAATTGTGTACATGCATGCATGAATCACCAAATTGAGCTTGAATTCCATGGAATTATCCACATCCATGAAGCTATATTTGACATTTTTGGTGATGATTCATAGTCTTACTGCTTTTTATCTCATGCATGAGAGTTTTGGAAAGATTTGAAAAGAAAAGAGTGCAATTCATCTCATACATAGTTTCAACCTTATGAAATAAGCTTGAACTTGGGACAATGGTTCATGATTTTGAATAATTGGTTTCAAATTGAGGGTGATTTCATGTTATACAATGTTTTACCATGTTTTTGGCATCAACTTGCAAGCTTTGGACCCTTGAACATCAAGTTTGAACTTCAAACAGAATTCTGGAAAACCCAGAATTCGACTTGTCCGCTTGAGTAGGGAAAGTGCCACTCGAGCATAAAAATCAAGCTCCCAGAAGTTTTACAGAAATTTGTATTGTCGTTTGAGCGGTAAAATGTACGCTCGAGCGAACCCTGTTTTGCAAGGCTTATCGCTCGAGCGTCGAAAGTCTCGCTCGAGCCTAAAATACAAGTAACTAGCACTTTTACAGACCAAAGGGGTCCGCTCGAGCATCTAAAGTTGCGTTCGAGCGGAGGGCCCTGTTTCAGAAATTTTGTAAAAGGCATTTTATGTTTTGTTTTCTATTATCTTTCACTTCTAAGCACTCTTAGGCATGCATTGGACATTCTAAATGAATTAAAGAGCATGAAAGAAGCCTAAGAACATTATGCAAATTAAAGAACATAATGAATTGAATTATGACCCAATGTGTTATGAATTATGTAGGGTTAAGTGTAAGGGCGAATCAAGCACCGGATCACAGTGAGTGATATCTTAGTAAAGATATTTTGTATGTGCATTATTTTCTAAATGTTGCCTACATGGTAATTTCTAAACTTATGAATTTGTACTATGAATGAGTATTCTATCTGCCCGTTTCATGAAAAAATTTGTAAAGTGAATATTGTGAAAATGGGAAATGGGCCTAAGGCCATTTGATATATTTGACAAGGACATAGATTGGGCCTAAGGCTATTTGGAATGTTTAACAAGATGGACTAAAAGTCATCTTATGCATGAATTGGGCCGAAGGCCATTTTGTATGATTGATGAATGGACCAAAGGTCGTTTTAAGTATAAATACGGATGTGGCCATAATTATATGCGCATAGCTATGAATATGAGAATGTTGGACCAAAGGTCGTTCAGTTGTGAATATGGGATATGACCCAATGTTGGACAATAATTATAACAAATCTCATTCATTAACCCCTTTACTTTGGTATTATTCATTGGGCATTAGCTCATTTTGTATTTATATGTATGTAGGTGAGCAGCGGGATGTCCAGCCTCAGCCCCAGTGAGCGATGAGAAACCAAGTCCTATGAGGTCAACGAAGGTCGCCTCATGCAGAGGCTTTAATTTTGTTTTACCCTTCTTTTGTTCTTTTGCGGTCACGTATGACTGAACTTGTAAAATCTTGGTTTTGGAGTTTTGTTTTTGCTAAATGATGTCTACTAAATGATCCTGGACATATATATAATACTTATACAATATGAATGCTTGTGTGGTGTGAGTTATTATATGAACATGAGAATGTTCTAGATTTTGATTAAATCATGTATGCATAACTCGTTGGACAATTTTTGTAAGCATTGCTTCCGCAGTTTTGACCCTCTATTATTAAATACGACTTGATTTCTGACTAGGGTCGTCGGTAATCTCGCGATTGCTGGCCGGTTATGACTCTATTCCATGGGGGCAGGTTCGGGTCATGACATGCCGGTACTAGGTCTGGCGCGGTAATAGCATACACACGCCCTGAAGGTCTGTGCTCTACCTGCTCACCCCTCGAAGCATAAGCCTGATGTACTGACTGAGCTAAAGAGGCTTCCTGATTGGCCCTCAAAGCCTGTGTTGACTGTATAGGTTGGTGGCTTGGTGTTTGCCTCAAACCAAACACACCATATGTGTTGCCCACCTGAGGACAAAACCTCTTCATGTGCCCTGCCTGCCAACACTAATAACAAGTGAGTGGCTGCCCTCTCCCCTGACTCTGGCTCTGAGAACAAGCCGAAGACGATGCAGATCGCTGCCCTCCTCCTCCCTGCGAGCAAGCTGGAGACTTGTGGCCCAACTAACCACATTTGAAACAAGTGAAATCTCCATGACTACCTCTCCCAAAACCCGAACTCAATACTGGAAAAGTGGACCTCAACTGAGCTCCCTGGGACTGCTATGGGTTAGAACCCCTCTGCTTCTTACTGTCCTCCTGAACATTCTGACTCTTCCTAGAGCCCCTCATCTGTTCCTTCTCCATCTGCATCACGGTCTCAAGATGAGCCACCATATCCACAAGGTGTCCATAATCTCTAATCATTGACTCGGCCACTTTGAACATGGGTCCGGTCTTTAATCTCTTCTCGAACTCTAAACAATGGCGTTCCTCAATCGCTACAAGTTCTAGTGTAAACCTCGACAAACTAGTAAATGCAGCCTCAAACTCGGTTACTGGCATGCTCAATTGCTTGAGCTGAGAAAACTGGTCCTTCAACTTCTCCCTCACAGTGGGAGGCTTGTCTTGGAAGGCGTTGACGAGGGCATCCCAAGTTACCCCAATGCATCCACGCACATACTTCCACCATTGACCAACATCTCCCTTCAATTGGAAGGACGGTAAGGTCACTCTCAAACCACCGCCTTTGATGCCAAGTAGCTCAAACTTCTTCACTATTTGTTTGAGCCATTTATCTGCTTTCAAAGGCTCTTTGGGATCGCCCAAAAACTCGTCTGAGTTGGACCAGAATAACTCTCTCTTCAAGAATTACGGCCCTACCTCAGCTACTTGGGCCTAGACTTGATTCTCAGCCTTGAGAATGTCCATAGATTCTCGCAATGCTTCGGCCATTTCGCGAGCTAAGGCACCCATGGCCTGCTGAGCAATTGGCTCAGCCATATTGGCCTGACCAACTCCCTCTTATTGCACCAGAATGTCATCTAGTAAAGGCACCTCATGCCTTTTAGGCCTACCACGCCTACCACCACCACGTTGTCACACGCCTGGGGGGTACCCTGTGCACATTAAACAGTTCAAACCATCGATTTCTTTGATCTAGTCTCACGAGTGCAATGTAAAACATAGATGAGAGTTTAGATTTGGCAACTTTATAGAAAATCCATTTTATTACAAAATTATTGCTACAAATGGACTGCGTCATTAGATCTCAGAGTTGTCATCTAATATTTATTTTGGAAAAATTAAAAAACCTGTGACTCGTGCCAAGGCCACTGTTTGTTGTAACCAAGGATGCTTGGCTCGAAACCTCAGGTATGAAGGGGGAAGGTCATTAATTGACCCCTCCCCCCCCCCCCCCCGCTCACTTGATCAAAAGATCGACCTTTACTAAACTATGAAATGAATTTTATTTTCTAAATATGTTCATGTTCTGATTATTTATTAAATCCTAAAATTTACTTATGCGAAGTATACAAGTATAGACTATGCCATTCATTTTGGAACAATTTGATTTCATATATTTTGAAAGAGTTTTGAAGATGTACAACCCAAATAAATTGAGTTTACAAACATAAAAAATCAACGTCATTTCAAATTAAGCGACACAACCTCCATTCACTGGCATTCATACAGTTATATCAAGTAAGCAAGTAGCCACATGGTAGGTGTAGCTCGACTTTTTTCGCACCTCCTTTCGAAAGTTCGAAATATAAGCCCTATAGTTTAGACTCCCGCAGTTCTGAATCTAATCTCATAAGTGCAATGTGAAATTGATAAATACCAACGAGTCCAAATCTTGAAATCTTTTGAAAAATTGATTTTTTGAATCAAATTGCCAAAAAAAATGGAATGGTTTACCAAATACAAAGTCGCAACCTAAATATTTTTGGGAAATCTAGGAAACCCATGACTCATGCCAAAGGCCACGTGTCTGTCATCACCAAAGTTGTCTCAGCTTGGGAACTTAGGTACGAGAAGGGAGGTCATGAATTGAGCACCCCCGCTCGCCCGATCAAAGATCGGTCTCTACTAATCATGATATGATTTTTATCAACATTATATGCTCTTGTTTCGGTTTATTAGGCTAGTATTTACTATGTGATGCACGCACACACAAGGTATAGACTAGTTTGCCCAAATTGGAACAATTCAATTTCATGTTTGTTTTTCGAAAATGGTTTGATTTTGCCACTTGACAAAGTGGTCTTAAAGTTTGTGAATTTGCCACTTGACAAAGTGGGCTTAAACGTACATTCATTGAATCATTCCAATTCAAGCAACAAGCCTTTATCCACAGGCACTCAAACAGTTTAACAAGTAAGCACTTAGCGTCATGGCAAGCATGCTAGTCATGGTAGTCACTCACACTCATGCAAGTATACTAAAGCACTAAAAACTCACCTAATACTTCAAGCGAAGATAAAACAAAAGAGTAAGAAAAATATGCATGATACCTAACTATGCAAGATGGCTAATGCAACACATGCAATAATGCAACTAAAATATGCTTGACTAATAAGTATGGTATATGAATTGATTTGATAACATGCATTCTAAGCACGTATTCAAAGAATACACTGAAATGACAATGCAGTTAAAATGATGATCCGAGCCTCGGTGCATGCAATACAGATGAATGGATGCAAACATGTGATATGCTAATCGAAACGTGATGTTCCTAATCTAACCATCAAAAGCGGATAAATAAAAAGGAGAAAGATGTGGGGTTGGAAGACATACACATTATTACAACATTGATGCCCTCGCGTAGGAGGGTCTGAATGAATAAACTAGCTAAGCTAAATTACTTAACTAATTATTACAAAACTTGAATAAATAAGCTAGCTATCTAAGCTAATTAAATATTACAACAATTAAATAATTTAACTAGGCTAAGCTAATTAAATATTTACAACACAAATTAATTTAATTAATCAATCTAAATAAGTAAATAAACTAATTAGCTATAACTAATTAAGTACAACAAATAAATGACTAATTGCTAATTAAACTAATTAACTAATTCCGAGAAGCAAGGGAGGTCCATGCATGCTCGATTTCCACCTAAAGAATGTCCATTGTGTGCTCTCGAAAGCTTCTGTTGCACAACCCTTAAACTATTTTTTTTCTTCCAGGCCAACTTTGCCCTGCTTCACTAACATTCTGCTCGAAATTCATTGGTGGCCGGCTAGCCACCATTGGGGCGTTGCTGTCCAACACTGATGGCCTGCCGGCCAGAAATAGTGGCCTAGCGGCCACTGATGGCTTGTTCCTCCTTGTTGCAATAGAGGACAAACAGAGCAAAGAGAGAGTATTCTCACATGTTGTTTGTACTGTGTATCCCTCCTTATCATCAAAACATCTCAAAGGAGTGATACACTTAGCTCTTAAACCATCAATCAAGCAATTTCATTGCATAATGGCCAAAGAACCAAGATGTACAAGTTCAATAAATGCACAAACAAGACCAAAAACTGTCACCCTATCATGCATGATCAAGGGCAATGGAGACCTTAGAAAAATTGGCACATTTCATCACTTTAAGTATGAAATGTTCCAATTTTCCTTGTGTTCAATTAACGTCCGATTGAACACACCAAATTCTTATCTTTGCACAATTTTAGTTTCAACTTTTAGTTACTCATTTTAATTATGCTTCCATTCTTTAACCAATTAAGTCCATTGGTGAGAAGTCCTCTAAAGAGAAGGAAGTGTCAAACAAGGGGTAGTGTAAGGCAAGAAAGAGATGTCCTATCGTTGATAATGAACCCTCAAAAGAGGATTAAACCATTAAACATGGATCTCAATCTCAAGCTTAAACTATCCTAAGGTTGAAACAACCCTTAAAGCAAACTAAGATTCAAGAAATGAGGGAGGTTGCAGAGATTAATGAGTGCTGAAATTAAGTAAGAAAAGCACTAAAACATGCAATCAAGTCAAACAAGTAGTGTCTAATGGCCTAAAACACCAAGCTTGTGAGGACACTTACACTAGAAGCATGCAAAACAAAACTCAAATGCAATAACCAGCCAAAAACAAATGCAAA
The DNA here is from genome assembly GCA_036172215.1 of Camellia granthamiana. Lineage (NCBI taxonomy): Eukaryota > Viridiplantae > Streptophyta > Magnoliopsida > Ericales > Theaceae > Camellia > Camellia granthamiana. The sequence goes on along the minus strand of CM069905.1, from coordinate 79,783,217 downwards.
ACAATCTAAATCAAAGCCTAAAACATGCTGGAATTAAGCTACAAAAGGCTAGAAAAATAAGCTAACACATATAGCTAACTAAGCTAGCAAACAAGACACAAGGAGGGGAGGCTAACCCCTCCAAATTTGGACTTCAAAAGATGATTTTTACCACTGAAAATACTCTGAAATTCAGTGTTCAAAAGCTCAAAAAAAGATAGTTTGAAAGTGGGAAACAAAGGTGGAAAGACCTAACAAACAAGGAATAAAGAGGGGTGAACCACTCCCTAATCTTAAATGGCCTAAAACCACCAATTTCAGCCCACCAAAACAGAGTTTTTTATAGCCCAAAATAGCCCAAAATCAGTGGGAAAAAGATAGAAAAACAAGTATGCAAAACAAGTTAAAAAGGGAAGTATTATATCTCTTAAAGCGAAGATCAATTTTAGGCAACAATTCAAGCCAAAACCACCATCTAGAGCTCCAAGGAGGCCTTAAGGAGCTTTAGCTCAAAGATGATCAACTTTGGTTAAGGAGGTGTAGGCAAAAGTGTGGTGTATGTAGACTAATGTGCACAAATTTGCAAGAGAGAGAGAGAGAGAGAGAGAGAGAGAGAGAGAGAGATTTTTGTTCCAAAAATTCTAACCCTAAAAAATTGGGGGGGGGGGGGGGGAGGGGGAGACCCCGTATATATAGAAAAACATGCATTTGGTTGAGATAAATCCCTTCATACACGTGTAGGGAGATGAAGCCCATTGTGATAACAGTTGGAACAGCTGTAACAAAATATCTGCAAAAAAGACACTGGTAGCCGGTAGGCCACCAATGATGGCCGGCAAGCCACACCATTGGCCGGTAAGGCACAAGGGTGGTCGGCAGCCCACCAGAGGAGGCCTGCAGGTCCTAGGGTCTTGAGGTTTGAAGCACTAAGGTTTTGGTCCAAAACAAGGCACATAATGGACAGGGTTTAAAGGCTCAAAGGCAGGGCATTCCACCGAGGTCTTCGGGCACTAAAACAAGCACCTGCAATCATAATCATCGAGTGCACAAGTGATGACATCTAAGTCTTAAGGACTGTCAAAAATGGGGTGTCTACAGTGGGATGCTTAAACATAATAAGAGAAATACAAACAAAGCATAAAAACTTACATATTTACCGACGTCCTGCGAACAACTACAAAACAAAGTTAGTAAAACATGCATGATCTAGATATAACATGTGAATCATCTCAAAAACATGAGGTAATGCACATAATTACATAGGAATTGATTAAATCCACAAATGCAAACTTAGCCGAATCAAGATACATGAAACATGGATGCAAAGCATGGATATAATGAAAAACAAAATATGATGCATATTCACAAATAAAGAAAGCAAGTAAAAGAACGGGATAGAAAGAAATGGGGCGGGGAATTATTACAACATTTGAAATATTACAAATCCGAGAGAGATGAATAAATATTACAACACAACATAAAAAAGAAAAAAACAAAACAAAACAAAACCTCACAAACACTCAAAATAAAATAAACATAAGAAAATATCAACTTCAAGTGCCTCAAATACCATCGGAGGTTAATCTTCTCAACATCGGAAGGCTGCCTGGCTTTGCCTAGAGGTTGCGGGCACCGTCATGAAGGTCATGGGCATGATGGTGTACTTTTAGGTGGCTACTCGACCAACTAAGGAGCCGGGTAGCCCGGTAGGCATAGCCAAACTCTGTTGTCTTAAATTTCCACAACAAAAATAGAACTAAAAACAATTATATGAGAGTCTCAACTCACCACTTTCAATTAGATTACAACAATATATAATATAGCAAGAAATCAAAGCAAAAGAGCAAAATAAGTAAAAAATGCAATGGGTTCAATATGACGTCCGATTGAACCCAACTCAATTTTATTATCTTGTGCCTCTTTTAGTCCAATTTTATTAGCCCTTTTTATTACATTTCCATTCTTTAATCATTTTGTCTAAAAGTGATAATTACATCCACTAATGAAGAGAAGCGTCAAACAAGAAGTTTGTTCTTGGCATGAAAGAGAGATGTAATACCCTGGTAATAAACCTCTAAAGAGATTAAACCATTTAGCACGGAAGGTCTCTTTCTCATGCTTAAAACAGAACTAAAAACAATATATATGGGGACTCTCAACTCATCACTTTCAATTAGATTACAACAATTTATAATATAACAAGAAATCAAGCAAAAGAGCAAAATATGTAAGAAATGTAAGAAAATGAAAAGTTTGTGAAATTCACCTTCTAAGGAAAAGATGAACTCCTTAGTTCACAAACTCCCTCTTGATCACCCTCAAGTGTAGGAAGTGTGCTCTCAAATCCTCAATTTGAAATTATGGGATTTATGGTATGAAAAGTGACTAACTCTCTAGTTTTTCTCACTTTCTATCACTAAACACTCTTCCTTATGATCAAGGCAATTGATCTTTGGCTATATCAAAATTTTTGGAGTGGTTTTGGTGTATGGAAATGAGGAATTTCAAAAGCTATGGAAGCTTGGAAGTGTTTTGGCTCAATGTTGCAATTTAGATAATTTTTCCTCTTTCGCTCTCTTTTCTCTCTAACTCTCTTTAGTGATTTTTTTCTCTCATCTTTTCTAGCCTCCCCATCTTCTATATATCATCTGAATGTATAAGCCATGTACGAATAAACAAGTCAAGGAATAGGGGACAAGGTGGAAGACAAAGGTGATGGGCATGACAAGGATGATAATGATGATCAAGACTTTGTTGCTTTTGATTCATCCTTTATGACAAGGCCAAAACCTCTTTTGATAATGAATCGTGGGTGGATATAATGGAGGATGAGTGGGTGCACTTGAATGGATTAGAAAATGGCTCAATGGGGTGTCCCAACTGAACCAAAACTAAAAAAACAGGTCCGATGCTGTTTTGGATCGGGTCAACAAAATATGCTCTTAAGCCCAATTTCAAATGGGCATATCTCCTTTATCCAGAATCGGTTTTAGATGATTCTCTGGTCTTAATTGAAGCCCCAGAAGTCTATTTTCCAATGGTAGTGACCTCATATCTAAATTACAAGTGTACAAAGAGATATGCCTAATTTAGTGAAATCTGTTCATATCCATTTTAACGATTTGATGCTCTTCATTTTCCAAAACTAGTTTTCTTCCATCCCCTCCTATTTATTTCAACTCTAAACCTATAAAGAATATGTTTTTAAATATTTTTCAAAGAGTTCACCTTCCTTCCATTTATTTCCACTTTGTCCTTACTCGGTTTACTGAAAAGTGCAATATTTTAATTGGAATGGGAGCCTCGGATCACCGTAGAAACATTTGGAAAAATAGTTTGAAAAGAGGGTTTTAAGGTCTAAAATAGTTTATCCAAAAATGTGTGAAGGTTGGGATTAAAACTCAAATTCCATCTCTCTTCTGAGGATTCTGTGAGAAACACATTCTGATTGTCATCATCGAGTAATCAACAGAAAGCGCCCAAGTCTTAGGGCCGGTCAAAATGGGGTGTCTACACACGTCCACGTGTTGACATCCTAATGAAGGTAAAAAAATAGATTAGCACATTTACAAATGTGCCGAAGCTAACTCACTCACATCCTACTGCAGTGGACAATAGTAATTCACTCCACATAATAACATAGTCATATAAAGTGCTCTTCCAATAACAAAAGGCACAACCAATGATACATCCACTTTCCACTTTCATTCTTTGAAGTGAAAATGGTGGGTGCTTTTAAATGAATTGACATCAAACAGAGAGTGAATTGACACCAAAAGAGATTGATATTTGAAGCTAGTAGTTATGTCATCAGAGTTAATGTTAAATTAAGGTCTGAAAGATGCCAATCATGAGAACTAATGACATACAACTTCAGAGCTTAAATACAGAATTAAGAATCATACTGATTAGTAGTGTATGCTACACAGTTAAATGTAAACAGTATATAATTCAAAACTAAGAGATGTACTATGCTTCATTCAAATTCATGCAATGAATTTGGGAGGTTTTGTGTAGATATATTTGTGTATATAAAATAGCAGGGGGGTTTTTTCTTTCTTTCTTTCTTTCTTTCTTTCTTTCTCATTGTCTAAAAAATCCAATCAACTTGTTACTTCTTTTTTTAATCAGCAAAGAAATGAATTTTATTAGAAAGAGAAGGAATAAAACAAAGCCATGGGAAAAACATCATTATCTATGCAATGCATCCCAACTATGTTGGCACCCAAAGTAAGACCAATCATGTGCACTTCCAAGGGCCACCCACTACGATGTTGGAGATATTAAAACTGATACAGCCAACCCCTAACACTGAGAGCAGGAGGCTCAACTCACGCCTACAATGACCAAATAACAATTAACCTCCACCAATACAAACTCTAATCTGCCTAATATTCAAGACAAAAGTCAGAAACAGAAAAATGTAGCTCCTTAGTTGAGGACTTGAGCGAAAGCCGAAATCTAGTTTTGATAATCTCATAAAGCTACCAAGGATCAGGATTCACACCCTTCAACACACACTCATTTCGAAGTTTCCATATAGACCAAAGAATTGTTAGGGGAATAGCTCTCTATATCTTCCTCTCCAATTTCTAGAACCTTTTTTCCTCCTACCAAATCAACTTATTACTTTAGTAATACAATATTTGACAGTGTTCTCGTCGTTATCATTGATATATGTGGTATTAAAGGTGAAATATCAATTGAAAAGTGCTTTGGATGCCTATTCATAACTAACTAAAGAGGAGATATGAGAAAATTTGATTTCTCTTCAAATGGGACCTTGTTTCAATTATAGTCTAGCTATTAATCACTAATTACTAATCAAGTCTTATACTATATTCATAAAATAAAAAAATAAAAAAAGGGATATTTTATTGACCCTCTCATCCTCACCCACCGCCTCCAATGTCCCTTCACTCGGTTTATGATAAGGAGAGAAGCAATAGCTGGTTGCTAAGGTTAATGGAGAAAAATTGTCCACATTGCATGATTGTCAAGCATACATTATGTATCTAAAAAGTATTTTGCATACAAGGATTTAGAGGGTAATACACAAACAACTAAAATGAAGTAAATCTACTGTTGTGTTGTACATGCTTCTAAGTTTTCCTTTTGTATCATTGATTAGTTGGTTGAGCATAGAACCTTTCTTTTCCCTTATACCAAACAGTGAATTGTCAACCAACCAAGAAAATTTGTTCAATATTTTCCCCAAATCTGCTTGTATTTCACAAATAAATTGCAAAAGCTTAGCCAAGTTGTTGATTCTCATTAAGTATATTTCCCAATATAAAAGGGGATAATTAAAGAAAGAGAAGAAATAAAACACTCAAAGGGAACATCAAAGATTGAGGGACTTCACAAACAACCGATTGAAATCCTATTATCGACATATCCCACTAGCAAACATCAATAGAAACATTGAGAGTGATAGGGAGAGACAGACAGAGACTGAGTGAGTGAGAGTGAGAGAGAAGATTTATACCTCAAATTGTTTTTAGGGAGAGTTGAAGATGCTTCGAAAAATCGCGATGGTGAAGGCCCTGGTGGGTGAGACATTGTAGAACATGAAGAGTAATGAGAAAGAGAAGTAAGAGAAATCAAAGAGAAAAAGTCTGACAGAGAGATATAAACAGAGAGAGACAGAAGGTTTGAAAAAAATATGTAGATGACGGTACTAGGCGAAGATGACTCAGAAATGGCGAAGACAGTAGAGACAGCAACGTTGATGGTGAGGCGAGGTAATTGGCACGACTGAGGTGTAATCGAATTCGATTGAGGTGCGAAGAGGCACATTTTTTTTTTTTAATATAAGGATTTGAATTAGTTGAGTTATCCCTTACAAACATGTTGGTTGGCCATTGTCTAAACCTATATTTAGATATCAAAATGACGTCATTTTGATATCTGTGACGAAATGATATTAGTTGCGAAAAGATTGCACTATTCCCACCCAATTTTTACCCTCCCACCTATATTTTTAGGGACTAAAATTTTAAATTGGTCCTCAAAAATCACTTTTTGGCAACAAAATATTTTTAGTCAGTAATAGTATCAACTTTTAGCTATGAAATTTTTTTTTGGTCGGCAAATGTCATTTTTTTGCGACCAATAGTCTTTTGGTCGGCAAAAGTGGTTGGCAAATTTGTAATTTCTTGTAGTGATATGAATAGCTTGTGATGATAAGTAAAAGATAATGAAAAAGTGATAGTCATATAAGATAAATAGGTGACTAAGATGGCCATCAACAAGTACATGATTCATCAATTTCCAATATACATATTGTACATGACAAGTTACAACCTCCTTTGTAACATTTCTTTCAATATCACTACTCTTACGTACAAGATATTAGAGAACTCCTCTGTCAAACATGAAATTTTTGGCATAAGTCATCTTAATTAACAACTAGGAAGACTCATATTCACTTTTACCAATATTAAACTTCTTGTACCGTATTATTAATTTGACATTAATTAACTTATGTTGAGTATAGATCTCATGTGTGTTAGGTCGAGGTGGGTGATGCACCTATGTTAGGTCCTGAGTTAGTTTGAGAAACAACAAAGAAGGTTGCACTTATCCGTAAGAGGTTAATTTTGGCACAGAGTCGTCAAAAGAGTTATGCCGATTGTAGGAGGAGACCATTATCATTTGAGGTGAGAGATCACGTCTTCTTGAAAATATCACCCAGGCGAGGTTTGATGAGGTTTGGGAAAAGTGAGAAGTTGTCTCATAGATTCATTGGGCCTTTTGAGATCCTAGAGCGTATTGGAGAGGTAGCTTATCCCTATCGCCACAGCTTTCCAGGGTTCATGACGTATTCCATATCTGTACGCTTCGAAAGTATGATTCAGATCCATCACATGTGTTGGATTGGACCGAGTTAGAGGTAGACGAGGATGCCTCATACGATGAGAGACCGATTAGAGTCTTAGATACATGGGGACCAAGTCTTGCGAGACAAGACAATTCCATTGGTAAAGGTGTTGTGGCAATACCATGGGATTGAGGAGACGACTTGGGAACGTAAGGCAGAAGTCCAAGAGAAGTATTCGGACCTTTTTGTTGATGTTTGAAATTTGTATTGAAAATTTTGTTATGTTGGTTAAATGTAAACATTGCACATATTTTGAAAAAAAAAATGAATTATATATTCAATGTTAAAAACCTTGTTCATTGTTGCTATAAGATTGGATGACCAGTGGATGGGTCATGGTTACTAGAATGGTTGGATCATTGTTTGGTTGATTTAAATGCGGTGGTTAGTGTATCGATTTTAAAATTTCTGGGATGAAATTCCTTAAAGGGCCAGGTTATAGCGACTCTGGTTTAAACCCAACCCGTTTATTATTTTGGATCTGGGATTCCTTGTCGTATTTGGTTGTTCATGTCTTTATTTATCTTGTACTTCATTGAATTTGGCTATTGGAGTATCATTGTCGTGTTTGGAACAAGTTGGTAGCTTGTTTTTCAAAAGAAATTCTGTCCAGATTTTGGCCTCTTTGCTTAAGCAGTCTTTTTGTCGCTCGAACAGTCCTTATGAACTCTCAGTACTTTTGCAAGTTTGAAAAGTACTAGAAGGATGATGTTTTACCTCGAGCGGTCTTGGCTCGAGCGGTCCTTTTTGCACTTGAGCGGTCTTTTAGAACTCCTAGTACTTTTGCAAGCCTGCAAAAGCACTAGAAGGTGGTGTTCTTCGCTCAAGCGGTCACTTTGTTCGCCCAAGCGGTCTCACTTGTTGTGTCTGGTTGCTCAAGCGACCATTCCTGCGCTCGAGCGGTCTGCGCATATATCAGTCTGTAAAGTCACCTTTTTGGATCACTTTTTTCACATCTCTCTCTCTCTCTCTCTCCCTCTCTCTAAACACTCTAAAATTCTCAGATCTCTATCCTCTCTTTCTAGTTCTTGAATATTTGGCCCAAATACACCTTGATCCACCAATTTCTCCACTCTAGTTCCTTTGTTAAAAAGATAGAGCTCATCTAGAACTTCATTTTGATTGGAGCAAAGTTCGTATTTAGCTTCGTCAAGTTTCAACTTTTGTTCTTCTTGGTTCTTGTCTTTGAGATAGGGATTACTTTGACCCTTTTATGATTTTTAACTTAGTTATTTGCTTTTCTTAACAAGATAGCAATTTGGGAACTTTTTGATAAAATCTAGGGTTTGGTTTTGAAATCAAAAGAGGGATTTTCCCTAATGGGCTCTTGTATATGATTGTGGCTATGTAAAAATGGTTAGGTTGTGCTATAGGGTGGATTTTATCCATGGAAATTGTGTTTTAAAGAAAGAAGCGGGGGTTTTGCCCTAAATTGTGAAATTTTGATTTTTGTAAAGAGATATGGAATTGATGTTAGTTTTATGGAATTGGAACAATGATGATAATGATGGTGGAGTTGGATATGAATTATTACTCCTATTTGGAAATTTTAGAAAGTATATTTGTGTTGAAAAGTAATTATCTGTTTTGAGATATCTATTTTGGGCTATTGGTGGAAGTAGCTATGATTGTTGTAGAAATTACATGAGAATTAGGTGAATTGAAACTATTTTCTCATCCATTTGCATTAAGCATCGTAACATATTCAACACATTGAAATTGTTGTTGTTTTGAGAAAAATAGGTGAATACCTTGGTGAATCTGGGTATAAGTGTAGTTGTGGTATTATGTTGGCCTATATGTCCTTGGTGAAAGTCTGAAAACCCGTGCGATTAGGTGTCAAGCCTTCTGGTTAATATCAGTAAAAATAACAAATTGGTATTGGTTGTAGCCTACTTGCAAACACGTCTTAGAGATTCCCAGTGTTGTATCCACTGTCTTGTTTTCTATTGAAAAAGAATTGTTTGCATGAAATATGACATAAGCCTGGCATAGCATGGTTTTGGAAAGTGATACAAAATGTTTTGACACAAGCATTGCATATGCAATCACCTTATAATTCTGTTAAGATTCATACACTGTGTTGAAATATCTTTACTGGGCTTTCGCTCACCCTATATGGAAAACCATTGTCAAATGCTGCCAATATGCCTCCGCCAAGGCAATAGCTTGGGAGGACTGGGAGCCAAGAGCTTTTATTTTTGTTATTGTTGTATTTATTTTGTACAAGCTTAGGGCTTTATTTGTATTGAGTTTAAACTCACTTTTGTTGTAACCAAGCACTGTCCTGGAAAGTTGTAGCCAATAGGGCATTACCATATCTGTTCACTCTTATTTTATATCTTGTACGAATGACACATGCTATAGATTCAAGGTTAGAACTTGTGAATGTATTACTGCATGTGTTACACTTTTGTAAAGAGATGAAACCTTATGAATGGAAGAACATTATATTCAATCATCTGTTATTAATTTATATTTGTCGTGGAATGATCTTATTGTAATATTTTCGGGATGTTACACCCCAATCACATCTAACTATATTGCCCCTAGTTCTAGGGCTGCTTTCAGTCCAACAATGCATGCCTTATACTCTGTTTAGTTGTTGGATACCTTGAATCGAAGTTTGAAAGCTAAAGGGATATGGGAATCATCTAGTGCTATGAGCAACACGCCTATCCCATAGCCAAATTGATTAGACACTCCATCAAAGTACAACTTCCAAATGTCGTCTTCCATCTGCATGACCTCCTCATCTGGGAATGAATACTTCATATATTCTTCTCCTTCAATCGGATGATCAACCAACAATTCTGCCACATTCCTTCCTTTAACAGATTTGTGAACGACATACTTAAGGTCGAATTCAGAAAGCAAAAACAATGAACGAGGTAGCCTACCGATAAGTGCTGGTTTCTTAAAGAGATATTTGATGGGGTCTAATCTTGAAACCAGGATTACGGAGTGAGCTAACAAGTAGTGTCTCAACTTTTTGGTGGCCCAAACCAAATGTAAGCAAGCCTTTTCCAATGGAGTATAGCGGATCTCATATTCAAGCATCTTCTTACTTAAGTAGTACATGGCCTTTTCCACTTTCTCATCTGACTCTTGCGCAAGTATACATCCCATGGTTGATTTAGTCACTAATGAATACAAAATTAGCGATTTTCCTGGCTAAAAAAGCGATAACACAGGTGGATTCTGCATATATTGTTTAACTTGCTTGAAGGCGAAATAACATTGATCATCCCATTAAAACTCTTTTCCTTTCTTTAAAACACCAAATAGTGGTTCACAAGTCGAGGTTAATTTAGAAATAAACCTCCTTATGAATTGCACTTTCCCTAGGAAGCCCTACACCTCCTTTTCAGTCATTCGTGGCAGCATTTCTAAGATGGCCTTAATTTTAGATGGACCAACTTCGATTCCCCGCTGTGTGGTCAGAAATCCCAACATTTTGCCCGCAGTTACCCCAAAGGTGATTTTCTGTGGATTCAGCCTCAACCTATATTCCTTGATTCTCTCAAAGAATTTCTTCAATGCAATGTAATGGCCTTCCCGATCTCTGGACTTGACAATCATGTCGTCTATATACTCCTCAACTTCTTTGTGGATCATATCATGCAACAGTGTGGTAACGGCTCTCTGATAAGTGGCTTCGGCATTCTTCAAACATAATGGCATAACCCTGTAACAATATGTGCCCCATAGTGTAGTAAATACAGTCCTTTCGTTGTCCTCTTAAGTCATAAGGATCTGGTTATACCCCGAAAAACCATCCATGAATGACAATAAGGCATGCCCTGCAGTGAAGTCTACCAATTCATCGATATACGGCAATGGAAAGTCATCCTTTGGACTAGCCTTGTTCAATCCTGGAAGTTAACATAAATCCTAATTCTGCCATATTTCTTTGGAATTGACACAATGTTAGCTAACCAAGTCGGATACTCTGATACAAGCAAGAACTTGGCAATGATTTGTTTAGTCACCTCTTCTTTGATTTTCAATGCCTAATTCGGACGAATTCTGCAAAGCTTCTGTTTGACAGGTCGGGCCTCAGAATTAAGAGGGATCCTATGTTGTACAATCTCAGGATCGATTCCAGGCATATCTTCATAGGACCATGCAAAAACATCTTTGAATTCATTTAATAAAGCAACTAATTGCTCGCTTCCTCCAAAGATAAAATGGTTACTAATCTAAACTAAGCGAGGATCATTTTTAGTACCCACATTTACGAAAGCAGTTTAATCGATTAATGGCTTAGCATGCCATTCTTTCTCAAGTTGATTAAATTTTTCAAAGCTCGAGGAATGTCTTCTTATTTTTTATCAAAATTCTGAAAATTCTGGTCAAGGCTATGAACTATAGGCATAGAGGAGTAAACAGAAATCACAGCATCTTTATTCAGAACCTTAGGCTCAACAATTACAACAGACTCAAAAGAAAAAGGAAAAGCAAAAGAAGACTCTGACATCTCAGACAAACTTAAATCTAACTCCAACCCCACAAGCCCATCGAACTCAGACTTAGGCCTCGTTTGAGAACAGGCTAATTTAGTAACTTTTTGGCTATTTAGCTAAAATATGAGCTAAAAAAAATTAGTATGTTTGGGATGACTTTTTGGCTTTTTACGAAAAGATGTGCAAAAAGTAGAGAGAAAAGAGAATATTTGACTTTTTGGTATGGGTTGTTGGCTTTTTTAGTAACTTTTTGGCTTTTTGGCTAAACCGGCATGTTGCCAAACGAGGCCTTAATAACCAATTCAGAACTCTTAATAAAACTTTTTTCAACATGCCAATTTGCTAAGGAGCCCTTCACTGAATCCACGATAAAGCTTGAGTAATTAACAAATGGTCCTTTCCCGATCAAAGCAATAGTCATATCCCCCAAGTTCATTGGTTCAACACTAGTATCAGACTTTTTCAGCAAATCAGCTAGTGTTAGATCCAGGACGTCCTCTATACTGCTTTCAGAATTGACATCACTATCTTGACTGATGTCGATGCTAGGATCTGTATGTTCCTCATCATTATCAGAGATCTGATGATCGAAGAAGATTTCAAACCTAGGATATTTCTTCTTTTTCTCTTGGTCAATCCATGGCTTAAGAAATCCATAGAAAGGAAAATCCTCTCCTTCTTGGATAAAGCGCCCGTTTAAGGTTCCACGAATTGGCTTATAGACCAACTCAAACTATCGCCCGATTCTCTTTGACTTGATCCTCTCATTGATCTCTTCACTTTTTCTTTTCCAACCATCTGCTATAGGTGCATGCTCTAGTCTGAATGTATGCAGGTTATGAGGTACTTCACTGGCTATGGCAATACCTTTCCTACTGTTTTTTCCCAATCCCATCCCAACAATGTGACCCAGTTTACTCATGAAATAGATTGATTGGGCACTGATGTACACACCTTTGACTTCTGCCATGATTGTTTGAACTAGCTGGGCCTCTGCCAATGTAAAGCCTGAGAGGAACATATCATCCTCTTCGTGTTGTATTTCTAACAGTGGTGTTGTGATTTCTAGGGGAGGATGAATGGATTAATTTCTGAAGACAGTGGAAATTCCTCCGTCATACAAGTATTTTACCAGTTGATGCATCGTGGATGGCACAGCCTTCATCTGATGGAGCTAGGGCCTTCCTAATAGCAAGATGAATGTTACAGGGACATCCATGACATGAAATTCAGCCTCGTGCTCAAATGGACCAACTATTATTTGCACATTGACTGACCTCATAGCCTCCTGACTAGTATTATCGTAAGCCTTGATCAATTAAGTAGTGGGTGTGAAATCTGTCAGCTTTAGCCTTATCGCATAAGCAATGCGTAAAGGACTCTCCTTGTTTTTGCCTTTCTTTTTCTCTGTTTTTCTTAGCTTCTTTGTCTTTGCTCGAAGACTCTCATTGGTCTAGGTGTGGAGGCTTGAGGTAGCGTCCACTTCTAGTCAAATGGTTAATTTCTTCTGAGTACCAAGTCTCATCCGGCACATTGCTTATCCATTCATCGTCAGTGTGGGCGAGTTGCAGGTCATTATCATCCCACCATTTGCCTTCGTTGACCAAAAGGCAATTATCAGGCTCTACTTGAATCATTTCCACATTATACTTTGGTTGGTTTTCTGGTTTTTTTCTTTTCCCTCTATAACCCTTTCCTTTACTACTCTATTTAGTTTTTTCGGTATTGATTTTTGGTTCATCCCTTTTTTCCCTCGGTTTTTCCCTTAGAAACTTCGTTATTGCTTAACCAACCATGACTGGCATCAGAATTTCTTGGATCCCACTATCCTATCTGTACATTCTCAACGTCTAATTTCTTTTAAGAATTGGAAATTGGCCAAGTCCTCTTCTGGGTTTGCCAAATCATCCAACCCCTGTTCAGGTAAATCTTTTCTAAAAACATTGATAGAAAATGAGTCAGGCAGAGCAACCTCAGGCTTCAGTTGACCAATGGGTATAATATACTTGCCAGGATCATATTCTTCTTCTGGTAACTTCCTAGCCTCAATCACAAGTACTTTGGTCATTTCATTTAACACTATCACTATAGGGCTTTGGGGTTTTGGTTGGGTTGGAGGTGCATCCATCATGCACAACGGTCAGTATCATGTCCAGGTTGTTAGTGGAAGACATAGTATTTGACAAGGTCATATTTGGCTGGGAGAGGATCTAGAAGAGGCCGTGGGTCAAGAGGTTTGAGATACTCTCTTTCTATCAAGATCTTCATTACTTTGGTAAGGGACATATGGAGCAAGTTAAAGGTTCAGGTTGAGGTTTAGGCTGAGTTTATTGTTTGTGGACTGGTATTGGCAAAGGGGTCGACTATTTTAGCGGTGGTGGTAGTGACGGAGTTGACCTCAGAAGGTTTTTGAGCCATGCTACTACTGGTGGCAGTGTTTGGATTGAGGCCAAAGGTCTTTCGTATAAGCTCTTTGTCATCCACTATAATTTCCTACTTAATAGCGTCCTCTATCTAAACCTCCATTTCATGCAGCTCTTTGAAAGTGAAAAGTGTGAGGACGATCATTTTCTGCAATATTTTTTCCATGTAGATTTCTTATTATCATACAAATTTGATCTTTCTTTGATGGTCTGTTAGTCATCATTGCCGCCTTGGCCCTCAATCTGGTAATGAAGGCTACAAAACCTTCTTTTGGTTATTATCGGGTTGCTTCTAACTCTCGGGGATCAGTTTACTCTGAGTGTTGAATGCATATTAGGTGATGAAAGCCTCAATCAATTCTTTCTAACTCTGTTTCGCTGAGTCTTCTAGCTTAGCATACCAAATGGCAGCTACTCCCGATAGAGTTCGTCCGAATAGCGATAGCTTTTGTGGACGAGTCAAACCCATAGGCCTTAGAACATCAGAGAATAAGTGAATATACACCATAAGGTTACTAGATCCATTGAATCTATCAATCTGTGGCATTTCGAATCATTCAGGCAACTTGACAGCTATTTTAGTATACCCATCTTTGATGTCTGGAATAGAGTTAATTCCTTAGGACCTTTTAAATATTTTTTCCAACTTGGCTAGTTTTAGCATACTTAGATTGAATTCATTCGTTTCCAGAGGAAAGAGCCCTCCTATTGGTTGTGAAAGGGAAAAAGGTCCTCCCAATGATTGCGCAGGAACCCTCAAGTCTTCTGGTAAGTTAGGCTCAAGAAATTCTTCACCTGGTGGATGTAGGATTGGATGAACCACCGGAGGTGGTTGAGTAGCGAATGCCCTAGATAGGGGTCGCAATTTAGCAAGAGTATCACCATGAGTGGCAATTGTATTGGCAATAGCATCCATACTTCGTTGAAGGGCCAACAACATGTCCACTATATTTTATGGAACCTAAGCCATCACTGATTTCGGTAAATTGAGTGAGGATGATGTAGTTGGTAAAGAAGGGGTACACTAGACAGTTGATGAGGCTTTTGTTATTCTTCTTCCTGTAACTAATGGCAAAGAACCTAACATTGGCTGTCCTTGAACCAAATCTGTAGTCTTATAGAGTCTACCAATGCGAGTCCACAGAACCTAGGGGATATTAGACCGTTCTGAAGCTATGGTGCCACACAACCTTGCAAAAATAAAATAGAACCTCCAATCAAAATTTCAAAAGCATGCTAGCCAATAGATTACTGCTAAATCATGCTGAAAAATTGAACTCAACCCCACAAACTGAAATGCCTGAACCACTTATGTAACTCAAAGAATCCCTATATAGATCCTATACATTCCACATAGCACATAGTAGGAAAGAGAACAAGCATCCCTATGGAGGATAGAGTTATCCTGTCCTAGCTTTGAAATGATCTAGGGTTTCACTATTCAAACAAGCGGTATCATACATACTAGAAATGGAAGAGCATCATGTCCTAATTTTGGAAAGTACTATGGCTCACTATATGTACACGGTCAGCTCTACTCTAGAGGTTGAAGTCAAGGTGACGTTACAAAAAGGTCCTTTGGGTAACATACGAATTTCCTCTTCCCTATTTACAAATGTACATACGAATTTCCTTCCCAGATAATGATCGTCCCGTGGCATTGCCAGAGTTCCAATTAGAAACAACAATGATCAAGTGCTCCTCTAATAGGACTTCTATAAACCCGTAGACCCAATCAATATCTTAGGAAGTAAATCTCATACCTATATAATCATAAAAGCATGTCATCTTGTAAGCATACTATACATACAAACATCTCTCTTAAGTGAGACAAACCCATTGTGCTAATAGCCACTTCCCACATACCCAAAGTATTCAAACCTGATATGCTCTGATACCAAGTTGTAACGCCCCGAAATAAATACAATAAACCATCCATAACGACAATTAGATAACAATAAAAATCAGAGTATAATATCCGTCCATTATATGAGACACAGTTGTACAAAAAAGGTGACACATGCGAATATACATTCATAAGTCCTAACTCTGAATTTATAGCATGTGCTAACAACAAAGATATGAGATAGCTGTTAAACTTTCCAAGACTGTACTTGGTTATATCAAAATGGATTTAAATCCAATACAAGTAAAGCCCTAGGCTTGTACAAAATAATAACAAGTAAATAAAATGAAGCTCTTACTCCAATCCTCCCAAGCTACTGTCTTGGCGAGGAGGCATCTCACCGACACTTGAAAATGGTTTTCCCATATAGGGTGAGCCAAAACCCAGTAGAAATAATCCAACACAGTATATGAATCTTAACAAAGATAAGGTTTTATGCACATGCAATGCCCTTATCAAAACGTTTTCCTTTTCTTTCTGAAAACAATGCCATGCTTAGTTGAGATAAGAATTCTCAAGGCATGCTTTTTATAATAGAAAACAAGAGGGAAAATCTCAAACCAATATAACCTTTCATGGATATTTCGTCTGTGGGAAGCCATCAAATGACACCCATGTAAACGTAGTCTATACAAGCACTACTATTACCATTTTACGGATACTTTATCCACCGAAATCGGCACTCATGTGTACGTACGTTTTTCGAGACTTTCACCTTGAATACACAGGCCAACTTAATTTGGTAATCCACACCTGTTTCCAACATTCATCTCATTTTTTCAAATTCACATAGGTATGCAATGTATTAAATGAGCAACAATGTTCAATGCACATGGATGAGAAATTAGTTTCAATTCACCTAATCCTCATGTAATTTTTACAACAATCATAGCTATTCTCCACCAATAGCCTCAAAACAGATATTTCCAAACACATATAAAATCTCCAATATAGATAAACTTTCCGAATTTCAAGGTGAGTGATAATACATATTCAATTCCATCATCTATATCAATATCCATCCAATTTCACATTTTCAACATTAATTCCATTTATTTATACAAAATATATATTTGAAACATTTTGGGCAAAACCCTTTTTTCTTCCAAAATTTAATCCAAGTATCAAAATCAACAATTTTATCACAAATCAACCTTATTTCGACTCCCAAAACCATTTTCATACATCCATTTGAAAACCCCTCATTTGATTTTTTTTTAAACCAAAACCCTAGATTTGTTCAAAATCTTCCAAAACCACAAGATTGTTTATGAAAGACAAATAACTAGGTTAAAAATCATAGAGTGTAGAAAATCCCTACCTTGAAGCTAGAAGATCAAGGAGAGAGTGGAGAAACCTCAAGGAAGTCGAAATCCAACTCTATTTAGATGAAAACGAAGCTCTAGGTGAGCTTTACCTTTCTAACAAAGGGAGTATGAGGGAGAAATGGGTAGATCTTGGTGTATTTGTAGAGAGAGAGAGAGAGAGAGAGAGAGAGAGAGAGAGCTTTAGATTTAGGGTTTTGAAATGTTTAGAGAGAGAGGTAAAAAAGTGATGTAAAAAGTGGCTTTTACGAACTGATATACACACAGTCCGCTCGAGCGCAAGCTGTGTCGCTCGAGCAGCTAGACACAATAAGTTATTCCGCTCGAGCATAGAATACACACTCCTAGTAGTTTTACAGACAGCAGACCAACGCTTGAGTGCAAGAAAGGCCGCTCGAGCCAAGACCGCTCAAGCACATGAAGTACCGCTCAAGCGTAGAATACACTCTCCCATTAGTTTTGTAGACCTGAAAAAGTACTGAGAGTTTGCAAAGACCGCTCAAGCGCAAGAAGCTACGCTCGAGCATAGAGGTCCAAATCAAGGCAACCAAAGTTTTGAAAAACAAGCTATCAACCCGTTTCAAATACAACCAACACATCCCAATAAGCAAATTGAAGGAGGGAAAAGAGGAATAAGACAAGAACAATAGTAGAAACCCGAATCTAGAATATCAAATGGGTCGGGTCTTAAACTAGAATTGCTATAATGGCATGCATCGAATGCAGGCCATAATTAGTGCATTCTACAACATTTTTTCCCCAAGCCGTTAATGCTTCTTCAATAACAGCATACATACAATGTAAGTCGTTAATTCATATATTTATGGCATACAAAAGTATACCATAAAAAATATATATTTTCACGGTTTACAAAAATATGTCGTAAAATATTTTTACTTGAGATGACATACATTTTATGTTGTAAAATATTATAACTTTACACGGCATGCATTAGCATGTCGTGAAAACTTCTAGTAAAAAAATTTTAATTCAATTTTTTCATGGCATTCAAAAGTATGCTGGAAAAAAATGTAGGTAGCGTTTGGTAAAATTTTCTAAATATGATTTGATAATAGAGTTGTATTTTGAGTTTGTGAGTTTTGGAATTATGATTTGAGTGTGGAAAATTTATTTGGTTATGAGTTTGAAAAGAGTTTTGAATTGAGTTTTGGAGGGAGTTTTGAGTTTTTGACATCAGAAAAGTTCTTTGATTCAAAAACTTACAACTCATAACAAAACACACAATCTGAAATTCTATTTAAAGCTCATATAAAAATTTTAAAAATTCCAAAAATATTTTTTTTTTATTTACAACATAAAATAACAAGTGCAAAAAAAAAAAAGAAAAAGAAAAAGAAAGAACCGAACACTATTCCAGTCAACTGGCCAGACGTCCGGGAGGACGACCCGGTTAGCAAAATTTTCTTGCCTGGAAAGAAGTTTTCAAAAGTGAGTGTGAAATTATAATTTGAAAACTCAAAACAAACACCACACTCAAATCAGTAGATAGAAATGTGTTTTGAACACATAACCAAACACAGTCGTATATTTTCACGGCATAAAAAAATATGTCATAAAATATTTACACTTTAGACAACATACATTTCATATCGTAAAATATTATGACTTTATACGACATGCATTAGCATGCAATGAAAACTTCTACTAAAAAACAAATTCAATTAGATTATTTTTTTAAATTTAAAAATAAATAAATAAATAAATAAAAATAAAAAAGCTAACAATTTCCAACCAAGCTTCTCACCTTAAAGTTTCCTAGCTGAGGACAATGTAAAAAATAATTTATAGAGTATTTTTTTTTTCACTTAATATTTTACTCTATATTCATATATTGTCACATCTTGTAAGTCCCACACACTATGTGAGTGGGGAGTAAAATATTAACTATTAAATAAAAAAAATTGATTAATTTTAACATTAATCTTTAAATTATCACATTTTCTATTCTTGAATTTGTAATCCAACCCTTCAATTGAATAAAAATTGCATCAGTTAAAATCATGAGAGAAAACTTTTATATACATTTATATTTGTTAGGGTTAATTACACTTTTCACCTCTATAATTTGATATAAATTTTAATTTAATTCCTATAGTTCTAGAGTAAACAATTTGATCCCTTCAATTTAAATTTAGTTTCAATTTAGTCATTATGTCCAAATTAAAGATTAAAATTATTTATTTTGGAACACTTGTCAATATACACAGATAAAATTAATAAAAATTTAGACAAAAAGATTAAATTAAAGTATAGAAACCAAATTGTTCAATTTAAAATTATAGAAATTAAATTAAAAATTTAGGTGAAAAATGTAGGCTCCGTTTGGTGACAGTGTGACATACAAGAGTACAAAACACAACATAAAAAAATAAAACAAAGACACTGAAAGATACTGGCGACAATGGTGACTGGTACCATCGGAGAGCACGAACAAAGGGCGAAATGTAGAGCGACATGAATAGTGTGAGTAGAGATGGAGAGTAAAACTGAAATGGGGAGGGAGAGAGAGAGAGAGAGAATAAGTGACCGAAATTGTAAGTGGGCAATGAAAATGAGTTGGTGAGATTACAAAAAAGAGAGACAGTGGGTGATGACGGAATAGTACTAGGTTGGTGGGATTTCAAAGGCAGTCTGCCAATGTTGCTTTTGGGTGATCCAAATTTGGGAGGGAAATAGAAACTTCTATGACATGACACTTACAAATGCATCATGTGTTAAGGGTGCGCGTATATTATTGAGCATGTAAGTAATTAAAAACTGACACATATAAAATAAAATTATTCGAAGTTTTCATAATTTAATACACAATAATGTAATTTCATAAGTGTTAATTTTTAATTGCTTACCAACTTAATAAAATGGGACGCTTCACCTGAATGAATCATTGTGAATGCATTTGTCGGTGTGAAATACATAATCTGTACCATTGTTGGGAGGGAAATTTCGTCCATAAGAAAATGAGATAAATATGTACCACAAAAAAAAAAAAAAAAAAAAAAAAGAAAAAGAAAAAAAGAAAAGAGGATTTTACCAAGAACAAAAACTTAGGACAAACTTAGACTGCATTTGGTTCTCCTTTGGAATTATGATTCCAATCAAAAAGTTGCAAAACTCTATTTAAAACTTATAACCAAACACAACTCAAAACTCAATTCAAAAATTATTTTCAAAACTCATAACCAAACGCACAACTCAAAACTCAATTGAAAACTCTTTTCAAAATTATTTTTTTTTTAAATTATAAAAAATATTTGTTTATTTTTGTTTTGTAAAATTATTTCTAGAATCATGATTTTTGTGATCAGTTACGCATTTTTTGGGAAATCACTTATGTCAGTTGTAAAAGCTTATGCGTTTTTGTGTTATTCAAAATTTTTCGGAACAAACTAACGCATCATTTTCTGCTAACCACCTTGCGTTTTCTGACATAACTTATGCGACTTTGTGAAAACATACACAATTTTGTGAAATATAAACGTTCTTCAAGTACTTACTGACATTTGTTGTCACGTACACATTTTCTGTGAAATCACCTACGTAACTCGTGAAAACTTATGCAATTTTGTAAAATAAAAGTGTTCTTGAACGACTTACTCGTATTTTTGACCACTTACGCATTTTTTCGGAACTCACTTATGTCAATTATTAAAAAGTACACACTTTTTTGTTGTTAAAAATTTGTAAGACCAAACTTACGCGTCATTTTCTGTTAATCACCCCGACTTTTGTAACACAACTTACACGACTTTGCAACAACTTACGCAATTTTGTCTTTGCAACAATATTGTTAAAAAACTTACTCGTATTTGTGATAATTTATGCAATTTTTAAGAAATCACTTTCGTTAGTTGTGAAAAATTATGCAATTTTGTCAGTAAAAGTGTCTCTAAGGAGTTACTCGTATTTCTAATCACTTACGCATTTTTTGGCAAATCAGTTGTGTTAGTTGTGAAAACAAGTTGGCATCATCAGTAAGTTGTTGAAAATTTATAGAAACAAACTTACGCGTCACTACGCTGAATTTTGTGACACAACTTATGCGAATTTGGAAAAAATTGCACAATTTTGTGAAATTAAAGTGATCTCCAAAGACTTACTCGTATTAGCCATGATTTACGCATTTTTACGGAAATCACTTACGTAAGTTTGGAAAACTTACGCAATTTTTGTGCTGTTGAAAATTTTTACAGACAAACTTACACATTATTTTCTGCTATTCACCCTGAGTTTTGTGACACAATTTAAGTGATTTTGTCAAACTTACGTAATTTTGTAAAATAAAAATGTTCCCTCAAGACTTAATCATATTTTTGTTCACTTACATATTTTTGTTTTTGGAAAATCAATTACATAAGTTGTGATAACTCACGAATTTTTGTAATGTAAATATATTCTTTAAGGACTTAGTCATATTTCTGAGAACTTTTGTAGTTTTTTTGGAAAACCATTGATGTCAATTATGAAAACTTAGGCATTTTTGTGCTGTTGAAAATGTTTAGGAACAAACATACACGTTATTTTTTGCTATCCACCCTGAGTTTTGTGACACAACTTGCGTGACTTTATGAAAATTTACGCAATTTTGTGAAATAAAAGTGTTCTTTGAAGACTTACTCGCAATTTTGATCAGTTACATTTTTTTGTTTTTGGAAAATCACTTACGTAATGTAAATGTATTCTCAAAGGACTTATTCGTATTTGTGATAATTTAACCATTTTTTTTGTAAACCATATACGTAAGTTATGAATACTTATGCAATTTTGTTTTGTTGAAAATTTTTAGGAACAAAGTTACACCTCATTTTGTGCTATCCACCCTGAATTTTGTGGCACAACTTACATGACTTCGTGAAAACTTATACAATTTTGTGAAATAAAACTGTTCTTTCAAGACTTACTCGTATTTTTGATAACTTAAGTATTTTTGTTTTTGGAAAATCTCTTACGTAAGTTCTGAAAACTTACGAAATTTTGTGATATAATGTGTTATTCAAGAACTTACTCGTATTTGTGTAAACTTACGCATGTTTTTTCAAAAACCATGTACGTTAATTGTGAAAATTTATGCATTTGTGTTATTGAAAATTTGTATGAAGAAACTTGTGCATCATTTTGTGCTATCCACTTTGACTTACATGACACAACTTACGTGACTTTGTCAAAAACTTACGCAATTTTATGAAATAAAAGTGTTATCAAATGACTTAATTGTACTTTTGATCACTTATGAACTTACCTATTTTTTAGAAATTTATGCAATTTTCTGATATGATTTACTTGATTTTTGAAAACTTACGCATATTTGTGTTGTTCTAAATTTTTGGTGACAAACTTACACAATTTTGTGTTCACTAACATATTATTGTGAAATAACGTATGTGATTTATGAAAACCTATGCATTTTGTATTGTTATGAATTTATAGGAAGAAACTTACCTATTTTTGTGAAAAGTAACGCATTTTTATCAAATCACTTAGCCATTTTTATGAAAGCATACCTACTATGTCAATGACTTATGTGATTTTGTGAAAACTTACTCATTTTTATATTGTTCTAAACTTTTGATAACAAACTTACGTTTTTTTGTGAAAATTTGCACATTTTGTGAAATCACTTACGGAATTTGTAAAAATTTACTTATTTTTGTGTTGTTCTCAACTTTTGATAACAAACATACGCATTTTTGTGAAAATTTACATATTTTGTGAAATCACTTACAGAATTTGTAAAAACTTACTCATTTGTGTGTTGTTTTACATTATTTGAAACAAACTTACTCATTTTTGTGAAATCTTGTACATTTTGTCAAATCAATTAGGGAATTTATAAAAACTTACTCATTTTTATGTTGCTCCAAATTTTGATGTGAAAACTTGCTCATTTTGTGAAATCATTTATGCAATTTGTGAAAATTTGCTCATTTGTATGTTGTTCTAAATTATTTGTGAAAATTTTAAATTCCTTGAGAAATTGATTTGAGATTATGTATCAATTTTAACCAGTAAATAGCAATCTCAATTAAACAATCAAAGATAAATTGACACAACAATTTTAACGTGGAAAAATCACAATTGGAGCACCTCCGACTGTGATAAAAAACCACGGGCCAAAGCTATAAAACAATCAATTAAGAAGACACAAAAAAGAATTAAACAAGTGTACTCTCAATTACTTAGTGAATCCACGCCCAAATTGAACTGACTCCAATGTACCTCTTCCACTATCGTCTTCACTTCAGAATTGTTTTGTCTAACGTTGAATCCATAATGTCGATGTCGAATCCACAACGATGAGCCACTCCGGAATCCACCAAAGCTTCAGGTCCAAATTCTATGGAATCCATCAAATAACAACTCTCTCTTTTGTGTATAAAACAAAATAAACAAACCTTTTGCTATAATCCATTTAATGCATGATATAAACTCTCATAGATATCAAAGGAAACAAGCAAAGAAGCTCTAGATGAAAATCCTAATCTCCAAAAAGAAAATCTGGAAGCCGGACCGTAGAAACTGAATTAATCGTAGATTTATAGAAAATAGAATCGCGATCTCCGCTCGAGCGCAGGAATGGCTGCTCGAGCGGATTGACTAAAACGCGTGTTTTCAGAACAAGGATCTATGCTCGAGCGCAGAAAAGACCGCTCAAGCGTAAAAATATAACTCCCAATACTTTTGCAAGCGAGTGAAACCTGTGAAAGAATTGTATCTTCACTTGAGCGCACAATCAAATGCTCGAGCGGTCAAACAACTTCAACTTTGCTGCCCCTTAGACGCCCGCGTGCTGACCAGGCAGCTCGATCCTCAACATAGTCAGCGAAGTGGAAAACATGATAGGATTAAGATCACAAACTCCTTTGCACGGCACAATTCATGTTGGATTCGCATCTAAATACTCATAGCCTCACTGAAATAAAAGAACGAATAAAATTACAACTGAAAAGAGTTTTTTCAAATGGGATTACCAATAACAAAAACCTAACAATTTGAAACAAACTTACGCATTTTTATGAAAACGTGCGTATTTTGCAAAATCACTTACGAAATTTGTGAAAACTTACTCATTTTTGTGTTGTTCTAAACTATTTGAAAAAAACTTACGTACTTTTGTGAAAACTTAAAGATTTTGTGAAATTGCTTACCAAATTTTTGAAAACTTGCTCATTTTTGTGTTGTTTTACACTTTTGATGTGAAAACTTATGTTTTTTTCAAAAAACTTAGGCATTTTTTGAAATCATTTACAGAATTTGTGAAAACTTACTCATTTGTGTGTTCTTCTAAATTATATGAAAAAACTTATGCATTTTTGTAAAAACTTGTGCATTTTTTGAAATCACTTATAGAATTTGTGAACACTTATTTATTTCTGCATTGTTCTCAACTTTTGACAACAAACTTATGCATATTTGTGGAAACTTATGCATTTTTATGGAAATCGCTTTCGAAATTTGTGAAAACGTACTCATTTTTGTGTTGTTCTAATTGTTTGAAACACATTTACGCATTTTTGTGAAAACTTGCGCATTTTGTGAAATCATTTACAGAATTTGTGAAAATTTACTCATTTTTGTGTTGTTCTAAACTTTTGCTGTGAAAAGTTGCACATTTTGTGAAATCACTAAAAGAATTTGTGAAAATTTACTCATTTTTGTGTTGTTCTCAACTTTTGATTACAAAATGATGTATTTTTATGAAAACTTGCGTATTTTCTAAAATCACTAACAAATTTTATGAAAACATAATCATTTTTGTGTTGTTCTAAATTATTTGAAATAAATTTACGCGTTTTTATAAAAAATTGCGCATTTTCTAAAATCACTTAGGGTATTTTTGAAAACTTACTTATCTTTGTATTGTTTTAAACTTTTGATAACAAGCTTTTGCATATCTGTGAAAACTTAAGTATTTTTGTGAAATTACCTTCAGAATTTATAAAAACTTACTCATTTTTGTGTTGTTCTAGATTATTTGAATCAAACTAATGTATATTTGTGAGAACTAACGCATTTTGTGAAATTACTTACGGGATTTCTGAATAATTATTCATTTTTGTGTTGTTCTAAATTATTTGAAACACACTTACGTATTTTTGTGAAAACTTATAGATTTTGTGAATTATTTACGAAATTTGTGAAAACTTATCCATTTTTGTGAAAACTTGTCACTTAGGGGATTTGTGAAACTTACTCATTTTTCTATTATAAATTATTTCAAACAAACTTACTCATTTTTATGAAAACTTGCACATTTTGTAAAATCAGTTAGGGGATTTGTGGAAACTTACTCATATTTATATTGTTTAAAATATTTTAAATAAATTTATACATTTTTGTGAAAACTTGAGCATTGTGTGAAATTAATTACGGAAATTGTGAAAACTTACTTATTTTTATGTTGTTTTAAACTTTTGCTATGAAAACTTACGTATTTTTGTGAAAACTTTCACATTTTGTGAAATCAATTACGAAATTTGTAAAAGCTTACTCATTTTTGTGTTATTCTAAACTTTTGATAACAAACTTATGCATTTTTATGAAAAATTATGCATTTTGTGAAATTTCTTACGAAATTTGTGAAAACTAACTCATTTTTGTCTTGTTCTAACAAACTTATGTATTTTTGTTAAAACTTACTCATTTTGTGAAATTACCTATATATTTTGTGAAAACTTACTCATTTTTGTGTTATTCTAAATTATTTGAATCAAATTGATGCATATTTTTGAAAACTTAGGCATTTTGTGAAATCACTTACTCGGTTTGTGAAAACTTACTTATTTTTGTATTGTTTTAAATTATTTGAAACACACTTACGCATTTATTTTTGAAAACTTAAGTATTTTGTGAAATCACTTACCGAATTTGTGAAAACTTATCATTTAGGAAATTTGTGAAAACTCACTCATTTTTGTGTTGTAAATTATTTCAAAAAAACTTACACATTTTTTTCAAAATTTTGCGCATTTTGTCTGGTGTGTCTTAGGGAGTTTTGTTCTACCTGCTGCTGTATTTTGTTTGTTGCTGTAGTTGTATTGTTGATCTACAGTTGCTAGGATGCCCTGGTGAGAAGGTGCTTGGGTTAAAGGAGTTTTTTTTTTTTTTTTTTTTTTTTTTTTTTCTGAATCTGAGCATGGTGAATTAGATTAACATGGTGGTTTGGAGTGTAGTTTATGCCCTGCTATGTTGCAGTGTTTGCTATTCATCTATTAGTTTTGCAATATTGACTGAGTTTTCTTCATATGGGAGACGTGCTCACTGCATGGCTTGCTGCTGATCCTGGGCAATGGGAGTTTGTTGGTACTTGTTAGGATTCCAGAGGGTAGCAAAGTGTTTTGTCAGAACATTGTAGAGAAATAAAGGGGTATGGACTGAGAATATTGGCTTGTGAAGAGCCCATTTATATGGAACAACAAGCTTGGTGAGAGATAGAGTAAGACTGGTCTGGGGGGATAACAAGCAAGCTAGAAGTGCATGCCTAGTCAATGAAGTTAATTTTCATTTTGGAGCTTATAATTGGTCTATTTATCTTGTTGCCAATGAAAGCTGTTTGGTGAAGAGTCTAAGCACTTTTGGCATCTTGGAGAGCTCAACTAATCTGTTAAACGAATCATTTTTGATCTGCTGCTTGGTATGCTTTGCTGCTGTCAAGCTGTGTTGTTGTTTGTTGAGCTTGCTGGTGGTTGGTCTGATCTGTTAGTGGTCTACTCTTCTGGTTTGCTTTGATCTTGCTCTATTGTGCTGTCTGGTTATTGAGCTTGTCTGTTGTGTTGTCTGGTTGTTGATCTTAGTCTTGCTCTGGTTAGTTATATTGTGCTATTGCTTGTTGAGTTTGTATCTTGACTGAGGGTGACCTGAGAATGGCTGTTGCTGGTGTTATGCTGGCTTGTTTTTGATCTGTTATACTATGTTGGCTGATTTGTTGGTTTGTTTTTGATCTAGTATGCTCTGCTGTTGATCTGTTTTGATTTGAGAATGGCTGCTACTGGTGTCTAGCAAATGATGTCTAGCAGCATTGGTTTGGTGTTTTGGTCTATTCCTTTCGTTGGTTCCTTACCAACTTGGGGGTGCTAACAAATGATAGGATGGGCTTTTTAATGTCAACCTAGTTGGGATGATTTACATCATTGTCATGCTCTTGCACTCTCCTTTTCTTTATTAGTGTATTTTGTTTTGTACCTTGTACTAGATTTTTACATCAATAAAGTCTCTTTTTTGCCGATCAAAAAAAAAAAAATTTTTTTGCGCATTTTGTGAAATCAGTTAGGGGATTTGTGAAAACTTACTCATTTTTATATTATTTTAAATTATTGTAAACAAACTTATGAATTTTTGTAAAAATTTCGTGAAATCACTTACGGGATTTGTGAAAACTTATTAATTTATGTATTGTGTAAATTATTTAAAACAAACTTAAACATTTTTGTGAAAACTTGCGCATTTTGTGAAATCGCATACGAAATTTTTGAAAACTTACTTATTTTTGTGTTGTTATAAACTTTTGATATGAAAACTTATGTATTTTTATGAAAACTTGTGCATTTTGTGAAATCTCTTATGAAATTTGTGAAAACTTACTCATTTTTGTGTTGTTCTAAATTTTTGATAACAAATTTACACATTTTTATGAAAATTTACGTATTTTGTGAAATCACATACGAAATTCGTGAAAACTTACTCATTTTTGTGAAAACTTACATATTTTGTGAGATCAGTTACCGGATTTATGAAAACTTACTCATTTTTGTGTTGTTGTTAATTATTTGAAATACACTTACGCATGTTTGTGAAAACTTATGCATTTTGTGAAATCATTTACGAAATTTGTGAAAAGTTATTCATTTTTGTATTGTTCTAAACTTTTGATAACAAACTTATGCATTTTGTGAAATTAATTACGGAATTTGTGAAAACTTACTCATTTTTGTGTTGTTCTAAATTTTTGATAATAAACTTACATATTTTTTTGTGAAAACTTCTACATTTTGTGAAATCACTTATGGATTTTGTGAAAACTTACTCATTTCAAACTTACACATATTTGTGAAAATTTGCGCATCTTGTGAAATCATTTACAAATTTTATAAAAACTTACTTATTTTTGTGTTGTTCTATAATATTTGAATCAAACTTACGCGTATTTATGAAAATTTATGCATCTTTTGAAATCACTTACTCATTTTTGTATTCTTCTAAATTATTTGAATAAGACTTATGCATATTTGTGAAAAGTTACGCATTTTGTGAAATTATTTACAGGATTTGTAAAAATTTACTCATTTTTGTGTTGTTCTGTGAAACACTTATACATTTTTGTGAAAACTTACGCATTTTGTGAAATCAGTTACGCAATTTGTGAAAACTTATATATTTTTGTGAAAACTTATCAAGTTTTGTGAAAATTTATTAATTTTTGTGAAAATACTTACACGTATATTATTTAATCTATTATTTTAATAGTTTTACCTGTAAGTTGACATACATAGCAGGTCAACAATGTATAAGTGCTAATACAAATTTGTGTAACTTCTAACACGAACTTGTATAATTTGAAGGAGAAAGGTATAAGGGGGGCTTGCATATGGTATGCCTTGCATACCTAAGAAATATCCTTCTTGAACCGATGTGTATTACAAAAAAACAAAATAAGTTAAAAAGTTAATAAGACAAAATATCGCATCCAAGCCATAATCATTTCATTTTTTTTTTCACACAAAAGTCAAAAAAGTTAAAAAGTCTATCCCAAACGAGATTTTTTAACTCTTGGTTAAATAGCTAAAAAATCAAAAAGTCAAATAGCTAACCCACATCTCAAACAAAGGCTAAAGAAATTGAATGGGTTTGATTACTTAAAATTAAAAACAGTAAAAATTGTATTGAAATTTAGTTGTACAATATTTTCATTTGTCTCAAAATCACTTCTCTATAAGAAATAAATAAATAAATAAATAAATGCAAATAAATGTTAAAATATAAACATTTGAAATAGAAAACACAAATTTAAATTTAAATGCAAATTAATATTAAAACATAAACAATTAATTAATTAATTAATTAATTTTTTTTTTATAGAGAAGTGATTTTGAGACAAATAAAAATATTACAAGTCTCAATTTCCATACAATTTTTACTCCTTTTTTAATTTTAACTAATCAAATTCATTCAATTTCTTTAATAGATGTTTATTACAAAATACAATGATTTTTTTTTTTTTTTTCAAAATTATATATATACATTTTACAAATCAAACCCACCAAAAAAGGTAGGGTTTGGCCTGGGATGCAGCCTGCAGGTGGAATGATGGAAATACTATAATCAATTTATTTTATTTTTTATATGCATATCAAAACGGTGACGCATGCTGGCGTATGCTATCGCATCCATCCCAATCTCATCTTGGACAAGGTTGATGTTGAGTTTAGGATAAATTATCAATAGATTTTGATAATTTGATTTAATTCCTATCATTTCGTATTGAAAATAAATTTTAATAAAATCATCGTTAAAAATTAACAATTAATGATTTTTTTTTTGGTCAAATGATTTTTAAAACTTATAATTAATAATATTTTTCTGTGACAAAATTTTTAGATTGTTATTGAAAATTAGAAATTAGTGACTTTTTTGTGACCTTTTTTTATACTGTTACTAAAACTTATAATTGGTGACATTTTTTATGACAAAATTTTTAAACTATCACTAAAAGTTAATAATTAATAAGGTTTTTAATAGTATTTGATAAGAAGTTTCATTCGTCTTGTTTGGTTTCGTTTTTTCTGAAAATAGGTTTCAGAAAAATTTACTTTCTTATTTTTTGTATTTTTTTTGTTTTTACTGAATTTTTTAATATTTTAAGCAATTTTTTTTTAAATTTTTAGACACACTGAACATAAATACACATAAAAAATATTTTAAAAATTCAATAAATACCAAAAATATAAATAAAAAAAATTAGTATATTTTTTGTATTTTTATGTATTTGTTAATTTTTTAAAATATTTTTTCACAAATTTTTTACTTTTCAGATATATCTAAGTAAGGTACATGTAAAAAAGTAAATAAATACTTAAAAATTTTAAAATATTCTCTAAAAACAAAAAAACACGAAAAACAAAAAAAATATAATTTTAAAAAAACTTAATTTAGAAAAACTCAAACCAAACACATTAATGAATTCTCACAAAATCTATTAAATAATGAGTTTTCTTATTAAAATCTACATATAAGTCTCTCGTGAATTTATCACATCACAAGGTCTAGTCTACCATAATTATCTAAAAATAATACTTCCTCTGTCTCAAAATAATGGTCCATTTTGGGGAATCTAACTTTTTTTGGTAGTATAATTATTATACTTTAAAAAAGTTGATTTTCCAAAATTACCCTTTTAATAGTACATTTTTTGGAAATATCAATGTCATAATTGTACTTTTTATATTGTTTATTAATTTAAAAGAAGGGCAAAATAGGAAATTTATATCATTTTTGTACTTGATTTTTGAAGAGGGACTAATATTTTGGGACGGAGGGAGTAAAACAAAAACCAAAAAAGGGTCTAGTCCATTATAATTGAATAATCAATGAGCAGACTTACGTTGTCCCCGTTTGGTAGAGTGTGGGAAAGTGATTATATCTTATAACTTAACAGCTTATAGCTTAGAGCTGTGAACATAAGCTGATTTTTGACTTATAAATTAAGCTTTTCCTCCCCTACTCAAAGAATAAGTTGATTTTTTACTTACAAAAAACTATATGCTGTATTGTTAAGCTGAACCAAACACATCAAAACAACTTAAATTAAGCTAAAAGCTGAAAATAAGCCCTACCAAATAGGGTCGTTGTACGCTTGACTAATTTGATTCCAAAGAAATCAACAAAAACTTTGCGGTTGTGTTTAGTACAGCTCTGAAATATTAGTTTTAAGATTTATTTCACACATGATATTTGTTTACGAGTTTTAAAAATTAACTTCACATTCACTTTTAAAAACTTGGTCGAATGCGAGAAAATTTGGCTTAACCGGTCGTCCCATCGGTCGTCCGGCCAGTTGACCGAAATAGTGCAAATTTTATTTATTTATTTATTTATTTTTGCAATTGACACATGTTAATTTTTATATATTGGAAAAAAATATTTTCCGAATTTTCTAAAAATTTTTATGAGCTTTAATAGAATTTTAAGTTGTGTGTTTGGTGATCAGTTGTAAGTTTTTGTATCAAATATGATATATCATATTAAAAATTTCCTACTCAATTCAAAACTCTTTTACCAAACAAATTTTTTACACTCAAATTATAATTCCAAAACTCACAAACTCAAAATACAACTCCTACTCTCAAATCATATTTAAAAAGCTCTACCAAACGTTACCTGTAATTTTTATTTTGAATTTTTTAACAAGTCGATGAATTATATTTTATTCTCTTTATGTTCGTTCATTTTTTCATTTTAACAATTGAACTTTTATTTTTTTATTTTGACCATTCATGTTAGAAATTTTTTCTATTTACTTCTAAAGTTGATTTATGTTTAAAATTAAATTTAAAAAATGTCATGTTAGCTAACACATGATATAAAAAAAATATTACTATATTAAGATTTGAATTTATATTAAAAATATGAGTTATATATAATAATATTTTTATAATACATGACTGTAATATGCCATTTTCTATCCAATTTTGAAAATAAATTAATTTTTGGAGTAAATTGAAAAAAATTATAAATCATGAAAAGCCAAAGTAAAAATAAAACTTTAAAAGTCAAAATAAAATAAAAAAATAAAAAAAATCAAACATAAAGGAGGCAAAGTATAATTTACCCTTAATAGTTTTATACTCAATTTCTTGTTACCTCCTTCATCTGTCACCACCCAATTTTCTTTCTTCATCTACTATATACTAGTGAATAACTGTGCCTAAAGGTACTGCCATTGCAAACGACAATCCCTAGCCGTAATGGAAATTAAAGAATAATGATTTAAGAATTACATTTAGTAATGTAAATTAAACAATTTAATTTAAAGGTAATGTTCCAATATAAAGTTTAGAAAATTGATATTTGTCATTAATTTTTTCACTTTGTTTCACTTCTTAAGTATATTGATACAATCAAAGTCATGCATATATGCAGGATTCATATTATTTAATAAATAA
Source organism: Camellia granthamiana (assembly GCA_036172215.1). Taxonomy (NCBI): domain Eukaryota; kingdom Viridiplantae; phylum Streptophyta; class Magnoliopsida; order Ericales; family Theaceae; genus Camellia; species Camellia granthamiana. The sequence goes on along the minus strand of CM069905.1, from coordinate 79,751,062 downwards.
TGAAACTAACCGAGCTAAATAACCCTATCGGGGGGGAAAAAAAAAGCTAAATAGAAATAATAGCGTTTTTGGTTTAAACCCAACCCATTTGACTTTGAATTCAGGTTTCTTTTCATTATATAGTTGTTCTTGCATTGTTTTCCACTATTTCTTCTTGAGTTGAGCTATTGGGTTGTGATAATTGTGTTTAGAATAGGTTGATAGCTTATTTTTCAAACTTTTGTTACCCAGATTTTTATTTATTCGCTTGAGCAAAGCTTCTTGCGCTTGAGTTGTCTTCGTGAACATCCAATATTTTTGCAGGTCTGGAAAAATACTGGGAGTTTGTATTCTTTGCTCGAGCGACACTTCTTACACTCAAGCGACGACTTCTGTCGACAAAACTACTGAGAGTGTGTATTTGGCACTCGAGTGAACCTTTTTGCACTCGAACGGAACAACTTTTTGTGTCTGGTCGCTTAAGCAACACATCTTGCGCTTAAGCGAACTGTATGTATATCAGTTCGTAAATAGGCCCTTTTACATCACTTTTTTATCTCTATCTCTCTCTCTCTCTCTCTCTCTCTCTCTCTCTCTCTCAACATTTCAAAACCCTATTTTCTCTAACTCTCTCTCTAAGACTCACCTATTTCTTTGAAATACATATAGATCCGTCGATCTTTTCACCCGTGCGCCTTTGTTAAAAAAGTAGAGCTCGACGTGGGCTTTGTTCTAACTGGAGCAACGTTGGTTTTTGGCATCTTTGGATTTCCCTCACTCTCTCTTTCTAATGTCTAGCATGAGGTAGGGATACTTTCCACAATTTTTCTAAGTTTTAACTTAATTATTTGTCATTTCTAAACCATATTGCAAATTTAGACGATTTGGAACAAATCAAGGGTTTTGGATAAAAAACAAAAGAGGAGTTTTTCAAATGGATTCTTGGAAATGATTTTGCTATTAGAAATAATGTTGAGTATGGTGGAAATGATTGATTTTGGATACTTAGGGTTGATTTTTAAATGAGTAAGGAATTTTTCCCTCAATGTTTCAAATGTTGGTTTTGCATAAATAATGAAATTGATGTTGGAAATTATGAAATTGGATTAGTATTGATGAGGATGGTATAGTTGGATATGTATTATCACCTGCTTCTTGAAATTTAGATAGTTTATCTTTATTGATAATTGTTTATCTGTTTAAAAATATCTGTTTTGGGCTATCGGTGGAGAATAACTATGAGCGTTGTAAAAATTGCATGTGAATTAGGAGAATTGAAACTATTTTCTCATTCATTTGCTTTGAGCATTATCTCATATTTATACATGGAAAATGTTACTATTTTGAGAAAATGGGTGAATTTGGGAAAGGAATTATTGTTATATCAAGTAAGTTGGACTATGTGTCCTGGGTGAAAGTCCTGAAAACCGCGCATATCCATGGGTGCCGATCTCGCGGATGAAATTTTCGTGAAATGACAATAGTAGTGCTTGTATAGCCTATGTTTACATAGGTCCTGACTTATGGTTTCTTCCAGATGAAATTTTCGGTAAAGGTTATATTGTTTTGAAACTTCCAGAGTGTGATTCACTGCCCCATTTTCTATTGTAATGGAAATGCTTTATGAATCAATATAACTATTTGGCATTGTATAGTATTGGAAAGAGGTATAAAAATGTTTTGGCACGACCATTGCATATATATTCAGCTTTTAACTTTGTTAAGTTTCATATAGTATGTTGGGTTATTTCTACTAGGCTTTGGCCCATCCCAACTTGGGAAAAACATTTCAGGTGCTGATGATATGCCTCCGCCAAGGAAATAGCTTGGGAGGACTTGGAGCGACAGCTTCTTTTTTATGTATTTGTTGTATTTATTTGATACAAGCCAAGGGCTTAAACTGTATTGGACTTAAGTCCACTTTTGTTGTAACGAAGCATCACCTTGGAAAGTTGTAAGCCCTTGGGCATTTTTTTATCTATTTAACTTCCATTCTTTTTCTCTTGTTCACAACATATTCTATAGATTCAGGGCCAAACATTATGAATGTATAACGCATATGTTTCCCTTTTGTAAACTCAATTGGATTTAATGGAAGATAGTTACTTTATCGTTGTTGTCATTTATTGATATTGTGAATGGATTATTGTATATATATTTTAGGGTGTTACAACTTGGTATCAGAGTGTACCGGGTTTGAATACTTTGGGTATGTGGGAAGTGGTTATTACCACATTAGGTTTGTCTCGCTTGATAGAGATATTTGTATGTAAGGTATGCTTATGTGATAACATGCTTATGTGGTTATATGGGTATGAGATTTAATTTCTAAGATATTGATTAGGTCTACGGGTTTCTAGAAGTCCTATTAGAAGAGCACTTGATCACTATTGTTTCTGATTAGAACTTTAGCAATGCCGCGAGATGGTCATTATCTAAGAAGGAAATTCATGTGTTTATGTGACTACGTGAGTATGTGGAGTGAATTACTATTTTCCACCGCATTAGGATGAGATTGAGTTAGCTTTGGCACATTTATAAATGTGCTAATCTCTTTTGTTACCTTTATTAGGATGTCAGGATATGGACGTGGTGGTGGTAGGCGTGGTAGGCCTAGAAGCCATGAGGTGCCTTTATCAGATGAGATTCCAGCGTAAGAGGAAGGGATTGGTCAAGCCAATGTGGTTGAACCAGTTGATCAGCATCCCATGGGTGCTTTGGCCTGTGAAATAGTCGGAGCTTTGCATGAATCCATGGACATTCTCAGAGTTAAGAATCAAGTCCAAGCCCAAGTTGCTGAAGCAAGGCCGTCCTTCTTGAAGAAGGAGTTCTTTCGGTCTAATCCGCACGAATTTTTGGGTGATCCGAAAGAGCCACTGAAGGCGGATGAGTGGCTAGAACAAATGGTAAAGACGTTCGAGATACTTCACATCGAGGACGACGGATTAAGGGTGATCTTGGCATCCTTCCAGTTGAAGGGAGATGAGAGTCAATGGTGGAAGTATATGCGTGGGCACATTGGAATGACTTGGGAGGCTTTTGTCAACACCTTCCAAGACAAGTTATTGCCTCCCACGGCTAGGGAGAAGTTGAGAGATCAGTTTCTGAAACTCAAGCAGCTTAGTTTGCAAGTAGTTGAGTTTGAGGAAGCTTTTACAAGCCTCTCTAGATTTGCACTAGAACTCGTGGCGACAAAGGAATGCCGTTGTATCGAGTTCCAGAAGAGACTGAGGACCAGGCTTCTTTTCAAGGTAACCAGATTAATGATTAGGGACTACAGACACATCGTAAAGGCAGTGATTCATCTTGAGACCGTAGTTCAAGCAAAGGAGGAACGGATGAGGGGCTCCAGGAGTAATCAGAAGGTTAAGGGAAAGAGTCAGGATAATAAGAGGCAGATAGCTCCTGCTTTACAGCAGTCCCAGGTTGCACAGTCTAAATCCAATTTCTTTGTGCTCAGTTTGGGTACACGGAGAAGTAATTTGGGAGGTTTCTCTTATTATAAGTGTGGCCAGCTGGGTCACAAGTCTCCAGCCTGCCCGCAGAGAGGAGGAGGGCAACAGTTCAAACCGGTAGCGGCTCGTTCTCAAAGCCAGAGTTAGGGGAGAGCTTAACCACCTACTTGTTATCAGTGTAGGCAGTCAGGGCATATAAAGAGGTTTTTTCCTCAGTTGGGTAGCACACCTGGTGCGTCTAGTTTGAGGCTGACACAGAACCACCAGCCTACACAGTCAGCACAGGCCTCGAGGGCCAATCAAGGAGCCTCTTTGGCTCAATCTGTGCATCAGACTTATGCTCTGAGGGATGAGCAGGTAGAGCAGAGACCTACAGGGCGTGTGTATGCTATTACCATGCCAGACCTAGTGCCAACACTTTCAGTTCTGAGAGGTGTTTTCTTGTTATGTAATTCTATTGCCAATGTGTTGATTGATACGAGCACGTCCTATTCTTTTATTTCATCTACATTTGCATTGGCATTGGGGTTAGAGTTAGCTTTGTTAGCATCTCCACTCAGTGTAGAGTCACCTATTAGTGGTGAGATTGTCTTAGAATAGGGGTATTAGGGTTGTGAGATAGAGGTTGCAGGTCGCTGACTTCCTTTTGCATTTTTGTTGATTGACATGTCGAGTTTTGATGCTATATTGGGTATGGACTGGTTGTTATCGTGTTGGGCTATCATAGATTGTTACTGTCAGAGGGTTATTGTATGTACCTTGAGCAGTGATTATTTTTATTTAATGGGGGACATAACCGATAGAGTTTTGTCGTCGATGTATGATTCACGTGGTTGGAATGAGCTTAGTTGTCTTCTTGCGACTTTTTTGGGTAGTGACTGTGATGAAATCCAAGTTGATTTGCCAGTGGTAGTTTGTGAATACCTGGACGTTTTTTCTGAGGATCTCACTAGTTTGCTACGCCATCGTAAAATTGAATTCTCTATTGACTTCGTGCTTGGCATGACACCAATTTCTATGGCACCTTATAGATTTGCACCTGCTGAGTTGAGTGAGTTGAAGATTCAGCTCCAAGAATTGCTAGATAAGGGTTTTATCCACCCTAGTACTTCGCCTTAGGGAGCACCGACTCTCTTTACCAAGAAGAAAGATGGTGTGTTACGACTTTGTATAGATTACTAAAAGTTGAATCAGGTAATTGTTAAGAACAAGTACCCAATACCTCGCATAAATGATTTGTTTGGCCAATTGAAGGGGTCTTGTTGTTTCTCTAAGATAGACTTGAGATCGGGTTATCACTAGTTGAGGGTAAGGAAGGAAGATATCCAGAAGACTACATTCCGTACGAGGTATGGCCATTATGAGTTCCTAGTGATGCCTTTTGGGCTAACCAGTGCACCAGCCGTGTTTATGGATTTAATGAATCGAATATTCCGTGAGTTTTTAGATCGTTTCGTAGTCGTCTTCGTTGATGACATTTTGATTAACACACCCTATGAGGAGGAACACGAGGAACACTTGCGAGTTGTACTTGAGTTGCTTAGAGCCCACAAATTGTATGCTAAGTTCAGGAAGTGTGAATTTTGGTTGAAGGAAGTTAAGTTCTTAGGGCACATAGTATCCGGGGAAGGAGTGACTGTAGACTCTTCGAAGATAGAAGTAGTACAAGATTGGGAACAACCTAAGAATGCCTTTAAGATCCGTAGTTTCTTGGGGTCGTCTGGGGTATTGTTGTTGATTTATGAAAGACTTTTTTAAGTTAGCCTCACCTTTGACTAGACTAACGAGAAAGGGAATCAAGTTTACATGGAATAAGACTTATGAAAGGTCTTTTCAAGAGCTTAAGGTTAGACTTACCACTGCTCCAGTGTTGATTATTCCGGAGAGGGGTTTGGGCTATTCTGTGTATTGTGATGCTTCACGGGAAGGTTTGGGTTGTGTTTTGATGCAAGAGGGGAAGGTAGTGGCTTATGGCTTACGTCAATTGAAAACACATGAAAGGAACTACCCTACCCATGATTTAGAATTAGCAGTTGTGATCTTCGCTTTGAAAATTTGGAGGCATTACCTTTATGGTGAGAAGTTTGAGGTGTTTTCCGATCAAAAGAGTCTAAAGTACTTGTTTTCATAGAAAGATCTAAATTTGAGGCAGAGGAGGTAGATGGAGTTTATGGAAGACTATGACTTCGAGTTACGCTATCATCCCGGGAAAGCCAATGTACTGACTAATGCCTTGAGTAGAAAGTCCTTTAGCAGTGTAGCGAGTATTGCCAGCCGAGAATGGGTGATGTTGGGTGCTATTGGCGAATTTGACTTATATCTTGGGGAATCCGTTGAGTCAGCAGCCTTGTTTTTCATAGTTGTACAACCTACACTTGTGAGCCAAGTTATAGAAACGCAGAGGGGTGACCTTGAGGTAGAAACCCTTCGAGAGAAGATCTCCAATGTGAAGGTAAAAAGAGGCCTGAATGTGTATTCTAACTCGAGGGTTAGATACCTTAACCGCCTTTTTTGTGCCGGAGTCTTGCCAAGAGGAAGTACTCCAAGAGTTTCACCATTCCCGCCTTGCAGTGCACCCGGGAGGCACAAAGATGTATCACAACCTTAGTCATCAGTTTTGGTGGAAGGGGATAAAGAAAGACGTAGCCGTGTTCATATCGAAGTGCCTTACTTGTCAACAAGTGAATGTTGAACATCAGAGACTAGCGAGTTTGTTGTAACCCTTGCCTATAGCTAAGTGGAAGTGGGAGCATGTCATGATGGATTTTGTTGTGGGTCTTCCGAGGACTCAACAGGGTAATGATGCCATTTTGGGTGGTAGTTGACCGATTAACTAAGTTAGTGCACTTTGTACCTATGCACATGAATGACTCAGTAGACTATCTAGCCGAGCTTTACATTTGAGACATTGTTCGACTTCATGGGGTCCCTGTGACTATTGTCTCGGATAAGGATCCGCATTTTACAACTCGGTTGTGGCAGAGCCTGTAAAATGCCTTAGGTACTAGATTGACTTTCAAAACTGCCTATCATCCTCAGACTGACGGGCAGTCCGAGTGTACTATTCAGATCCTTGAGGATATGCTTTGAGGTTGTGTCCTTGACTTTAAGGGGTCATGGAAGAGACACTTGCCTTTAGTGGAGTTCGCCTATAACAACAACTTCCAGTCGAGTATTGATATGTCATCGTTTGAGGCCTTGTATGGCAGACCATGTAGGTCTCCTGTGTGTTGGGCCAAGGTGAGTGATGCACTTATGTTGGGTCTAGTGTTAGTCTGGGAAACGACAGAGAAAGTTGCACTTATCCGTAAGAGGTTAGTCACGGCTTAGAGTCGTCAGAACGGCTATGCCGACTGTAGAAGGAGACCGTTGTCCTTTAAGGTGGGAGATCACATCTTCTTAAAGATATCACCTAGACGGGGCTTGATGAGGTTTGGAAAGAGCGGGAAGTTGTCCCCTAGGTTTATTGGGCCTTTTGAGATCCTAGAACGAATTGGGGAGGTAGCTTATCGTTTGGACTTACCGCAACAGCTTTCCAGGGTGCATGACGTGTTCCATATCTATGTGTTTCAGAAGTATGAGACAGATCCTTCACATGTGTTGGATTGCACTGAGTTAGAGGTTAACGAGGATGCCTCGTATGAGGAGAGACCGGTTAGAGTTTTCGATACTCGAGACCAAGTCTTGCGTGGCAAGACGTTTCCTTTGGTAAAAGTGTTATGGCGACACCATGGGGTTGAGGAGGCCACTTGGGAGCATGAGGCGGAAGTCCGAGAGAAATATCCAGACTTGTTTATTAATGTTTGAACATGTATTGAGACATTGTTATGTTAATGAAATATAAACATTGTATATGTTTTGAAAATGTGAATTGTCTATTCAGTAAGGAGCAGGTATTTATCTTGTTGATGAGAATAGATGACCGGTGGATGGGTCATGGTGATGATTTGAAATTATTATCAATGTTGTAATTGGTCAAAACATAGTGTAGACACTCCACTTTTGACCGTTCTTAAGACTTGGGTGCCTCATATTGAACACTCGATGATGAAATAATGCGCTGTATAAACCGTTCAATTTTTTCATCAAAAGGCTTCGATTTTTCAACTTTAGAGCCCAAAGCTTGCACCCTCTTTGAACCAAAACTTAATTTTTTCTAGCCTGGCCACTCAAAGGCTTGCTGGCCAAAAGGTGGCCAGCAGACCAATTTTTATTAGTCGGCCGTCCCTCTCCATGGTTGGCCTGTCATATTAAGCGGCCACCAAATATTTTGCTGCCAACTATTCCCCCATGTGCATGCCTTGCACCATCTGACTCAATACATATATTTCTGATAGAGGAACCTATTTTTCTATAAATAGATGACCATCTCTTACGGTTTTAGGATAAAAAAATTTGCCAAGAGCCAAAAACTTGTCAAACACTCTCTCTCTCTCTCTCTCTCTCTCTCTCTCTCTCTCTATCTTGCAATATACATACACTCTTGTAGACACCCCATTTTTGACCGTCCTCAAGACTTGGTTGTGCTTGCAGGTACATTCAGCCACAAGTTCGATTGCTCGTCGAGTACTCGACTGTCACGGCGGAACGTCACAGGTTTGAGCTTTCCAAATCCTGTATCCTTTCTGCCCCATTTTTGGACCATGTATTGGCCCTTCCAGCTTGATTCTCTTGGTGCACCGCCGGTCACCTTTTGGCCTTGCCGGCCATGCCTTTGTCACTGCGGGTCATTGATAAAGCCCGCAGCCATCAATGAGCCACTGTCGGCCACCACTGATGGCCAGCAGACCCCTTGTCTCAGCAGGTTTCACGCCAGATCTTTTGAGCTAGCTGGTTTTCACTCACCCCTCATCCATACACGTGTATGAAGGGATGAGCCTCTTTCTAAGCTTCTTTAACAAGCTTTGCTTTCCTCTCTTCTATATAAGGAGGAGCCCCTCATCCATTTCAGAGGTTGAGAATTTTGAGGTATGAGATATAGATATAACTTTGTATCTATACCTCTCTTTGTTCTTGTTTTTGTGCCTTAAAAGTGTCTTTTGTCTCACTTTTAGACATAAACACACACTCAAACACTATACCCTTAGAGCTGAGGTCCCTTGAGGTTATTTTTGAAGCTTTTGGACTGGTTTTGGATAAAAAAGGGTGCTGGAGTTGCAGCCTTGAAGGTGGTCATCAAGGTTGAGAAACTTAACTTTTAAACCCCCATTCTTGCTCAAGCTTTTGGACTTATTTGCATGCTGTTTTGAACTTAACTTCCTACTACAAAAAGTTCTATTTTTGCATGCTTTAGATCTTTGTTTGAGGTCATTTTTTCGTTGGGGGTTGTTTTTTTGTGCCTTCTTTGTGAGCCTTTGGGACCACCTGATTTCAGCCTTCTCACCACTGAGATTCAGAGGAATTTTAGTGGTGGCAAGGGTGTTTGAGGTCCCAAATAAGAGAGGGTCATCCCCTCTCCTTGTATTGTGTTTACTAGCTTCACATGCCTCATGTTTGAGCACTTTTGTTAAGTTAGTGTTGATCATATCTTAGCATGTATTTGAGAATATTTTAGCATGGCATGCCACTGTTTTGGGTTGGTTTTGTCACTCCATGCATGCATAACACACTTGTAGTTTAAATCACACAAACTAACTTTGTATGCCTCATGAAGTAGCATGCCATTCTAGCTTGTTTTCTTTCCATTTTAGCATGTTTTTGGTGATGTTTTGCCATGTCATGACTCTGTTTTGGTTTGGTTTGGTTGGCCCTTGCATGCCTCATGCACTTGTAGTGTAATCCTCTCTATTGCCTTAACATGCGTCATGCTTTAACATGTCATTTTAGCATGCTTTTGGTTTAGCTCTGAGAAGACTTTGTTCATGTTTTAGCATGTTTAAGGTCTGATTTATGTTTTTTTGGCCATGTTTGACTTGCTTTGTATAGCCATGGTTCAATCTAGCTTGTTAGCTTTGTGCACCAAGTCCACTAGCATGTGTTACTTGGCCTATTTCAACAATTTGGCATCACTTGTTATGTTATTTTAGTCCATGTAATGTGGTCATACACTTGTATTTGACATGCTTTCAATGTCTTAGAGAGTTTGTGTTTTATGCCTCATGAATGGATCATTGTGCATGCCTCTATGTTTAGGTCTTTGGGATGCTATCTTAGTGGGGTTTTGGGCTTATTTTGACATGCCTTAACTCTGATTTTTGTTGGTTGAGTCATCCCATGCTTGGTCTTAATAGTTGTAGTGTAATCCACCTTATTTGCCTTGTATGCATCATGCCTCATGCTCACCATGCTAGCTTGTTTTGGCTTACTTCCATACATGTTTTAGTCTCATTTTAACATGTTCTAGGACTATTTTGGGTTGCCTTAACCACATGCTTCATGTTTTGTATACTTGTAGTATAAATGTTCTTGCTTGCCTCAAGCTTTGAGCACTGTTGTATGCTTCATTTGTGTTGTGTACATGATTTGACATCACTTAACATGACATTTCAGAGCCTATAGCATTGCCATATTTCCACTTCAATCATGCTTTAAGTGTCTTTGAGTGTTGCGCATTTGTTGCCTAGTTTATGGCTTAGCTTGTATACTTGCATGCCTAGGTCTTTGGGCCCTCATCTCAGTATGTTTAGGTCCTTATTTTGACCTATTTGAGCTCTGTCCATGCTTAGTTCATGCATTTGTGCCATTTATTGCATGCCTCCTTTGTAGTTCTCTTTGATAGCTCTATGCTTTAAGGACCTTCGCATGCTTTACTTGTGTTGTTTAAATGATTTGGCATCATTCATCACCTCATTTTAGTGCATTTAGTGTTGTTACACTTCCATACTTTTCACTCTTTAGGTGTTCTTAAGAGTTGCACCTTTATACCTTAATTGGTGAGTCAATTGGCATGCATGCTTGTATGTGTTTTCGGTGCCTTCATCTTAGCCTTTTGGCCACTGATTTGGGCATAGCTGAGGTCTGTCCATTTTGGTTTAAGTCCATTGAGCATGTTTGATTACATGTTGTTTGCATACTTGCATCACATCGCATTGTGTTTGTCATGATCATCGCATTGTGTATGCTTTATACTTTGTATTGTGTATGCTTAGGTTTCATTGCATTGAGTATGCCATCACTTACATTGTGCATGCTAATTGACATTTGCATTGTGCATGCATTAGCATTGTGCATGTCATTAGCCTTGTTAGGTTGTTCATATTGCATTGCACGTTTGCATGTTTAAGTCATATTGCATGTTTGCATGCTTAAGTTGCATTGTGTATGCCATGCTTGTATTGCATCGTTGTTTGGATTAAGTGTTAATCCGAGCACGAGAAACGAGGGACGTTTCATACTTCAAGTGATGAAACGTGTCTCAATTTTCCGTTGCCGACGCTCTTGATTATCCATGATAGAGTTCTAGGCACTTATGTGTTTTTCTTGTGCATTCATTTTACATTGATTTGCACAAGTTAGATCTTTGGCCATCATGCATCGGGATGCGTGATTGATGGTCGTGGACCCAATTATTCCTCTCCCTTGATGTTTCGAGGTGATATGGGGTGGCATAGTGCGTACATACCCTTGGGAGACCCTCTTATTTCTTTATTTTGTGCTCTGCTGCAGCTTGGTGTCACAGCGCACCAGTGGCCGGCAGTGCCTTGCAGATGGCCGGCAGACTTTCATTCTTGGCCGGCAGATGGTCGGCAGTGGCTTTCCATGGCCAGCAGGCCACTAGTGTATTCCCCAGCCTTGATTTGGTAAGGTTCAGCAGGAATTCCTTGAGGACACCCTGCAGATAGAGCCTCTAAAGAGCAACCCGAGAGCTTTTCGGGACAGCAACCGAGCATGCATCCTCTTCTCCCCCAACTAGAGCTGGAACAGCATTGTTTACTGTTTTCCTTATTTGTTAACTAGCTTAAGTTTTGTAATAATTAATTAATTTTTTAATTAGTTAATTGTTGTAATAATTAGTTGTAGCTAGTTATTCATTTCGGTTGTGTAATAATTAGTCTAATTAGATTATTAGATTAGTTGATTAGGTTAGCGTATTTATTCGGACCCTCCGTTGAGAGGGCGAATTTTGTAATAAGCGTGCGTGCGTGCGTGTGTGCATGTCTTCCAACCTCACGTCTTTCTCCCTTTTACTTACCTGCTTTTGATGGATAGTTCTAGGTCATTTTTCAATTAGCATCCTTATGCTATGCATGTTTGCATCATTCATCTGTATTGCATGCACTGGGCTCAGTGCATCATACTAACTGGATTGCATTTCAATTCCAAGTTGAATACTTGTATCAATTGTCGCATTTCATATGCCATCTTAGAATAGCCGAGCCTATTTCTAGTTGCATTTTGTATGTGTCACATTAGCCATCTTAACATGAATTAGAATTATGCATTGATTACTAACTAGCTATTGTTTTGGCTCGGAGTACTAGGTAAGCTTTTACGCTTTAGCATACTGCATGTGTGTTAATGATTGCCATGATAACATGCTTGCCATGAGGCTAACTGCTTATGTGATATAAACTGCCTGAATGCCTGTGGGTGAAGGTTGGATTGCTTGAATTGGAACAATTCATCAAATCCTCATTTTAGCCTACTTGCGAGGAGCAAACTTCAAACCGATTTTCAAAACAAACAAGTATGCAATGCTTTGTTCCAAATTAGGCGATCTAGTCTATATTTGTATGCTGTGCGCATCACATAGTAATTCTAGGTTTAATAACTGGAATAAGAATACATGTATTTTCAAAAACAAGATATCATGTTAGTAGTGGCCGATCTTTGATCGGGCGAGCGGGGGTGCTCATTGCATGACCTTCCCCAATCGTACCCAAGTTCCCGAGCCGAGGCAACTTTGGTGATGACGGACACGTGGCCTTAGGCACGAGTCAGGGTTTCCTAAATTCCCCCCAATAAAATATTTAGGTGGCGACTCTATATCTAGCAAAGCAGTCCATGTTTGGCGCTTCTTTATAAAATCAGTTTTCCAAAACGATTTGCCGAATTTGGACTCTTTGGTGATTTATCAGTCTTGCATTGCATTTTGTGAGATCAAATTCAGAACCGTGACATTGAGTCCAAACTGTCGCAGTAAGCTCAGAACAAAATGAGATCCGCGCCCCCCTCGCAGGCGCGCGGATATCGGAGAGTTCCCGGGAGCGCGTCTACAGTTTCTGGCGACTCTGTTGGGGAGTTAGAGAGCTTGACTCGAACTCATGATATTTTGTTTTGACTACACTTATGTGTCTCTTTGCATTGCATTTGCATTGGTGCGCCTAGGACACCGTGTTTGCCGTATGCTATTCCTGAACAGTTTGCTGGAGGCTTGCTTGGAAAAGCGTGCCATAAGGCTGACCGGTTACGGGCTCTGCCACGACGGGAACACAAACCCTGGTTTTTATCGAGGCACCTTTTTTGACCATTCGACCTAGTGCATATCAGAATCTATAGTGACTATTCCAAACTAGGACAGGTTGCTTACCCGATTATAGGTTGTCTGAAACCGCTACGTGTGTAGTGAAACCCTAGCTCCTGACAAGGTAGGACAGGGAAACCCTATCCCAACATAGGGGTGTTTTTGACTCGCATTTACTTGATATGTGCTTTTAAAGTATATCTCTACAGGAATGCGTATATCAGTTTGCAAGTATGGATATCAGGCCTGTTGGCATCAGTATTTGAAGAATCAGTTTTACCTAAGGGTATCAGTTTTGGGACAGCAATTTGGGGAACAGTGATCAGTAAAGAGTACAGTCATTCAGCTATGCTCGTATCTGTTTTGGTGAAATTAGGCTGAGATGCTGCCTGTTTTCTCTTTTGCTAGGTAGTCTTGGAACCGTAGCTTCAAAAGGCTCCAATATCCCCCGAGATTCATTGGATTTTTGCTGATAGACTTTGTCGGGTCAGAGATTCAGTTTAGAACTGCTAGTATTTTCCTTCGCTAAGGCAAGGCAGAGAAAGGCCAATCAAGGCTCACCGGTTCATCTGATCCGCTAGTCACCAGTCACATCACCTCTGTTCAGTTCAGTAGACTCATGATGACGCAAAATTCAGAAGAAATTGTGGTCATGGCAGTAGCATTAGACCAGGGAATCGCCATGTAGGGTGAGACCGATGTTGAGATACAACGCCCGCCCAGGTCACCTGCTGCACATCCAATCTGGGAACCCCAACTATTTCAAACCCGTGAGCCCACCACTTTTGAGCTAATGGGAATGATCGGCGATCTTCAGAGATCTCTGGCTGATCTAGCCTTCGAAATGTCGGTTCCGCCATCAACCACATCATATGCCAGAAATTTCATGCCAGAAGAGCCCCCACTACTGGGGCGAATTGTAATTGAACTTAGCCAACCTGAAGCCATCCCAAGTTCCGGCAATAACATGTCGACAACAACAGGGCCTCGCACTGATGTAGCAACCCAAACCTTCGACCAAGCTGAGGCGAGAGGTAAAAACAAGGTGGGGGCAAACACTGATCCCTATGAACAACTTCTGCAGGCTGTTGAGGCTTTGAAAGCCGGGGGATTGAACAAACAGCAAGTGCTCGCAGTTGCTGCAAAAACTGTGGATGACACTTTCATTACTCAGAATGCGACAATTTATGATTTGTGAATCAAGCCTACTTCCCCTTGATCAGTTTCATGATAAGGAGAGGTAGAGAGCATAAACATCTCCTGGAAATACTCTGTTTTTGCTTTGTTTTAATTATGTGACAGCAGGGTAGAACCCAAAAACAGGGGCCGGCCGACCACCTTTCTGTCCAGCCAACCACTTCTCAAGGCCGGCCGGCCACCTTTTGTTATACAGGCAAGGGTATTTTTCTTGCAAAACAGAGCAGAAGCTGAGACAAAAATAGAATTAATTTCTGACTGCAAACAGAACAGAATCTAGCAGTAAACAGAGAGGTTTCCAGGAGGATGTTCTCGATTATGTGCACGCGGCTCCTCACCCCTTTGTTCTAGTCCTTTAATTTTGTATTGAATCAATTAATATATGTAATTAAATAGTTAGCTTAATTTGGATTTGTAATGATTAGTTAATTTGGCTTATTCATTTATTTGGTGTTATAATATTTAGCAAAATAGGATATTCATTTGGACCCTCGTGTATGAGGGCACACTTGTAATATTTTGTATGTCTTCCAACCCCCGTTCTTTCTTCCGTTTATTTCCTTGCTTACGATGGTTGCATGTAATTGTAGATACCCCATTTTTGACCGACCTTAAGACTTAGACGTCGTCGTTTGAGCGCTCGATGATTGTGCATGTTTGTGCTCGTTTCGAGTTTCTGGGGTTTTCGGCTGAGTGCCTTGCCTCCGAGCCTCTGAACTCTTTGTGTTTTGGTTTGGTTTATAGACCATGCCTTGTTTTCCCTTGCCTGGAGAGAGAGAGAGGTCTGTAGACCACTTTTTTGTAGTCGTAGACCACTTTTCCCTCTTGTAGGCTAGTTTTCGGTTTCCGGAGCCTTCGGTCGAGCGCCTTGTCTTGCTTCCTTTTTTGTTTGGTTTTGAACCAAACCTTGTTTTCCCTTTCCTGGAGGGAGAGAGAGGTCTTGTAGACCACTTTTCCCTCCTGTAGACTAGTTTCCGGTTTCCAGAGCCTTCGGCCGCGCGCCTTGTCTCAGGACCGCTTACCGTTCTCCTTTTGGCCTGGTATTCGAACCATGCCTTGTTGCCTTGGTCTAGAGGGACATAGAGGTCTTGGAGACCACTTTTTGTGGTTGTAGACCACTTTTCCCTCGTAGACCACTTTTGGTGCCCGTAGACTAGTTTTCGAGGCTTCCGGCTGCGCGCCTCGACCCCCGGACTCTTGTCTTGCATCCTTTTTGGTTTGTTTTTGGTACAAACCTTGTTTTCCTTGCTTGGAGGGTGGAATGAGGGTTGGATGCCAGTTTCTCTCCCTGAAAACCACTCTTTTTTCCTGCCAACCAGTTTTCTTCCCTGTAGACCACTTTTGGTGGTCTACAAGTGGTTTGCAGCTGGAAAAAGTGGTCTCCAGCCATGCCACTACCTTCTTCTCTCTGTGCAGACCACCTTTCCCCCCTTGCCGACCACTTTTTGTCCTGGCCGACCAGAAAAAGTAGCTGGCCAACCAGTGCATGTAGCTGGGCGACCACTTCAAGTGGTCGGCAGCTTTCCTGGAGTTTCTGCAGGTGTTGTGGATGCCAGCTGTGCCAGCTGTTGGGCACAGAACTCATCCTCCATACACATGTATAGAGGGATTGCATCTAGCTTCAAGCTTGTTCAGCAAGCTTGTTGTTTGCTTTTCTATAAGAGGGAACCTCTCCCTTTTGTCTCAGGTTCTGAAATTTGCTGAGAAGATATACATACATATCTATCTCTATATTTCTCTCTTTGTCTCATTTTTGTGCTTAAAAGTCCATTTTCTTCTTACTTTTGCACACAAACACATAGTGAAACCCCATACTCTTGGAGCTGAGGCACTTAGAAGCTAGTTTTGGTGTTTTTGGATTGGTTTAAGCTCAGAAAAGCTGCTGGAGTTGCAGCTTTGAAGTTGTTCTTCAAGGGTGAGTCAACTAGCCCTTTAAAGCTTTATTTTGATTAAGCTTTTGGAACTATTTTCATGCTTATTTTGGCTTGACTTTCTACTGCAAAAAGTTCTTATTTTTAGCGCTTAACATGTTAGTTTAAGGCTTCTTTGGTGTTGGGGGTGGTCTACCCCCTCTTGTGCCTTGTTTGGCTTTGTTTTTGTGCTATCCTTTTAAGTTATTGGGACCACCTCTTTTTGACCTTCTCACCTCTGAAACTCAGAGGAATTTCAGTAGTGGAAAGGGTGTTTTGAGGTCCCAAAAAGGAAGGGGGGTGATTTAAAAAACTTGTGATTTAAAAACTATTTTCACTGTTTTGGACTATTTTGACCTTTTTTGACCTTTTCACTATTTTGGACTGTTTTCAAGTGCTAAAACTTGTGATTTAAAAACTACCAAAGGTGGAGAAGTTAACCATCCTTTCTTGAACCTTATCCCATAGCTTATGTCCTTATTTTTCTACTTGTCTCTTTACTTTTGGCTATTGATTTTCAAAGTTTTCAGAGGCTAAAACATGTGATTTTAAGGTCCAAAAAGTGGAGGGGTTAGCCACTCTTCTTTAGGCTTGCTTACTAGCTTTGTTCTTTTCTTTTTTTGGTTTACTTTTGCTACCTTTTCAAACTTATTTGCAGCACTGTTTTGTGCTATTTAGGGGCTGTTTAGCATGATTACATAGTTATGCTTTGAATATCGTGCTTGTATTGTTGTAAGTCCTCATAGATTTGATGGTTTAGGCCATAGACACCAATCTATTTGAGTTAATAGCTCTCTTTACATAATTTCGATGTAATATTCGTATTTGTCATCATCACCTTTGCCTAATCATCTCTGCAGCCTCCCTCCTTTATTTGTTTTTTTTTTTTTTTTTTGATTAAGAGTTGTCTTAAACACTACTTTGTTGCTTAAGGCATGAGAAAGAGATTTTCCATGATTAATGGTTTAATCTCTTCGGAGGTTCATTACCAAGGTATTACATCTCTATCTTATGTTAAGCATAACTTCTGGTTTGACGCTTCTCTTTATCGCTTTTTGCACTTAGTGGACGTAATGATCACTTTTGGACAAACATGAATAAGGAATGGAAGTTAATGTAAAAGAGGCTACTAAAATCGAAACAAAAGAAGTAAAAAGGTAATAAAATTGGGTTGGGTTCAATCGGATGTTATATTGAACTTATTGCGTCTCGAATCATTACATACTCTTTAGTGATGTTAATGATTCATAAAGCAATGTCTACCACTTCCCTTGAGGTATCTCCATCAGAGGGGAATGGTTTTGGTGGTCTTTTGTTTCCATTTATTCATCTTTTGTCCTATCGGTTCATGGATCATCATGCAACAATTTTGCGACAATTGATGATTTGTGAATCAAGATTACTCCTTCCTTGATCAGTTTCATAAGAGGGAGAGGCAGAGAGGATAAAAATCTTCTGGAAACACTCTATTTTTGCTATGTTTTGATTTCGTGGTAGTAGGGTCGAACCTAAAAATAGTGGCCGGCTGGCCACCTTTTTGTCCTGCGGGCCACCTTCCTATCCCGCTGACCACTTCTCAAGGCCAACCGACCACCTTTTGTTGTACAGGTAGTGGTATTTTTCTTGCAGAACAGAGCAAAAGTCGAGGCAAAAACAGAATTAATTTTTGACTGCAAACAGAGCAGAATCCGGCAGTAAATAGAGAGGTTTCTAGGAAGATATTCTCTGTTATGTGCACGCGGCTCCTCACCCCTTTGTTCAAGTCCTTTAATTTAGTATTTAATTAATTAATATGTGTAATTAATTAGTTAGCTTAATTAGCATTTGTAATAATTAGTTAATTCGGCTTATTCATTTATTTGGTGTTGTAATATTTAGCAAAATAGGATATTGATTTGGACCCTCTTGTATGAGGGCACACTTGTAATATTTTATATGTCTTCCAACCCCTATTCTTTCTTCCTTTTATTTACTTGCTTATGATGGTTGCATGTAATATCATATTTT
This sequence comes from Camellia granthamiana, assembly GCA_036172215.1. Lineage (NCBI taxonomy): Eukaryota > Viridiplantae > Streptophyta > Magnoliopsida > Ericales > Theaceae > Camellia > Camellia granthamiana. The sequence continues at coordinate 79,733,111 of CM069905.1, read as the reverse complement.
GATTTCATATCATTACCATATGTAAAAATATTCATTTTTGCATGCATTGGGTTCGGTTCATCATTCTAACATTGATGTCATTACTTACTTCCTTGAATACGTGCACTATTGCATGCTTTGAGTTGACCGATATGTCATGTTAATAAACCGAACCTAGTAGTTGCATTTTGTATGTATCGCATTAGTCACTTGCATATTAGAGCATACATTTTCTAACTACTTTCTTCTATTTTGGCTTGCCCTGGTTGAGTACTAGATGAGCATTTCTAGCTTTAGCATATTGCATGTGTGTTAGTATTGCCATATGAAGCGTATTTACTATGAGGCCAAATGCTTATTCGATATACCTATTGAATGCCAGTGGTTGAAGGCTAGTTTGCTTAAATTAGAATACATTTGATTAATGTACGTATGAGCTTACTTTTTCAAGTGGCACATATTTAAAACACTTTTCAAACAAACATGAAATCAAAGCATTCCAAAGGGAGTGACTTAGTCTATACTTGTATGACTTATATAGTAATGTTTAGCATTATTAAAATCAGAATAAGAGCATATACTGTACATAAAAATCACATCATGATTAGTAGAGGCCGATCTTTGATCGGGTGAGTGGGGTGCTCAATTCATGACCTTCTCCTCTCGTACCTAAGGTCCCAAGCCGAGACACTTTGGTTATGACGGACAAGTGGCCATTGACACGAGTCACAAGTTTCCTAAATTTTCCAAAAATATTTAAGTGGCGACTTTAAAATCTGGCAACACAGTCCATTTTCGTCATCTCCGATGATAAATGGATTTTCTAAATATTTTCCGGATTTGGACTCATTTGTGTTTTTCCTGTTTCACATTGCACTTGTGAAACCAGATTCAGAACCACGGGAGTTCGAATCCGAGGAGGTTACACTCTTTCGAAGAGCACGAAAAACAAGCTACACAGAGTTTTAAATGTTTGGTTTAAATTTCGGTGATGAAATTCCTTAAGGGGGGAGGTTATAGCATTTCTGGTTTAAACCCGACCCATTTGACTTTGAATTCAAGTTTCTATTCATTATATAGTTGTTCTTGCCTTGTTTCCCACTATTTCTCCTTGAGTTGAGCTATTGGGTTGTGTTGATTGCGTTTAGAATAGGTTAGTAGTTTGTTTTGCAAACTTTTGTTGCTCAGATTTTTATTCCTTTGCTCGAGCGAAATGTCTTGCGCTTGAGCAGTCTTGATGAACATCTAGTATTTTTGTAGGTCTGCAAAAATACTGGGAGTTTGTATTCTTCGCTCGAACGAAGCTTCTAGTGCTCGAGCGACAACCTCTGCCTGCAAAACTACTAGGAGTGTGTATTCTGCGCTCGAGCGAAACTTCTTGCGCTCGAGTGAGCGGAACAACTTGTTGTGTCTAGTCGCTCGAGTGACAACACATTTTGCACTCGAGCAAATTGTACATATATAAGTTCATACACAGGCCATTTTACATCACTTTTTTATCTCTCTCTCTCTCTCTCTAAACATTTCAAAACCCTATTTTCTTTCACTCTCTCTCTCTCTCTCTCTCTCTAAAACTCACATATTTCCCTCAAATACACGTAGATCCGTCGATCTTTTAAGCCGTGAGCCTTTGTTAAAAAGGTAGAGCTTGGCGTAGGCTTCGTTCTAACTAAAGCAAAGTTTGTGAATTTGGACGATTTGGAACAAATCTAGGGTTTTGGATAAAAATCAAAAGAGGGGTTTTTCAAATGGGTTCTTGGAAATGATTTTGATGTTAGAAATAATGTTGAGTATGGTGGAAATGATTGATTTTGGAAACTTGGGGTTGATTTTGAAAAGAGTAAGGAATTGTGCCCTAAATGCCTCAAATGTTGGTTTTGTACAAATAATGAAAATGGTGTTGAAATTATGAAATTGGATTGGTATTGATGAGGATGGTAGAGTTGGATATGTATTATCATTTACCTCTTGAAATTTAGAAAGTTTATCTTTATTGATAATTGTTTATCTATTTAGAAATATCTATTTTGGGCTACTAGTAGAGGATAGCTATGAGTGTTGTAGAAATTGCATGTGAATTAGGAGAATTGAAACTATTTTCTTATTCATTTGCATTGAGCATTATCTCATACTTATACATGGAAAATGTTACTGCTTTGAGAAAATGGATGAATATGGGAAAGGAATTATTGTTACATCAAATAAGTTAGATTGTGTGTCCTGGGTGAAAGTCCCGAAAACAACGCGTATACATGGGTGCCAATCCCGCGGATGAAATTTCCATGAAATGGAAATAGTAATGCTTGTATAGCCTACATTTACATGGGTCCTGGCTTACGGTTTCCTCGGGATGAATTTTCTGGGAAAGGTTATATTGTTTTGAAACTCCCAGAGTGTGATGCACTACCCCATTTTCTAATGTAATGGAAATGCTTTATGAATTGATATAACTATTTGGCATTGTATAGTCTTGGAAAGAGATATAAAAATGTTTTGGCACGACCATTGCATATGCATTTATCTTATAACTTTGTTAAGTTTCATATACGGTGTTGGGCTATTTCTATTGAGCTTTGGCTCATCCTACTTCAGAAAAACATTTTAGATGCTGATGATATGCCTCTGTCAAGGCCATAGCTTGGGAGACTTGGAGCGACAGCTTCTTTTTTTTTGTATTTGTTGTATTTATTTGGTACAAGCCAAGGGCTTAAATTGTATTGGACTTAAGTCCACTTTTGTTGTAACCATGTATTGTCTTGGAAAGTTGTAAGCCCTTGGGCATTTCTTATCTATTTAATTTCCATTCTTTTTCTCTTGTTCATAACATATGCTATAGATTAAGGCCAGACATTATGAATGTATACAGCATATGTTTCCCTTTTGTAAATTCAATTGGATTTAATGGAAGATAGTTACTTTATCTTTGTTGTCATTTATTGATATTGTGGATGGATTATTGTATATATATTTCGAGGCGTTGCAGGAAACTAAATAGAAGTTAATAGTTCAATATAATATTTAGGTAATATATAATTGCCCTATAATATTTATAGCTATAAAAGTTACAAATTTTAACTTTTTAACAACAATAAAATGTAAAAAAATATAACTATTTTTAACCTTTTAACAATGAGGGATACAACAAACCCAAAAAAATATATCTGGAATTTACCTAGAAACATCAACATGTCGTTCACATTCATTCTACACAAACTCCACAATACACAATTTCAATAACTACCATGGAAGATATTCTTGATCAAAATTTGGGTCCCTAGACTTTCTATTTAACAATTTAATGAATTGAAAATGGCAAAATTGGAGTATAAAATTTAAAATACTATACAATAGTAGTCAAATAAAAAATTAAGCTCCTAAGTTGAACATTGCTATTAAAATTAATTGTCAGTGCCACCTTAATTAGTGGCACACCTAAACAATAATTTGTATCACATTCAAGCTCTTCAATGAAGCTATAAGAGCAAAGTGATAAACATTATAAAGCTGCTAAGTGTTAGCCCAAGGCCCAAGGCCTAAGTTCAAGTCCAGCCAAGCAACTCGAGTAAAGAGAAAGGCCCCAAAACATTGATAGGTCCAACAGAAGAGGGGACAATGCTACGTGACCAAAGCCTAAGTAAAATTGCCTTCTAAAAGGAAATTCGCAAAATGTAGAGATGCCCTCAGATTCATTCACAATCGATGGTAAGGATCACAATTGTCAGGGATAGGTGCACAGGCTTGACCCACGAAAATAAAACAACCATCTGATGAACTTAATCGGACGAATGGAGCAATCGGCAAGTTGGCCATTAAACGCCTGACATAATCTAACTCGCACACAGCAAGGTAATCCAATGGCAAGGGATCAAAGCAACTTGGCCACTTGCTTAACCAAAGTCTAGTAGTAACCAGAGCCCTTAGATGAAGATGACAATTCAATGGTCAAGGCCATGACAATGACACTATAAAAGTAAGAATAAGGAAAAGCGAGAGAGGTAACAAATGGGAAATAAAAAATCTTTCTTCCTAAACAAATATTATATGGCCGATCATATTTCTGACTTGATCGTCGGAGGGTCCTTCCGACCATATCTAGTCAGGAGTGATCATTGATTAGTTGGTTTCTCTTTGCAGAGTAAAGAAAGGATCATCTCGTCTTACATTTCCTATGGAGAATATTTCTGCCTTCCACAATTGGCACCGTCTGTCGAAATAATGAAGATGAGTACCCATCCTTGTCTAGAAGAGATACCAAGCGATCATCAAAATGTATCGATTAGGAACATGGCCAGCCTAAAATTTGACTACGATTCTAAGTGGCACTCGAAGACTCAGAAAAGATAATCCCCCGGCCAGATAATGACCACCAACGAACTACGCTCATAGATCGGTTGGTGGCACAAGCCGAAGCCCTTAAAGAAAAATTACACTTGGTCCGAAGTAAACCTAATGCTCGAATAAAGACTGCAGATAATTGAAAGAAGACCGGTTAGCCAAATGGCTTGCAGCCACCCTAATAGGACACAGAGAAAATGCCTAGTCACCAGAAGAGAGGACTCCTAGGATTACCAGAAGAATGACTTGTGAAGCTGGCTTAATGGATGAATGAGGGGCAATCCTAAACCTGTTTGAAGAAAGCTCTTCATAGAAGAACTATCTTTGCCATTCTCTCGAGCAATAGAATGCGCCATCCCACCAAAGAGGTTTACTCTACCAAAATTCAACCTAAATGATGGTAAAGAGGATCCGACTAGCCACATTCAACATTACACTCAAGCCAAGACATTATGGAGCAATAATGGTCTAATCATGTGCCGAATGTTCTCCTCGAGCTTAGGAGAAATGGCACTTCGATGATACTATAAACTGGAAGCCCAATCAATCACTAATTGGAAACAGTTGCAGTAAGCGTTCATCTCACGCTTTATCACCAACAGCTGACCACTAAAGGAAGTGGATATACTCATCTCAATAAAAAAAGATGACATGGAGAGCCAATGAGAGTATGCCAGTAGGTATTGACCGGCCTATAATGAGATTGATAGCTGCAATGAACAATTAGCAGTTGCCTCATTCAAATTGGAATTGCAGCCCACAAGTAAGCTCCGATAGTCCTTAATGAAAAAGCCACCTACTAATGTGGGTATCTAATGAGGCGTATGGAACAACACTGCAAAATTGAAGACTACCTACGAAGGACTAAAGAGCCAAAACCTACTCGGCTCCCGCCAAGAGTTCTAAGAAAGAATGAGAAGAAGTCTCCTGACATCAAAAGAAAGGAATCAAACGCCATCGCCTCCAAGCAATCATCACCACTTTCATCGAGCCACTATATTGTCTGATGGCAAAGATCGAAAACGAGCCGTACTTCTCTTGGCCTCCAAAGATGATCAGAGACCCGTCTCTTCAAAATCGTAGGTTATGATGTTCTTACCACAAGGACTACGGACATCTTACAGAAGATTACAAGGCATTGAAGCAATTTCTGGAAGAGTTCGCTCAAAGAAGGCATTTACGATCTTATATCGACCACTTCCCTAATCGAAAAGAGAAAAGAAAGGACAAAGGCAACGACGCACAACCAATGGTAGTTATCAATATGATATATTCAATCTCCCAGAAAAGGCAGACAATAAGGAGGTCTGCATATCATGCGAAAGTGATGACTTTATCAAAAGTCCCCACTAAAATAATGCATTGTTCCAAATCAAGGATCACATTCTCCGATGAAGATCTAACATGGGTTCATCATCCCCACAATGATGCTCTGGTAGTAACCTTGCAGATCGGGGGATTCACGGTTAAAAGGATATTGATAGACCAATGAAGTTTTCAGAAATCATGTACTATAAGCTCTTAAAATAATTGGGACTGTCCCTTGAAGCCCTACAACCAATTGATTCTCCAATCTATGGATTGAATTCAAGCTCGATTTTTCCCTTGGGGAAAATCTTCTTACTAGTAAAAGTCGGAGCAACAGTTCAACAAATTGAATTTCAAGTGGTAAATGTGCCCTCCCCATATAATGCCATAATGGGAAGAAGATGGGTCCACCAAATGGGGGCAGTCCTATCCACATTCCACAAGGTTGTATGTTTCTCGGAAGGGGACAATATAAGGGAAATAAGGGAGATTAAACAGCAACAAAATAGTGCATGACTGTGTCTACCACAAAACAAGTAATTCAAGAAGTCCAAACACACAAGTCAGAGGAATAGAAGGTTGACACCCAACCTGGTGATAAAAGTGCCGAAGAACTTGAGAAAATACTTATCAACCCCACGGACGAGGAGAGGTTCCTCCTCGTAGGAAAGGGTCTCCCCTCAAAAGAAAAGGAACAATTAATCCGCTTCTTACTTCGTTACAAGGACGCTTTCGCATGAACCCCATATGAAATTTTAACGACCCCAAAATATTAGCAAAAAAATTAGATGAAATAGATGAACCGAACATGCTATCCTACCTAAATGGACCAACTCCTTCAATTAATAATTCATTTCAAGGAAAGAGTTAACAAAGAAAGTGCTCACATGCAATACACATTCACCCTCTTAAAAGATGAATCCATAGCATGCGTAGCAATAAGAAAGAAAAGAATTGAACAATAAAGTAAATGCCCTAAGGTTAAAAGTTCTAAGGCTTAATCCTGGTTACAAAAAAGGGTTAATAACCCAACACATAAAGCCCTTGGCTTGCATTAACATCACACAAAAAGGAGACTCTCTTGCTCTCAAAATATTTCCACACCTTCAACTAGACGAAGTCATTGTATCCTTTCTTACACAATTCACAAAGTACCTATGTTTTACGCAATCTCATTATCTTATATAAATACAATGCCATTTCATGATCAAAAGTCAAAGGTTTACATTCTTTAAAAAATAAAAAAAAAAAAAAAAAAAATCCATGCAATATCTCATTCAGGGTTCATTATTATCACGAAAAACAACAACCATGATTTAAACAATTGGGGTAGTAAACACAACTTAGGTAATTTCCCACGGCTAGTGTCTGCAAGATGTGTATCAAGCACTATGAAAATCCTACCTTATTGGCCACTAACTAGAGGGCTTAGGCACCCACACGCGCGTGTTTCTGGTCTTACACTAAGGACACCCAGGCTAACTTAATTTCCAATCTACACCCCTTAACAGGACTTACCAAATGAATCTACTCCGAAATCTTTTCATCAACAACAATTGTCTTTGTCAAAAATCAAGAATTTATTTCAAAGTTAAGATTTGCCGGTGAACAAAGTTCAAGATAATAAAAATGAATCAATAAGAATAGACTACATATAATTATCTCCTTTATACAATATCACCACCATCTCTCACCATTGTTCAAATATAACTTCCATGATTCAAAATTTTCAACATCATAGAAAAATACAAATCCATGTGACATATGAGATTCCCACATATTCACAATCAATATCCATCATTAAATTTTCCAATGTGCCAACATGCACATCCTATGTTTGCATAATTGTTCAACCAAAATTTTCATTTCCTTTCATGCATGCCTCAATAATATAATAACCCAGAAAGTTTTCTTCATATTTTCAAGAGATTTATCATCAACTTCATAAATATCACATCAATTTCACTTTTTTCCAAAATTTTCCAAAAGCTAGGGTTTTATCAAAATAGGGTTTTTCCTTTATTTTCAAAACACTACAAGCAATATCCCCAAATAGTTCATAGTATACCCAAAATAATTTGTCTAGGACCAAATCATGAGGAAGAATACATTCCCTAATATTTTCTAGATTCAACATCTAAAGATCAATCTACGTTAGGAAACATAGTGAGAAAGACAAGATATGCTAAAAACCAAATATATAACTCAAAGAACATCCCTACCTTAAGACCTTGAGAAGAAAGGATGGAAGTTCCAAAACCAACGATGTTAAAATCCAACCTCCACTGTACACCATGTAGCCCTTGATGAGCTTTCCAAATTAGTGAAGACAACAAGGTTGAAATCACAATGGATAGTGAGAGATCAAGGAGTAAATGAAGTGGGTTGGAGGGTTTCTAGAGAGATGAGAGAAAAGAAAATGAGAGTTAATGTAGAGAAAGTGTGAAGTGAAAAGTGATGAAAAAGTGGGGAAGGTTCAACTTTTGAAGTGATTTGACTTAATTTTCGGAGCTGACAGTCGATAGACTGCTTGAGCGACCAATCATGTGTTCGAGCGATGAAACTTGCGCTCGAGCCAAGAACACCCACTCCCAGAAACTCCACACCCCCTGTAAAAGACCGCTCGAGTAATGAATTCTCCACTATAGCGAATAATTCAAGTTCCCAAAAGTTTAGATTCCAAACCAAAGTAATGGAAGGTTGGATTCATCGCTCAAGTGACCAAAAGACCGTTCGAGCGATCTTAACCTAAAAGTGAGACTAGGAAGTACCAAAACATTGGTCAACCTTCCCGGGTCTTCCCCAACACCGAAAAGTACAAGATGACATCTTGGAATATACAAGGATATATCTAACGAAACAACCATAACAGAGAATAGATAACGACACAAGCTTCAAAAGGTTTGACCATGAAGAAGACGAACAAAAGGACAAAGGTAACCAATAATTCACTCAACTGCTTTAAAGGAGTCGGAACATCACAATCTTCCCACCTTAGGAAATTTTGTCTCCGAAATTAAATCAATCTCTTCTGCAAGACAAGTTCTAACCTAACAATACCATGACACAAGATTCATGCCATAACTAACAATATGATCACTCAGTATATTTTCAACAACTTGATGATTTCATTAACATTCAATTAGTTCTATCAAATCTATACTTTTTTAAATCGCATGGAGTTCAAAAGGTTGTAATTAGCATTGAAAAGTTTAATTCTCACAACAACATCAAAGTATACAAGACTACAAAACAATTAAACATTGTTAAACAAATCTGGGTATTTGGAGCAGACTTCCACTTCCCGTTCCCAAGTTGCCTTCTCAAAACCATGATGTCTCCACAACACCTTCATCAAGGGTATGGTTTTGCCCCTCAGCATATATTCTTAGGTATCTAATATTTGAACCGGTTGCTCCTTATAAGATCCTCATCTACTTCTAAATCAACCAAATCAAACACATGCGAAGGGTCAGGTTCATACTTTCTAAGCATGGAAACATGAAATACATCGTGAACCCCAAAAAGTTACGACGATAAGGCCAAACGGTATGTCACCTCTCTGATTCGTTTTATGATCTCAAATGGCCCAATTAACCTTGGAGATAATTTTCCACTCTTCCCAAACCTTATCATACCCCACATCGGTGAGATCTTAAGAAACACATGGTCGATCTCAAAAGATAGAGGTTGCCTCCTCTTGTCAGCATAACTCTTTTGTCGGCTTTGAGCCGTAACCAATCTATTTCGGATAAGAGCAACTTTCATAGTTGTCTCTTGGTCTAATTATGGGCCTAGCATCAGTGTATCTCATACTTCGGCCCAACAAGCTGGTGATCTATAAGGTCGGCCATATAAGGCCTCAAACGGCGCCATTTCTAGACTCGCTTAGTAACTATTGTTGTATGCAAACTCAATTAACAGTAGGGTGATAGGTTGTGCTAAAGGTCAACTTTGTTCCCAATGCTTTTTGAAGACTTTGCCACAACCAGGTGGTGAAACGAGGGTCTTTATCTGAAACAATGGTCGCTAGAACCCCATGAAGTCGAACTATGTCTCTAATGTATAACTCTACCAAATAATCGACTAAGTCACCCATGCGCATAAGAATGAAGTGCTTAGACTTAGTCAACCTATTAACAATCACCCAAACAGCGTCGTTACCCTGTTATGTCCTCGAAAGTCCAGCCACGAAGTCCATGGTGACATGTTCCCATTTCTATTTGACTATGGGTAGGGGTTGTAACAAACCTGCTGTTCTTTGGTGTTCAACTTTCATTTGTTGACAAGTGAGACATTTCGATACAAATGAAGCAACATTCCGTTTCATGCCCCTCCACCAAAACTGACAACTCAGGTGTAGGTACATTTTCGTGCCTCCCGAATATACTACAAGGCGTGAATGATGAAACTCCTGAAGACTCCCGAAGCACCTCCTCTCTACAAGATTTTGACACAAGCAGACGGTCTAAATACCTCACATTAAGATCCAAATGGATGTTCAAACCCTTCTCTTCCTTCCCATTTAAGATTCTCATACAAATTTCCTCCATCTTATGGTCACCCTATTGTGCTTCATGATTTTGCTAATCAAGGTGAGTTGTGCAATCAGAGTAAACAAGGTAGCACCCTTACTAGACTAGCCAAGAAGTAAGTCGTACTCGCCAAAATCATCCAACATAACCCATTCTCAAATGGCCGCACTCGCCATTGTACTCACAAACTTTCGCCTAAGGGCATCGATTATAACATTGGCCTTTCTTGGATGATAGTGCAACTCAAAATCATAGTCTTTAATAAACTCCATCCATCTATGTTGGCGCAAATTCAGGTCTTTTTGGAAGAACAAGAATTTTAAAGACCTGAATTTTAAGCTCTTGTGATCAGAATAAACGTCAAACTTCTCACCAGACAAATAATGTCTCCAAATTATCAATGTAGAGATCACTACTGCTAGCTTTAAATCAAGAGTGGGGTAGTTCTTGTCAAGGTTTTCAACTGTTGTGACCCGCTACAACCTTCCCTCCTTGCATCAACACACACCCAAGCCCAAAGCCCTTTCTGAAATTATCAAAACTGGAGCGGTAGTCAACCTAACCTTAAACTCTTGAAATGACTTTTCGTAAGTCTCGTTCCATATATATTTGACACCCTTTTGTAGTCAACCTGGTTAATAGTGTAGCTAATTTAGAGAAGTCCCTCACAAAACGATAGTAATACCCGACTAAACCTAAGAAATTTCAGATTTCAAAAGCGTTCTTAGGCCATTCCCAATCTTGTACGGCGTCTATCTTGGAGGAATCAACGGTCACCTCCTTTCCTGACACAACATGCCCTAAAAAATTCACCTCTGATAGCCAAAATTCACATTTCTGAAATTTAGCAAATAATTTGTGTATTCTAAGTCAAGGACCATGCGCAAATGTTCCTCATGTTCCTCTTCAGAGGGCAAATATATCAAAATGTTGTCCATAAAAATGACTACAAATCAATTTATGAACTCCTAGAAGACTCGATTCATCATGTCCATGAACGATGCTGAGGCATTAGTTAACTTGAATGGCATAACAAGAAACTCATAATGGCCGTAACACGTGTGAAAGGTCGCCTTCTGAATATCCCCCTCCTTAACCCTCAGCTGATGATACCCTGACCTCAAGTCCATGTTTGAAAAGCAATGGGAGCCCTTAAGTTAAACAATTAAGTCATCTATTTGGGGTAGAGGATACTTGTTCTTAACAGTAACTCGGTTCAACTTGTGGTAATCGATACACAACCATAATGACCTATCCTTCTTCTTAGCAAAGAGAGTCGGTGCTCCCCAACATGACATACTAGGGTGAATAAAGCCCTTATCTAAAAGATCTTGAAGTTGGATTTTCAATTCATGCAACTTGGCAGGTGCAAATCTATATGGTGCCAGGGAAATTGGTGCCATGCTTGACACTAAATCAATATAAAATTCAATCTCTAGGTAGGCTGGTAAACTGGTGAGATGTTTAGGAAAAACATCCGGATATTCACAAACTACGATTGGCAGTTCACCATGGATCGCACTATCTTCATTGGTTATAAAATGGGCAAAGAGAAAACTAAGCCCTCCCTGACTCTTAAGGTCATATATGGCGCAAAAGAGTTATCGCCCCGATCACATAAGAAATCAAATCTATCCCCAGTAGGTGTGCATGCAGACACTCGGTGGCACTGACAATCAATTGTGGCCAGGAAATATGACAACCAATCCATACCCAAGAGCAGCACAATGGCGCCAAAGGTGTGCATGCCTAAGATAATAAAATCAGAAGAGAGTCGATGATTTGCAACCTCAATTTCACAAGAGTGACACACTCGCTCCAATACCACTCTACCTCCAATCGGTGATTCAACCCACAAAAGAGATTCTAGCTGATCAATCTCTAATCCCAAAGTAGAAGCAAAAGTAGTAGATATAAATGAATGCGATTGTAACAAGCCCGCGAGGGACCTCGCTACAGCTCGGACTCGATTTGTCATGGTTCTTAATCTGAACCAAAGAGTCCAAATCCGGCAAATCGTTTTGAGAAAAACAGATTTTGAAAGAAGTGCCAAACATGGACTGCTTTGCCAGATATAGAGTCGCCACCTAAATATTTTTTAATGGGGAAATTTAGGAAACCCTGACTCGGTGCCAAAGGCCACGTATCCGTCATCACCAAAGTTGCCTCGGCTCGGGAACTTGGGTACGATCGGGGAAGGTCAGCTATGAGCACCCCCTCTCGCCCGGTCTGAAGACCGGCCTCTACTAACCGTGATATCTTATTTTGAAAACTTTATGTGTTCTTATACCGGTTATTAGCCTAGAATTACTATGTTATGCGCGCAGCAAACAAGTATAGACCAAATCGCCTAAATTGGAACAAAACATTGCATGTTTGTTTTGAAAATGGTTTGCTACTCGCAAGTAGGCTAAAATGTACGTTTTGCCACCCTCAAGTGGGCTTTAGAAAAGATGGTTTTGCCACCATCAAGTGGGCTTAAAACTCACAGTTTTAATGCATTATTCCAATTTAGGTAATTCAACCTCCATCCACAGGCATTCAAGCAGTTATATTACATAAGCAGCTAGCCTCATGGTAATCATGCAATTATGGCAACACTCACACGCATGCGGTATGCTAAAGCATAAAAGCTCACCTAGTACTCCGAGCCAAAACAGAAACTAGTTAGTAATCATATGCATGATCCTAGTTCATGTTAAGATGGCTAATGCAACACATGCAAAGATGCAATCTAGGCAGGCTCGACTATCCTAAACATGGCATGTGAAATGCAACAGATAACATGTATTCAATTTGAAATTGAAATACAATGCAGTTAGCATGATGCGCCGAGCCCGGTGCATGCAAGACAAATGTATGAATGCACGCATGCATAGCATAAGGTATGCTAATTTAAATATGCCCTCATCTACCATCATAAGCAGGTAAATAAAAAGGAGAAAGAAGTGGGGGGTTGGAAGACATGCACACACTCACCCACACTTATTACAAATTTTCCCTCGCTTGGAGGGACCAAAAGAATAATACAGTCCGAATAATGAATCAACTATCCTAGCTAATTAATTATTACACAACTTCTAATTAATTAACAATTTGAATGCAGAAAGGAAAAGGCCACAGCCCCCGCCTCGGGATGCACGAATGATGCATGCTCGAACTCGTCTTGCCCGGAAAGTCCGTACCATACCACTGCTGCCTTTGTTTACACTGCCCTGCCTCTCTGAAAATTGCCAAAGTTCTGGGGCATGTTCCTTGCACACTGCATGACACCATCGGCTAGAGGGAATGTCCACCGGCCATGGGGAATGTCCATCGGCCACTGTTTTGATGTATCGGCCATTCATTCTTTGCCGGTCGGCACTCAACAGTGCCGGTCAGCCAAAAATTCCTACTGGAACCTGCAGTTGACAGCAGCAAAGGGACAAGCAGTGTATGGCATGGAATTTCAAGCAAATGTGTGCATGGACACACTCCCTATCATGTAATGGACTCAAGGGAGCATGGCCCTTGACCTCCGGGCCATCAATCATGCATTTCAATGCATGATGGCCCAAAAGCCAAGTTAGCAACTTTGATATCAAATGAAATGCAAGCACAAAACACATCAAAGGCCCCAACCTCTATCATGCTTGATCAAGAGGCAAGGGATGCATGCCAAATGCAACCTAAGCATGCGAGCTAAATATGCAATATGAATATGCGAGCAAGCATGCAAGGCATGACGCAATGCAACAACATAACATGCACAACGCATTGTAACATGGCATACACAATGCAAGATGGGCTTATACCAATACAAGTGGACCTCAGCCACACTCACATAGGAGGCCATAAGATGAAAAAGAGACAACTCGAGACGCTTGTACGTGTGCACGCAAACCGAGGACCAATCCTAAGGCACGAATGCCACTCTAACAAGACATGGCAAAGCATAGAACATGGCATACAAGCATACAAATTTCAGCAGCGAAATGATATGCAAAACAGCCCCTAAACATGGCGAAATGGAACCCGATGCGTGGAACGAGTCCCGAAACATGAATTTTGGTGCATGGAATGGCCTATAGCTATGCAATGCATGCATTATTTGTACATGAAGTGTAAAGACAGAAGCAAGGAAGCCCCAAAACAAGCATGTTTTCAGTTTTAAGCAAGGCCAAACAGTGAGTAAAAATGGGCCTAAACTAGCATGCAAAATTGGCCAAAAAGAGAGGGGTAATGAAGCAACTCACAAATTCTGGCCCCAAACAGGGAAGGGTCCTTCTAAAATATTGAATAGGGGCCAAAAATATAATGTATTACAGTTTATGACAAACCCCCAAAACAGATAGAAGTATGCTCAAAATGCTATGCAAAATAAGGGCACCAAGAGAGCTATAACATGAAGTATACAAAGGGTGTCCCAAACAGCCATAGACCCTTAATGAAACATGAATAGGGGGTCAAAATAGGGCCATTTTCAGTTCAGACCAAGGTCCAAAAACAGAATCTCAATAGGCTAATAAATCATGCAAGAATGGGGACCAAAGAAGGGTACAATGGCAAGTGATACATGGAGGTCCCAAACAGTGGTGAGCCCTTCTTAAATGTTGAATAAGGGCTCAAAATAAGCCTATCTACAGTTTACATCATGCTCCAAAACAGATTACACATAAGCCAAAAATACTATGCAAGATTATGACATACAAAGGGGTAATGAAGCAAGTGCAAGATGGGGGTCCCAAATAGGGTAAGACCCTTAATTAAAGATGAAATAGAGCTCAAAAAAATGCTACTTTCAGTTTTGGTTGGAGCTCAAAACAGCAAGAAAAGAGGGCTAAGAAATGGTACAAAAATGAGCTAGAAAAGGGGGAAATGGTGCTTACCCTTGAAGACCAAGCCTTGGCTGCCTCTTGGACTGAAAAATGGTGCCTCCTAGCCTCTGAGAAGAGCTCCAAGCTGCTGGAAATGGAAGTGGTAGTGTGGTGCTAGGTGGTGATGTAGAAAAGGGTGTAAGACTTGGATGTTTTAAGCTTTGGAGGAGGGAGATATGGAGGATGTATGAATATAGCTCCAGCTGGTTTTTGTCAACCTGGTATAAGGAAGAGGAGAGCTTCCTTTATAGAGCCAAAGGAGCAAATCTTCTCTTAGAAGCTTCAAAACCAAGAGCCAAAATCCTCCATACACGTGTATGGAGGATCCAGTCTGTGCCCTCCAGCTGGCACAGCTGGCATCCATTCAATTTGTAGAATACACCGGAAGGTCATCGGCTAGCAAAAATGGTCGGTCGGCTACCTTTACTGGCCGGTCGGCACTCTATTTGGCCGGTCGGCACTCTGTTCTGGCCGGTCGGCAGGAAAAATCTGCTCTGCAGGTCCAACTTTAAACGGGAATAAATTCTTCATATGAACTCCTTTTCAGGTCATTCTTGTGTCCAAATTGAAGCCCCGGAAGTAAGATTTCCAATGCAGCAAACCTTGCATTAAAATTCCAACTGTGCAGAAAGTTATGCTTATTTTGGTGAAGGTTGCTCAGTTTCGGTCCAACCGGGATGATGCCCAACTTCAACCAATCATATCTCCGCCATCCGGACTCGGGTTTAAGAGATTCTTGTATGAAAAATGAAGCCCCGGAAGTCTTATTTCCAATGGTGGTAGCCTCATAACTTAACTCCAAGTGTATAGACAAATAAGCTTGATTTAGCGAGGACTGCTCGTCCCTCTCTTAGCGATTCTTGCCTATCTTCTTCTCCAACTTGGTTTCTTCTCTCCTTTCCCCTTTTCTTCAACTTCAAACCCCTAAGCAAAGTGTTTTGAAAGATTTTTCAAAGATTTCATCTCTCTTTCATTCATTTCCACTTTGTCCTTGCTCGGTTTACCGAAAAGCGCATTATTTGACAAAGTGTGAGCCTCGGAACATTGTAGAAACTTTATTTTAAAAATGTTTTGAAAGAGAGGGTTTTAAGGTCTAACAAACCATTCAAAATAGCTTTGGTCCAAAATGGGGTGTGAAGTTGAGATTTGACCCTTTCCTTGCCGAAGGAATTGAACCTTTGCCCTGCACATCTTCCAACACCAAGTAAACCATCAGTAGCGCCCAAGTCTTAAGGGCGGTCAAAAATGGGGTGTCTACAGCGATGCACCTATGTCAATCAACACTCTAGCCATAGAATTGAACACGACAAAATTACCTCTCACAACAGAGGTCCCCAGCAATTTCTCTGGCGCTATAATGGCGTACATGCGTCCTTGTGGCCTCTGATCCACCTGTTCATCTCTTAGAGCATAGGCCTGTTACACTGACTGAGTTGAAGAGGCTCCCTGGATAGCTCGTGAGGCCTAAACTGAATAAGCCTATTGGTAGCTCTGACTATGCCTCAACCTTGATCTGCCAGATGCGCCTTTCAACTATGGACATGCCCTCTTCATATGCCCTGACTGAACACACTGAAAGCAAGTAGATCCTTGTCCCCTACTCTGGGACTGACTCTGACATCAGTTAGGTGGTGGTGGTGGCATCTGGTGTTCTCCTCCCTTCTGCGGACACGCATTGGCTTTGTGACCTAACTGGCCACACTTGAAATAGGTGAACCCACACTGAGTGTTCTTCCCCATGTTAATGCCAAGCAAAGAAAAAGTAAATCTGGTCTGTTGTGGGTGGGACTGAGATGTGGCGAAGCCCCTGTGTCTCTTACTGGTCCTAGAGTCTCCCTATCTAGATCTTGAACCTCGGATCCTCTCCTCTTTGGCTTGCATGTGATCTCCACATGTGCCACCACCTTCACCAAACGGTCATAGTTTTGGATCATGTTCCTTGCAACCTTGAACAAAATTTTGGTCCTAAGTCTCTTCTCAAATTCAATGCAACGACATTCTTCTGTCGCTACTAACTTCGATGCAAACCAGGACAAGCTAGTAAAGGCCGCTTTGAATTCGGCCACCAATATGCTCAACTATTTAAGGTCTAAAAACTCCTGCCTCAATCTCTCCCTTACAATGGGAGATAAGTACTTATCTTGGAAAACAATTACAAAGGCTTCCCATGTCGACTCAACTCTGCATTTGGCATATTTTCACCACTGGCCCACATCTCCTATCAAATAATAGCCCACTAGAGTCACCACAAACTCACCGTTCTCAATATGGAGCATTTCAAACATCTTCACTATTTGCTCGAACCATTTATCTACCTTCTTGGGCTCCAGAACCCCATCAAACTTATCTAGCTTTGCCGTAAAAATTCTCGAGTAAAAAAATTTGTGCTAGTTTCTACAACATTTTCCCAGGCTTGATTTTCTACTCTCAACTTGTTCATTGACTCCCTCAAAGCCTCTACCATCTCTCTGGCTAAAACACCCATAACGACTTGACTCGCTTGTTTAGAGACTCCCGCTTGTCCCACTTACTTGGCCACATTAGCTTGGGCCACTTGCTCGCCTGTATTAGCTTGGGCCACTTGCTCTCCTGTATTAGCTTGGTCGAACCCATTCTCTTACAACAGAACCTCATGAATTAGCACCTTGCGTGCTCCTCGGCGACGTCTACCCCGCCTCCCACCTCTACCATTGCGAGCTTGCCATCCTCTTACACCAAAACCTCATGAATCGGCACCTTCCGTGCTCCTCGGCGAGGTTTACGCCGCTTCCCACCTTTACCATTGCGAGCCTACCATCATCCTGATATCCTAATTTGGGACAAAAACAAATAACTCATCATATGGCTGCACAATGCTCACAACTGAGACTCATACGTCTCACCAAAAGAATTTTAACGCTCTTAATTCCCATCAACATTTAGTTTCACTCCACATAAGCACCTTATCACGTAAACAAATACGGATTATCCATTCAAGATAGGTTAGTCCCACGAAATACCGAGAGTTCTTTTTAGAATGAGCATTGATTAGGTGTCCTTCTCTCTCTCTCTCTCTCTCTCTCTCTAAGTTCTCTTTTCTCTCCATTCTCTTTAAACTCTCATCAAATTTCACATTTTCTTCGATCTACAAAGATCAAGCGAGATTTTGATACTAGTTCCTTATAAAAAAATGACGAGTGTCTCGAGGCTTACGTTTTGACCGGTGGAGATTAAATTCCAACAAAATTGATTTTTTTAGTTTTCTCCTTTTCTCTCTTTGAGGTAGGGATTTCTTTGCTCCTTTTCAATATCTCGTTATAGATAGGCATGTGGTTGTTTTTATTGTATTAAAAAATTTGATTTGTTGGGTATTTTGAAAAGCATGTGATGAGGGTTAGGATTTTATGATCTAGAGTTAAATCATGTGTTTTATTGTTAATATTTGAGATTGTATGTTTGAGGAAAATGTTTAAAAGGATTAGGGTAAAAAGCCCTAATTAATTGTTTACGGGTTATGAGAAAGAGGGGAAATTGATGATTTGATTTTATTTGAAACATACGAGGTATTGTATATTACAAATGTGAAAATGGGTATGCAAGAAAATAAAGAAAGTCATCATGAAATTTAATTTGTGTTAATTGTTATCCATGGTTTTATAATGGTTAAGTTGTAATAATTGTTGAAAAATCGAAATTTCGGAGAAATAAAAAGGGTGTTGGTAAATATTTTGTGTATGAAAGATTTTTGGATTGGTTAATCTCGTTTATTAGGGTTGTGATGAAGAGCTCCAAATCCTTTGGCTATTTATTTATTTGAGAGATGAGATTCTTTTGTGTTACGTATGTGTTGGATTATGAAAATAAATTACTAGTTGAGTTTTGATAATTAATAATAAAGATGTGACGATTTGTTGTGGGTATTGGGAGTTTGGAGAGAAGGGAAAAATAAATTTTGGAAATCAATAAAACATTTATATACTTTTGTGAAATGAGAAGTAAGAGGAGCTGACGATTTTTTTTCTTTAAAACAAGTGAATAATTGCATTCGTGACGAATTACTACTTGTTGAACCAAATTTGAATATTTTGAATTGAATCATAAAGATGGAATGGTAGTGATGGAAGAGACTTTAATTATGAGTTTTGAAATGGCATGAATTGGAATTTGAATTAATTAGAGTTGAAAGATGAAAGTAATGTAATATATAAATGTTGATAAAATCTAAATTAAGAGGATGAAATTGAATTCATGGACTTGGTACCTATTGTAATCAATTTCAACTGTTTAATAATTAATTAATCTTATAAATTAATACATTTTCATCTTACAATGCAAAACAATTAATAAATCTAATAAATGCAAAATAAGAGAGAGAGAGAGAGAGAGAGAGAGAGAGAGAGGAGATGGGCCATGAATCATAGAAGGAAAGTTGTTTAGGGCTGGAAATTACATAGATAGATTGATTGCAGTCGTTCTAACCGATTATTGGAGTGAGACATTTTCAAAAACAAAGTTGTCTTATTTTATATATATGTATATATATACATACTAGCATAATATTTGCACTATGCATAATTTTTAATAAATACATAAAAATTAATTTAAAATTAAATAACAAAAATATTAAATATATGTATATATTATAATAATTTTGAATCAAGTAACAAAAATATTAAATATATGCTAACTATCTTCATATTTGTTGTCCTAACTTGGTTGATATAGTTTTTACTCTTGGCCCCCAAATGTGGAAGGCCTCCATTTTTTTAATAGTGTAATATAGGTTTATATATATATATATATATATGTATTCTTGAAACAAACCCATTGACACGAAAAAGACCACCCAATTGTTGTATATTTTCGATCCCACTACCAAAAAGGTTTTTTTACAAATTTCATAGTTTTTTTTAAGTGTACCTACATTTAGAGAAGCCAAACACTAAAAAAATGATGAAAAATAGCTAAAAATAGAAATATAAATTAAAAACTTAGAAAATTGTTTTTGAAAATTCAAAACTAAAATGATTATGTTTTATTATGTGGATTGGAATAGTTTGAGTGTCGTTATTTTGTAGGCATGTCAATATGCTTTTGTGTTATGTAGTGGCCCATGAACGTAGTGGGCTTGGATGTGTATCAGTGGTAAGAGTATGAGATAATGTGTTATTTTGGTTCAGGTGATAGCTTGGATCTTCAACGTTCACTTAGGAGTTTTATAATGTTTATATCTTATAACTTCATTGGAGAGCTTGAATGTGATATAAATTATTGTTTAGATGTGCCACTAATTAAAGTGGCACCGACAATTAATTTTAATAGCAATGCTTAGCTTAGGAGTTTAATTTTCTGTTTGGCTACTATTGTATAGTATTTTAACTTTTATACTCTAATTTTGCCATTTTCAATCTGTTAAATTGTTAAATAAAAAGTTTAGGGATCAGATTTTGGCCAAGAATATATTGTCTGGTAGATATTAAAATTGTGTATTGTGGAGTCTGTGTAGAATGAATGTGAACAACATGTTGATGTTTCTGGATAAATTTCGGATATATTTTTCTGGGTTTGTTGTATCCCTTATTGTTAAAAGGTTAAAAATAGTGGTATTTTTTACATTTTATTGTTGTTAAAAAGTTAAATTTTTTAATTTGTATAAGTTGTAACTTTTATAGCTATAAATATTATAGGGCCATTATATATTACCTAAATATTATACTGGAACTATTCACTTTCTATGTAGTTTTCTATTTACCATTTTTTTTTTTAATAGGGCTATTTAGCTTGGTTAGTTTCATTATTTATTAAATAATATGGATCCTGCATATATACATGACTTTGATTTCATCAATATACTTAAGAAGTCA
The DNA here is from genome assembly GCA_036172215.1 of Camellia granthamiana. Lineage (NCBI taxonomy): Eukaryota > Viridiplantae > Streptophyta > Magnoliopsida > Ericales > Theaceae > Camellia > Camellia granthamiana. Next base: position 79,712,255 of record CM069905.1, on the reverse strand, counting down.
AACAAAGTGAAAAAATTAATGATAAATATCATTTCTCTAAACTTCATATTGGAATATTACCTTTAAATTAGATTATTTAATCTTTTTTTTCTTTTTTTTTTTTGATAGGGCTATTTAGCTTGGTTAGTTTCATTATTTATTAAATAATATGGGTCCTACATATATACATGACTTTGATTGCATCAATATATTTAAGAAGTGAAACAAAGTGAAAAAATTAATGATAAATATCATTTCTCTAACCTTTACATTGGAATATTACCTTTAAATTAGATTATTTAATTTACATTACTAAATATAATTCTTAAATCATTGAAATTCTTAGACATTTAAGCCAAGTTTGGCATATATCAAAAAAGTTAAAAAGTCAAAAAGTTACTCAAAAAGTTAAAAAGTTAACACTATTCACCAAAAGTAAACAATTACGGCTGCACAATTTCCAATACTAATTTTTCCCTACAAATCAATTTTTACAATTTTTTATTACACATTTTTTCATAAAAAGTCAAAAAGTTAACCCAAACATCCATATTTTCTTCCTCAATTTTTTAGTCCAAAAAGATAAAAAGTGCACTTATTTAGGACACTCCAAACAACCCCTTATTCTTTAATTTCCATTACGGCTAGGGATCGTCGTTTGCGATGGAAGTAGCTTTAGGCACGAGTTATTTGTTAGTATATAGTAGATGAAGAAAGAAAATGGGGTGGTAACGGATGAAGGAGGTAGCAAGAAATGAAGGCAGTATAAAACAATTATGGGTAAATTACAGTATGCCTCCTTTATGTTTGATTATTTTTTATTTTGATTTTTGAAATTTTATTTTTCACTTTGGCTTTTCATGGTTTACGTTTTTTTTTAATTTACTCCAAAAGTTAATTTATTTTCTAAATTGGATAGAAAATAGCATATTACAATCACGTACTATAACAATATTATTATATATAACTCATATTTTTAATATAAATTCAAATCTTAATATAGTATTTTTTTTTTATATCATGCATGCCTTTTTTTTTTTAATTATTTAATTTTAAACATAAATCAATTTTAGGAGTAAATAGAAAAAATTTCTAACATGGCCAAAATAAAAAAATAAAACTTCAACTGTTAAAGAGAAAAAAATGACCTAAGATAAAGAGAATAAAATGTAATTTATCAAATTATTAAAAAATTCAAAATAAAAATTGCAAAGCTTTCGCTGATTTCTTTGGAATCAAATTAGTCAAGCGTTCAACGAAAGTCTGCTCATTTTATTATTCAATTATAGTGGACTAGACCCTTGTTTTGTTTTTTTTAATCCCGGTTTAGAGCATTAAATTGATAGTTTTAAAAGCATCACTAATGAGATAGTAGTGTAAAGAAGAAGAAAAAAAAAACAAAGGCCAAACTATCACATCAGTTGTGAGATCTACATGATGCCACGCCATTAGTTGTGTAAAATTAATAATATGAAGCATTTTTTTGTTTTTTTGTTTTTTTTTTTTTTTATCAAAAATGCTTAGTAGGATTAAAAAGGAAGCACTAGGAGAGCACTAGTGAGCTGGCTCTCCCTTGATGTTATGGGCGTTGTTTTTTTTTTTTTTGTTTTTTTTTTTTTTTTATGAGTTCATTAAAACTATTAATGCTGTATTTTTTAGGGCTTCCAATCACCTGTTTTTTTTTATAGATGGTTATCGTAGACTAGACTTTCTGATGTGATAATTGGAAGTTTGGATATTATCGATAAATTCACATGAGAGTTATGTAGATCTTAATAAAAAAATAATATATTATTTAATCGATTTTATGAGAATTAATGAAATTTCTTATCAAATACTATTAAAAATATTATTAATTATTAATTTTTAGTAGCAGTTTAAAAGTTTTGTTATAAAAATGTCACTAATTATAAGTTTTAGCAACAATATAAAAAAAATGTCATAAAAAGTTATTAATTTTCAATTTTCAGGGACAATTTAAAAAATATATCATAGAAAACGTTACTAATTATAGGTTTTAACAACTGTTTGATAAAAAAAAAAGTCACTAATTATTAATTTTTAAAAATATATATAAAAAATTATTTTTAATAATAATTTTATTAAGATTTATTTTTAATAAGACTTGATAAGGATTAAATTCAATTGTCAGGATCTCTTAATAATTTACCCAAATTCAACATCAACCTTGTCCATGATGAGAATGGGATGGATGCAATAACATACGTCAGTATACGTCACCGTTTTGATTGGGTTATATCCCAGCCAAAACCCTACCTTTTTTGGTTGGGTTTGATTTGTAAAATATGTATATATATATATATAATTTTGAAAAAGAAAAAAAAACATTCAGCTTGTTTGGTTAGCTAAAATTACATCTATTAAAGAAATTGAATGGATTTGATTAGCTAAAATTAAAAAACAGTAAAAATTGTATAAAAATTGAATCATATAATATTTTTATTTGCCTCAAAATCACTTCTCTATAAAAAATTAAAAATTAAGTGTTAATGTTTTAATATTGATTTGTATTTAAATTTAAATTTTTGTTTTCTATTTCAAATGTTTATATTTTAACATTGATTTGCACTTAATTTTTTTAAATCATTTTTTTCTTATAGAGAAGTGATTTTGAGACCAAAAAAAAATATTATAAAACTAAATTTCCATACAATTTTTACTGTTTTTAATTTTAAGTAATCAAACTCATTCAATTTCTTTAGCTTTCGTTTGGATGTGAGTTGACTTTTTGATTTTTTGACTATTTTAATCTGGGACTAAAAAGTCTCGTTTGGGATAGACTTTTTGACTATTTTGACTTTTGCGAGAGAAAAACTGAAATGATTATGGTTTGAATGTGATATTTTGTCTTATTAACTTTTTAACACATTTTATCTTTTTTGTAATACACATCTATTCAAGAAGGATCTTTCTTAGGTATGCAAGGCATACCATATGCAAGCCCCCGTATACCTTTCTCCTTTAGGTTATACAAGTTTGTGTTAAAAGTTATACAAATTTGTGTGAGCACTTATACATTGTTGACCTGCTGAGTATGTTAGCTTATAGGTAAAACTATTAAAATAATTGATTATATAATATACGTGTAAGTATTTTTACAAAAATAGATAAGTTTTCACAAATTTTGTAACTGATTTCACAAAATGTGTAAGTATCTCAAATAATTTAAAACAACACAAAAATGAGTAAGATTTCACAAAATTCATAAGTGATTTCACAAGATGTGTAAATTTTTACAAATATGCGTAATTTTGATTCAAATAATATAGAACAAAACAAAAATGAGTAAGTTTGCACAAAATCCATAAGTGGTTTCACAAGATGCGCAAGTTTTCATAAATACACATAAGTTTGATTCAAATAATTTAGAACAACACAAAAATGAGTAAGTTTTCATAAATTCCATAAGTAATTTCACAAATGCATAAGTTTTTACAAAAATGCCTGAGTTTGTTATCAAAAGTTTAGAATAACACAAAAATGAGTTACTTTTCACAAAATCTCGTAACTAATTTCATAAAATACGTAAATTTTTACAAAAATGCATAAGTTTTTTTATCAAAAGTTTAGAATAACACAAAAATGAGTAAATTTTCACGAATTTCGTAAGTGATTTCATAAAATGCGTAAATTTTCACAAAAATGCTTAAATTTTTTTATCAAAAGTTTAGAACAACACAAAAATAAGTAATTTTTCACAAATTTCATAAGTGATTTCACAAAACACGCAAGTTTTCACAAAAATACATAAGTTTTCACATCAAAATTTATAACAACACAAAAATAAGTAAGTTTTCACAAATTTTGTATGTGATTTCACAAAATGCATAAGTTTTCACAAAAATGTGTAAGTTTGTTTCAAATAATTTAGAACAACACAGAAATTAGTAAGTTTTTACAAATCCCGTAAGTGATTTCACAAAATACATAAGTTTTCACAAAAATGAATAAGCTTGTTTAAAAAAATTTAGAACAACACAAAAATGAATAAGTTTTCACAAATCTCCTAACTGATTTCACAAAATGCGCAAGTTTTAACAAAAATGCATAAATTTGTTTGAAATAATTTACAACAACATAAAAATGAGTATAGTAAATTTATGGTGTACACCTTCAAAATGAAAGTGAAAGTTATAAATCATTATAGTCATACTATGAATAATATGGTATTAATGTTACGAAACATTTGTGATGCGAAATGTTATAAACTATTTTGGTGAAAAAAGTTATTACTTGTTATGATTAAACTATGTATATTGTGATACATGAATATGATATGTACCTTTTTAAAATTGCACACCATAATAATTCCCTTTCATAGATATTGTATAATAAAGAACAATTAGAGAGAATAATTAAAAGTATGAGAATTAAATGGGAGCGAGGCCATAAGAGAAGTTTACTAGCATGTTGAACCAAATTTATATATGATAGCATAGTATCTTCTGCAAAGCTAGGCGACAACCTTTGTAAAGTCTACAGAGTTTCATCCCCGGTTGCTAAGGACCGTGTGGACCAGCGAAAAAAAAAAATGATGCATCTAAGGACCATGGATCATTCAAGGGTATTTTAGAAAGATTGTTAAAAATTATTTTGTTTGTAAATTTTTTAAATTATTTTATATGAAAAGTGATATGACTTAAAATAAGTTAAAAAATGATCTTTAATTTTTAATCTATATTTTCAAATTACTTCTCAAATGATGATGCGATAGTGGTCGTTGCTTTTCAGAGATTTTTTTTTTAATTAGCGAATATATATATATTTATATTTTGAATGTAAACGACAAAATTAATACATTGATGTGGTTAAGATTGTGGTTGTTGCTTTCTTGAGATACAAGGCTTCCCACGAAAGATGGCAGACAGTAATTTAGAATTTGAATGTGAGGTACTAAGGGCCATATCATATGTATTATAATGATTTATTCTTTTAAATTAGGGTTAATTACACTAATAGTCCCTATAGTTTGGGACTTGTGTCACTTTGATCCCTGACTTTTCAATTGTGACACACTTGACCCTGAATTTTGAATTTTGTTCCAACTAAGGACAATTGAAAATATCATTAGATTTTTCAAGGGTAAAATCGTCAATTTGATAAAATATAAACTAATTTTACAAAAATAAATGTCAAAAAAATATTTTTAATTTTTTTAAAATTATTTTTATCCACCAATGATAAAATTATGTAAAATTAATAAAAATTACATGATTAATTTTTTAAAATTAATTTTACATGATCATCATCCAAATACATAATAAAAATTAATTTGGTAAAAAAAATAAATAAATGTCTAAAAGATTTATCAATTTTACATAATTTTATTTTTAGTAGGTAGAAATAATTTTTTAAAATTCAAAAATATTTGTTTGACATTTATTTTTGTCAAATTAGTTTATATTTTATCAAATTGACAATTTTACCCTTGAAAAATCTAATTATATATTCAATTGTCCTTATTTGGAACAAAATTTAAAATTCAGGGTCAAATGTGTCACAATTGAAAAGTCAGGGACCAAAGTGACACAAGCCTCAAACTATAGGGACTATTTGTGTAATTTGCCCTTTAAATTAGGATAAATTATATCTGTAATTCTTGTAATTTGACTCATGTCAATGTAATATTTTTTTAATTTTAATTGTATTAATTTTAGAGTACTGCTATTCAGTGTGTTTGGTTTGAATTTTCTGGATTAAGTTTTTTGAAAACTGAATTTTTATTTTTCGTATTTTTTTGTTTTTAGTGACTATTTTTAAAATTTTAAGCATTTTTTTTTTTACTTTTTTAGATGTACCTTACTTAAATGTATCTAAAAAGTAAGAAATTTGTAAAAAAATATTTTAAAAAATTAACAAATACATAAAAATACGAAAACCATACTAAATTTTCTTATTTTTTTTTTGTATTTTTTGGTATTTATTGAATTTTTTAAAAAAAATTTCACAAATATTATACTTTTTATGTGTATTTATGTTAAGTGTGTCTAAAAATTTTAAAAACAATTGCTTAAAATATAAAAAAATTCAATAAAAACAAAAAAAATATAGAAAATAAGAAAGTAAAATTTTCTGAAAACTATTTTTATAAAAACGAAACCAAACAAGCTGATTAGTACCTCATTATTTTTTTTGTACCTCTCATTTCTTTGGACCCTTACCGAGGGCATGACCAAGTCTACCACGGCCCATCGCGAGCAACGCACTCCCCCTGAGCCAGAAACCTAAAGCCACTTTTGATTGCGGCTTGGTCATGTCCCCTCACGGGCACGACTGTCCCACACAGGAAAGTCTAGGTTGCCAACCCAAAGCAATCCAAAGGTCCAAACGACCCCCAAACAAACCAAGTCACCCTAAACAGCCCAATGTTCCAACCAAAAACAAAATGTGTTGGGTTTTTCTGACCCAAGCCACTGCACTTAGACGTACAAAAATACTGGAGGATCGCAAGACCGTTCGAACAAACAATCTGTCGTTCGAGCGATGAAAAAAAAAAAATTGATTTGTTACAATTTTTTTTTTCTTTTCCAACTGATGAAGAAAGCGCTAATTGATGTACATTTATTTTTTAAAATGATTCTTTTTTTTTTTTTTTTTTGGTCAAATGTATGCATTTCTTACAAAATATTATTGAAAATACTTGTAATGTTTTTTCCCCATAAAAAAGTTGTTCAAAATTAAAATTGATAAAATATTATCTTAAATTAACCATGTCATAAGAAAAATCATGACCTCAAAAGGTTAAACTAATAAATTTTCGATAAAAATTTTTGTAAAAAAATTTTAAAATGTAAAAAACCTCATTTTTAATTGTCGCTTTACAGTACAAATGCTCTAGGGCAGGCCGTGGTCGATATCCTTTGTAAAATCCTTATATTTGCTTATAAATCTTTTCCTTCCTATAAAAATGAGTATAGTTAGGCCTTGTTTGGGAATGATATATTTTAACTAAAAAGTCAAAAAGCCAACACGTTTTCTCTATTTTTTTGCACAATGTTTTGTAAAAACCCAAAAAAAGTCAGTTAAAAAAATTAATTCTCAAACCAACCCTTATTTTCACTATTTCTCTCTTCCATATTTCTCTTTTGGTATATATTCTTTGAAAAAAAAAATTAGTTTGAGACGAAACTAAAATATATAGGAGAAAGAAATTAAAATCCAAGAGAACACTTGTGAAGAAGCAAGCTTATCCCCGCCCCGACCAGCAGCTGCTGGGTCTTCCCATCTCTCCTAAATTTTCCCCGGTCTTTGGCCCAAGCTGTATGAGGCAGATTTTTTGGAATAAGAAAAAAGTATATATATATATTACTTGATATTTTCTCCAATAGAGTTTAAGAAGACAAAAATGAGAGCATTTTCGTATGTATACACATACATGCATTTTTTCAAAACAAAAACTCAAATATGGATTTTAAAGCAATATAATAGAGAATGCCCTACCTCTTTAAAGCTTTACAACTAAACAAGAAAAGAGACTAGAGATTGGTGTTTTAGCTCTAAAAGCTCCAAAGTTCTTCAAGCATTCTATAAGTTCCTCCCAAAACTCAACTAACAATTTGTTAGTCTAGCAATATATAAAACATAATATTAAGCACAAAACAATAATGGAAAATATAGTATAAGCTTAAAGTAAATTAGAGATGAGAATAAATAGCAGTAAGACTTTGGAAGTCGCATTATCATTATATTAAAATTATTCTCCTCGTGATGGTGTTAACAAAATAGAGTTTTTTTAAAATAAATCCCATGTTCATAATATTTCTTGTTTAATGTTCATGACCAACAGAGAAAAAAATATAAGATTCCCAATCATAAAGGTTGGATTACTTCCTTTAGTTCATTTGTTTACGTCGAATGTTTTCGTTAATTTGTGCTTAAGATTATGCATTTTGTGAAAAAATTATACTTTTTTGTGATATGAGACACATGATATGCACTCTTAAAAGGGTGCACACTTCATTTATAAGTGATCCATATACGAAAATCTAAACAATGGATGAATTAAAATAAGCTAATCAGGCCCAATTTGCTATCTAAACAATGAATGATTTTTCTTATAGTTTTTTTGGGCTGATTAGAGATAATCAGGCCCAATTGTTGAAAGGTAATAATACTAGAAAAAATATAATAAAATCCTAAAAGTAAGGGGTAGTTTGTGGTGTTCTAAATAAGTACACTTTTTGAATTTTTTGACTAAAAAGTTGAGGAAAAAAAATGATTATTTGGGATAACTTTTTTCACTTTTTACGAAAAAATGTGTATTAAAAAATTATATAAATTAGTGTATAAGAGAAGTTTGGGCAGAGTAGGCAGTACGGCGGGTAGAGTAGTGTATAGGAGAAACTTGCCTCCTTTTTAGACCTTGAATTGGACTGTGCTGTTTAGCCCATGGGGGCCCACCACAGGTCCCGTTTTCCTAATCGGAACCGTTCAATGTGTAGAACTCGCTGATTATTATATGCTTATAAAAAAATCACGTTAATCGGATATCGATAGCTATCTGATCGGATTAGTTTTTTGTCAAACGCTAACTATAACATCATCCGTTTTTAATACAAAATTGATTTGATCATGTAGTTAGTGATATCTGATCAACGTGATTTTTTTCAAGCATATATTACACGATGAGTTCTACACATTGAACGGTTTAGATAATCAAAACGAGACCCATGATGGGCCCTCACGGGCCGAATAACAAGGTCTTGTTTGCTTCTCTGCTTGTTTCCTTTGTACAAACGATGGGCAGTTAAAGCACAACTCACGTGACATGTGAGTTGTACTTTTTTTTTTTATAAAATTATTTTCTTTAATATATTTTTTAGTGAATAGCGATAACTTTTAAATTTTTTAAATAATTTTTTAACTTTTTAACTTTTTTTAAGATATGCCAAACTAGCCCTAAAATTAACTAGCAGTACATTTGCCGATGCAGGTGAGAAAGCAAATAACAATTATTTTTATTAAATGAATTACGATATGAATAGGGCACTTGAGTTTCCTAAGAAAATAAAATAATTAATTACACAAGATTAGTAATAACTTGAAACAAATGAATGATTGTGAATATTTAAATTATTTTTAAAAATCTATTTTTCCCCTAAAGATTTTTTGAAAGTGAAACAATAAAAATTATTTTACAAAATAAAATAGAAATTATGTAATATATCTAGAATTAGGAACCAGAAAAAAAAATGAACCTATGTTGTGTTATTGGAGTTTACTTTAAATAAATATGTACGATAAAACAAAATATGATTAAATTAAAACATTGTAAAACAAGCATTCCATTTTGGTAGTATCAATAATAACTAAACAAATGGGTAGTAATGAATTAAAATTAAAAAGTGATTATGAATATTCTATTTTTAATTTTTTTTTTCAATTTAAAATGATATAGAAATTGAAACCATAGAAAAGTATATTAGAAAAAGAATTAAAAAAAAAAAAAAAAAACATGTTACGACAAATATGTAACATTAGCGGATGGTATACGCAATGCGTGTTCAATTCAAATATGTAAAAATAAAACAAAATAATATTACACTTTGATAAGTGTGTTCCTTATCAAATCTAACGTGTTCAATTCAAGTCTTATCCTCTTCTCTAACATTTTTTTTAAAAATTGAGAAATTCACTTGGCACATAGAGAAGCATAGATTTTGTAACGCTTTTAAAATAAACTCATAAATCATACATTCATGATATAAGAAAGAGATATCATATTCCATACGTCAGAGTGTTAAGTACAAAAGTATTACATGTTGATAACAAAAGTAAATGCCCTACGGGCTTACAACTTTCCAAGTCAACACTTGGATTCAACAAAAGAAGAGTTCTAACTCTTTATACAAAATAAGCCCTCGGCTTGATTCACATGTAATACAAAAAGATAACAACAAAAGATTTTTCGGCCTATAAACCTCCCAAGCTACGTCCTTGGAGGTGGTATATCACCTGTACCTGAAAATGATGTCCCATAAAGGGTGAGTCAAAACCCAGTAGAGATACACTAAATCAAATATGAGAAATAACTAAAATATTAGCATTCGATAAATGGTTAACACTTGTAAACTAATTTACTATACTTCCCAGTTTCATGACAAATACACCTGTGTTTCATCCCACTTTCCTTTACTTTTCCAATTCAAATTTATAAACATGGCTTATTACCTAGCCAAACAATTAAATGAGACTACAACTCGTATTAAAACCCTTCCATTATCCACAATTCAAATGAGACTATAACTCATATTAAAACCCTTCCATTATCCACAATTCAAATGAGACTACAACTCATATTAAAACATTTCAATACTTCAATTATCTATGTTATGCAAACGTAATTAGGATTTCGGGACTTTTACCTTAGACACTCTGGCCAACTTAGTTATCAATGGAGTTCATCCCCTATCTCCTCCCAAACAGATTTGAGAGTACATCCCCTATCTCCTCCCAAACCATGGAGTACATCCCTATCTCCTCCCAAATAAGATACATATGCAATGTATTTAAACAGTTTATCATATACAATGATCAATCCAGATACATATTCAATGTGTTAATTCAACCGTCATATTCAATGACTTAACCATTTGATTAATTTCAGTTTTCCCTAATCAATATAAAGTGTCTACAACAATTAAGACTATCCTCCACCGATAGCCCAAAACAGTTATCTCTAAACAGATAATAAATTTATCAAACAGATAAAATCTCAACATTTTCATAAGTGAGTGATTTATTTATCTAACTACACCATTCAATCCCATAATTTCCCAATTTCATGATTTCCAACTCAATTTCATATTTCCCCAAATTAATTATTCAACATAATTAGGGCATTTTTCTCCATTTTCAAATATCAACACTAAGGCTCAATTTCATCAAATTAACAACAATAATTCTATTTTCCAAGGTCTCACATACACATGGAGTTTAACAATTGAAAGCCCCCTTTTTACAACTTCAAATCAAACCCTAACTTTCCCAAAATTACCATAATCCACCATTTTATACGAAATGACTAAAATCTATGTCAAAACTCATAAGAAGAAGTAGGGTATCCCTACCTCAAATGGAGAGACTCAATGGAGAAGAAGGTGAAAACCAAAGATGCTCCAAACGCCAACTTTTTCGGATTGAAGTGAAGCCCACACCAAGCTCTACCTTTCTTATAAAGAGGCTAGGGTAGAAGACCCCTAGAACTAGATGGATTTGTAAAGAGGAGTATGTAGAGAGAGAGGGAGCAGTCGATCTAGGGTTTGTGTAAAAGAGATGATGGAAAAGTAAAGAAGAAGCTGCTGCTGCAAACTGATATATTCGAGCCTCGCTCGAGCGAAGGAGTGGTCGCTCAAGTGACCAGACACAAGAAAGCCTCGCTCGAGCGTAGAAAGCCTCGCTCGAGCTAACAACACAAAGCTTCAGGTCTGCAACCCAGAAGCACCTCGAGCGCAAGAAAGCTCGCTCGAGCGAAGAAACCCAAAACATAGTCCTCGCTCGCTCGAGCGAAGGAAAGGTCGCTCGAGCGAAGGAATACAACCTTCAGGTCCAAACTAGACGCAGACGCATGCTCGAGTGTAAGAACGCTCGTTCGAGCCAACAGACACACCACTCAAATCTCGCTCGAGCGAAGGAACCCTGGCTCGAGCGAAGGAACTAAACACAGAGCTCGCTCGAGTGACAAAAGCCTCGCTTGAGCGAAGACACCAAAAACTGGGCAGCAACAATTTGTTTCAAAACACACCCAACCTGTTACAAACCTGCCCAACACATCCCAAAACTCAAATACAAAGAATTAAAGGACGGAAATGAAACATATACAACAACAGACATCCATGGAACCGAGTCCAGAATACAATAATCACTGGAGGGAAAATCGGGATCGCTATAACCTTCCCCCCTTAAAGAATTTCCTCCCCGAAATTAGGTATAAGTTTCAAAATTGTGATTTCTCAATTCTCAACAATATTACAATTCGGTATTCAACATCTTGACCCATTACCGGTCATCCCATCTCTTTTCAAGAGGCAATTTACAATATGATACAACATGCATTATTAACATGCATTCCTTCGAAATTCAACAAGTCCCAATACACATGCTTCACAATTTCATAACATATTCAATGTTAATGATATATTCGCATTTCTACAACACATTCAACATATGCAATGTTAAATTTAAACTTCCATTTTCAAGGCATACTCAACCATTACAATATTTCCATAAGCCAAAACATATACAATGTTCTTGGAGTTTATCAACAAAACAAAGTTTCCAATACATGGTTAAACATCAACGAACAAGTTCGGATATTTCTCACCAACATCCAACTCACGTTCCCAAGTGGCTTCCTCAACCCCGTGATGTTTCCACAAAACTTTTACCAAGGGAATGGTCTTGCCTCGCAAGACTTGATCCCGTCTATCCAAGACCCGTACCGGTCTGTCCTCATACGAGGCATCCTCGTCTACCTCTAAGTCGGTCCAATCTAGTACATGTGACGGATCCGGCTCATACTTCCGAAGCATACTAACATGAAACACGTCATGCACCCCGGACAACTGCGGCGGTAAAGCTAAACGGTATGCAACCTCCCCAATCCGCTCAAGCATCTCAAAGGGACCAATAAATCGAGGGGACAACTTCCCACTCTTCCCAAACCTCATCAAACCCCGCCTAGGTGATATTTTCAGAAAGGCATGATCACCCGCCTCAAATGCCAAAGGTCTCCTCCTATGGTCGGTATAACTCTTTTGGCGACTCTAGGCTGTAACTAGCCTCTTACGGATAAGCTCAACTTTCTCTTTCATCTCCCAAACCAACTCCGGGCCCAACAAAGGTGCATCACCCACCTCGGCCCAACACACTGGAGATCTACATGGCCGGCCATACAGGGCCTCAAATGGTGCCATACCAATACTCGATTGGAAGCTGTTGTTGTAGGCAAACTCCACTAAGGGCAAGTGCCTCTCCTACGACCCACTAAAGTCAAGGACACAGCCTCGAAGCATATATTCAAGGATCTGAATGTCAGTCTGAGGATGATAAGTCGTGCTAAAGGTCAATCTAGTGCCCAAAGCACTCTGCAAACTCTGCCACAACCTACCAGTAAAACGTGGATCTCTATCTGAGACGATCAACACTGGGACCCTGTGCAACCTCACTATGTCCCGAATATACAAGTCGGCAAGATGATTTACCGAATCTCTCACGCGCATGGAAATAAAGTGCGCCGACTTAGTCAACCGGTCTACGACCACCCAAATAGCATCACTACCCCGTTGAGTCCTCGGAAGACCTACAACGAAGTCCATCGTGACATGCTCCCATTTCTACTCGACAATAGGCAAGGGTTGTAACAAACCCGCTGGCCTCTGATGCTCGGATTTCACTTGCTGACAAGTAAGGCACTTAGATACAAAAACAGCCACATCTTTCTTCATATCCTGCCACCAAAACTGGTGACCTAAATCATGATACATCTTTGTGCCTCTCGGATGCACCGCAAGGCGTGAATGGTGAAACTCTCGGAGTACTTCCTCTCGGCAAGACTCTGGTACAAACAAACGGTCTCGGTATCTCACACTCAGTTCAGGATACACAGTCAAACCCTTCTCAACCTTCCCATTGGAGATCTTCTCCCAGAGGGATTCTACCTCAAGATCACTTCCCTGTGCCTCTAACACCCGATTCACAAGTGTAGGTTGCGCAACTACAGAAAATAAGGCCGCAAACTCAACAGATTCGCCCAGAAGCAAATCAAACTCGCCAAGTGCACCCAACATTTTCCACTCCCGGATGGCTATACAAGCTATATCACTAATGAATTTCCTACTAAGGGCATCAGTCACAACGTTGGCCTTCCCCGGATGGTAATGCAACTCGAAGTCGTAATCCTTAATAAACTCCACCCACCTCCTCTGCCTCAAGTTCTAGTCTTTCTGTATAAACAGATATTTCAGACTCTTATGATCCGAGAACACCTCAAACCTCTCACCATAAAGGTAGTGCCTCCAAATCTTCAAGGCGAAAATTACAGCTGCTAACTCTAGGTCATGTGTAGGGTAATTCCTCTCGTGTGTTTTCAACTGCCGCGAGCCATAGGCTACCACTTTCCTCTCTTGCATCAACACACAACCCAAACCCTCTCGTGAAGCATCACAATCAACCGCATAACCCAAACCTCTCTCCAGAATAATCAAAACTGGAGCGGTGGTGAGTCTAACTTTAAGTTCTTGGAACGATTTTTCACAAGTCTCACTCCATACAAATTTGATCCCTTTTTGCGTCAATCTAGTCAATGGTGAAGCTAGCCTGGAGAAATCTTTCACAAACCGACGGTAATACCCGGCTAATCCCAGAAAACTACAGATCTCAAAGACACTCTTAGGATGTGCCCAATCTTGCACTACCTCTATCTTGGATGCATCAACAGACACCCCTTTCCCAAAGACTACATGGCCTAGGAACTTAACCTCTCTTAGCCAGAACTCACACTTCCCAAACTTAGCATACAACTTATGGGCTCTAAGTAACTCAAACACCACTCGCAAGTGCTCCTCGTGCTCCTCCTCAGAAGGTGAATAAATCAGAACGTCGTCCACGAAAACGATCACAAAACGGTCTAAAAATTCCAGGAAGATCCGGTTCATCAAGTCCATAAACACTGCCGGTGCATTAGTGAACCCAAAAGGCATCACCAGAAACTCATAATGGCCATACTGCGTACGGAATGCCGTCTTCGGGATATCCTCCTCCCTGGCCCTCAACTGATGGTAACCCGATCTCAAGTCTATCTTAGAGAAACAATGGGATCCTTTTAACTGGTCAAACAAATCATCTATACGAGGCATAGGGTACTTGTTCTTAACCGTAGCCCGATTCAATTTCCGGTAATCAATATAAAGTCTCAAAGCCCCATCTTTCATTTTAGCAAAGAGGGCCGGTGCTCACCACGGCGAAGTACTAGGGCGGATAAAGCCCTTATCTAGCAACTCCTGGAGTTGAATCTTCAACTCACTCAACTCGGCTGGGGCAAAACGATACGGTGCCATAGAAATCGGTTCCGTGCCAGGCACTAAGTCAATAGAGAACTCGATCTCTCGATGAGGTGGTAAACTAACAAGATCCTCGGGAAAGACATCCGAATACTCACAAACCACTCTCGGCAACTCAGCCTGGGTCTTATCACACTCACTACTCATACAACTAGTGAGAAGATAACTAAGCTCACTCCGCCCTCGCGGATCATGCACTGGTGGCAAAACACTACCAACCCGATCCCCCCAAGAAATGAAAACAATCCCCGCTCAAGGTACATACGGTAACCCTCTGGCGGTAGCAATCAATAACAGCCCAGTATGACGATAACCAGTCCATACCCAAAATCACATCAAAACCCGACATTTCCATAACTATAAACGAAAACGAAAGCCGACGGTCAGCGACCTCTATATCACAGCCCTGACACCCTTGTTTCAAAATCAACTCACCCCTGACAGGTGATATAACACAAATAGGAGAAGCTAACTGTGCCAACTCCAACCCCAAATCAGATGCAAATGCAGCAGATATAAAGGAATGAGATGCACCCGTATCAATCAACACATTAGCAACCGAGTTGCAAAACAAGAAGGTACCTCTCACAACAGATGTAGCCGATACAAGATCCTGCGCGGTAACGGCAAACACACACCCAGAAGGTCTGTGATCTACCTGCTCACCCCTCGGAGCATAAGACTGCTGCACAGACTGAGCCGAAGAAGCTCCCTGATTGGCCCTCGAGACCTGAACTCACTGAGCTGGCTAATGGCTCTGAGTTTGCCTCGAACCAGATGCACAAGATGTGCCACTCAATTGCTGGTAAAACCTCTTCAGCTGCCCCACCTGACCACACTGGTAACAAGAGGGCGGCTGGCCTCTGCCCTGACTCTAGCTCTGAGGACGAGCCGAAGATGAGGCTACTCTCTGTCCTCCTCCCCTCTGCGGGCAAGCTGGAGACTTGTGGCCCAACTGACCACATTTGTAACAAGTGAAGTCTCTCCGACTGCCTCTACCAGAACCTGAACTCAGCACTGGAAAGGTAGATCTCGCAAATGCACCCTAAGACTGCTAAGGGTTAGAACCGCTCTGCCTCCTACCATCCCCTTGGCCATCCTGACTCCTCTTGGAGCCCCTCATCCTCTCCTCCTCAGCCTGCATGATAGTCTCAACATGGGCTGCAGCCTGCACAAGACACCCATACTCCCTCGTCATGGACCCGGCCACTCGAAACTGGAGTCCAGTCCTCAATTTCTTCTCAAACTCAAGACAGCGGCGTTCCTCAGACGCCACAAACTCCAGTGCAAACCTCGATAAACTGGTAAATGCAGCCTCAAACTCGGCCACTGATGTATTCAGCTACTTGAGCTGACAGAACTGATCCCTCAATTTCTCCCTAACAGTAGGAGGTAAAAATTTCTCCTGGAAAGCATCTACAAAAGCCTCCCAAGTCGCTCCAATATGCCCCCGTGTAAACTTCCACCACTGACCCGCATCCCTCTTCAGCTGGAAGGACGCCAAGGTCACCCTCAAGCATCTCAAACGTCTTCGATGCCAAGCATCTCAAACGTCTTCGTCATCTACTCAAGCCACTTATCAGCCTTAAGTGGCACTTTAGGATCCCCCAGAAACTCATCCGGAATAGACCGGAAAAACTCCCTCTTCAGAAAAGAAGGCCTTGCCTCAGCAACATGGGCCTGGACTTGATTCTAAGCTCTGAGAATGTCCATGGATTCCCTCAATACTCCTGCCATCTCGCGGGTTAAGGCGCCCATGGCCTGTTGACCTATTGGCACGGCCATGTTGGCCTGAACAACCCCCTCTTACTGCACCGGAATTTTATCCGGTATAGGCATCTCCTGCCTCTTAGGCCTACCACGCCTACCACCACGTCCTTGTCCTGACATCCTAATAAAGGTAACAAGAACATTAGCACATTCAAAAATGTGCCGAAACTATAACACTCGTGTCCTAATGCATTGGACAATAGTAATTCATTCCACATAAGCACATAATCACATAAGCACTTACGAATTTCATTTCCGGATAATGACAGTCCCGAGGCGTTGCTAGAGTTTCGGTTAGAAACAGCATTAATCAAGTGCTTTTCCAACAGGACTCCCAGAAACCCAAGGATCCAATCAACATCCTAGAAACTAAATTCCATACCCATATAGTCACATAAGCATGTTATCAAATAAATACATAACATCATACATAAGTCTCTAACAAGCGAGACAAATCCACTGTGGTACTAACCACTTCCCACGTACCCAAAGTATTCAAACCCGGTATGCTCTGATACCAAGTTGTAACGCCCTAAAAATAAACCCATAAATCATACATTCATGATACAAGAAAGAGATATCATATTCCATACATCAGAGCGTTAAGTACAAAAGTATTACATGTTGACAGCAAAAGTAAATGTCCTACGGGCTTACAACTTTCCAAGTCAACACTTGGGTTCAACAAAAGAAGAGTTCTAACTCTTTATACAAAATAAGCCCTCGGCTTGATTCACATGTAATACAAAAAGATAACAACAAAAGATTTTTCGGCCTATAAACCTCCCAAGCTACGTCCTTGGAGGTGGTATATCACCTGCACCTGAAAATGATGTCCCATAAAGGGTGAGTCAAAGCCCAGTAGAGATACACTAAATCAAATATGAGAAATAACTAAAACATTAGCATTCGATAAATGGTTAACACTTGTAAACTAATTTACTATACTTCCCAGTTTCATGACAAATACACCTGTGTTTCATCCTACTTTCCTTTACTTTTCTAATTCAAATTCATAAACATGGCTTATTACCTAGCCAAACAATTAAATGAGACTACAACTCGTATTAAAACCCTTCCATTATCCACAATTCAAATGAGACTACAACTCATATTAAAACCCTTCCATTATCCACAATTCAAATGAGACTACAACTCATATTAAAACATTTCAATACTTCAATTATCTACGTTATGCAAACGTAATTAGAATTTCTGGACTTTCACCCTAGACACTCCGGTCAACTTAGTTATCAATGGAGTCTATCCCCTATCTCCTCCCAAACAAGATACATATGCAATGTATTTAAACAGTTTATCATATACAATGATCAATCCAGGCACATATTCAATGTGTTAATTCAACCGTCATATTCAATGACTTAACCATTTGATTAATTTCAATTTTCCCTAATCAACATACAGTGTCTACAACAATCAAGACTATCCTCCACCGATAGCCCAAAACAGTTATCTCTAAACAAATAATAAATTTATCAAACAGATAAAATCTCAACATTTTCATAAGTGAGTGATTTATTTATCCAACTACACCATTCAATCCCATAATTTCCCAATTTCATG
The DNA here is from genome assembly GCA_036172215.1 of Camellia granthamiana. Lineage (NCBI taxonomy): Eukaryota > Viridiplantae > Streptophyta > Magnoliopsida > Ericales > Theaceae > Camellia > Camellia granthamiana. Next base: position 79,693,842 of record CM069905.1, on the reverse strand, counting down.
ATTTCCAACTCAATTTCATATTTCCCCAAATTAATTATTCAACATAATTAGAGCATTTTCCCCCCTTTTCAAATATCAACCCTAAGGCTCAATTTCATCAAATTAACAACAATAATTCTATTTTCCAATGTCTCACATACACATGGAGTTTAACAATTGAAAGCCCCCTTTTTACAACTTCAAATCAAACCCTAACTTTCCCAAAATTACCATAATCCACCACTTTATACAAAATGACTAAAATCTATGTCAAAACTCATAAGAAGGAGTAGGGTATCCCTACCTCAAATGGAGAGACTCAATGGAGAAGAAGGTGAAAACCAAAGATGCTCCAAACACCAACTTTTTCGAATTGAAGTGAAGCCCATACCAAGCTCTACCTTTCTTACAAAGAGGCTAGGGTAGAAGACCCTTAGAACTAGATGGATTTGTAGAGAGGAGGTATGTAGAGAGAGAGGGAGTAGCCGATCTAGGGTTTGTGTAAAAGAGATGATGGAAAAGTGAAGAAGAAGCTGCTGCTGCGAACTAATATATTCGAGCCTCGCTCGAGCGAAGGAGTGGTCGCTCGAGCGACCAGATACAAGAAAACCTCACTCGAGCGTAGAAAGCCTCGCTCGAGCCAACAACACAAAGCTTCAGGCCTGTAACCCAGAAGCATGCTCGAGCGCAAGAAGGCTCGCTCGAGTAAAGAAACCCAAAACATAGTCCTCGCTCACTCGAGTGAAGGAAAGCTCGCTCGAGCCAAGAAACATGACCTTCAGGTCCAAACTAGATGCAGACGCACGCTCGAGCGCAAGAACACTCGCTTGAGCCAACAGACACACCACTCAAATCTCGCTTGAGCGAAGGAACCTTGGCTGGAGCGAAGGAACTAAACACAGAGCTCGCTCGAGTGAAGACACCAAAAATTGGGTAGCAACAATTTGTTTCAAAACACACCCAACCTGTGACAAACCTACCCAACACATCCCAAAACTCAAGTACAAAGAATTAAAGGACGAAAATGAAACATATACAACAAAAGATATCCACGGAACCGAGTCCGGAATACAATAATCACTGGAGGGAAAATCGGGATCGCTATAGATTTCAGCTTTCAGGACATCAACGTGGGTGTTCACTTTATATAAAAGATAGATATAGATATAGATAAATATAGAAGATATAACATGCAAAAAAATCTTAATCCTATTATCAGTACTAGAAAAAGGGATATAAGACACGGAACCTTTTGCAACGGTATAATTTTCCGTCGCAAAATACAACTTTTTGCAACGGTTAATACCCTGTCGCTAATGGTTGCTTTTTATGTCGACAATTACTGTCTCAAAAAGAGAAAAGGGTATATTGGATGGCTTTTGCGATGACAAGCCATTAGCCGTCACTGAAGGCTTACTTTTTGCAGCAACTTTTCTTCTCGTTGCAAATAGTTTTTTTTTTTTTTTTTTTTTGGCCATGGCCTTTATTGTGCCGTCACTAATAGATACCAAAAAAAAAAAAAAAAAGAAGAAGCTCCTTCTTGATCGGCAAATATGCACTTTCAGTGACTAAAAAATATTTAGTCGACAATAAAACTCAAATCGTTTGGTGGGAAGACGAAACATTACTGCCCAATTTGAGTTTTATGTTTAATTTCATTATATATATTTTTTATTTATCTGTATCTCAACTCAGACATATACACCGAACACCAATCAAAGAAAAACACAGAGAGTCACTTGCTCTCTCTCTCTCTCTCTCTCTCTCTCTCTCTCTCTCTCACCGTCGCTCACAATGTATTCCTCTGTTTCTCTTTCTACTCTCTACCTATTTCTCTTTCTCTTTGACATTCACATAAGCACAAACCCTAGGCCACCATTCAAAACCATCATCATAAAAAATGTCTCACGCCATGGTGGTGTCGCTCTATTTCTCCACTCTGAGGTCGGTAACGAACCGACCAAAGCAGAGAGCAAACACAAAGAATGCGCTAACACGAAACGAAACAGGAGCAGCGATGGAGTAGCAGTGGATTTGGCGGAGAGAGAAAGGATGTTCGGTGGTAGTGTGTGGAGCCGCCTACACTCTACCATTGCTAATCCTCTCAATTTCTGACCACTTGCATCAGATAAACATGCACACAAACACACACACACACACACACACACACTCTCTCTCTCTCTCTCTCTCTCTCTCTCTCTCTTGTTCCCTTAATTTCAAACCCTAACTATAATTTTCAACTTCTCAGATCTTTGCCCCTTCGTTGTTTAACCTCTCAAGTCTCACCACCATTTCATTTTTCAAAAAACATTTCAATTTTTAAGTGGTATTGGTGGCATGGTATTTCTATTTTCTCTCTCTACATATACAGTGTGTGCTTGTGTGTTTGGTCTCTCCTTACCAAGTATTTGATGAACTCTATGTTGGAAAAAATGGTTTTTTGGTAACTTTAATGAGAAATTAAAGTAGGTCCCAACCATTGGTTGAGGTGAGATTAAATGGGTTTAGATTCTTTGTAACAAAGTCTTTACACCACAAAAGAAATGACCAAAAACCATTAAGAATTGAATAAGAAATTGTCTCATAAAGATGGCCTCATGAATAAGGTATTGAGAATTGTGTATAACTACCAATCCCACATTGATTGTAGAAGAAAGCTTTGATGGGTATTTAAACCTTAAGATTTTGATAAGGGTATGAGCCCTTTGGGGCATCCAACTTTTCCGAAGGAAGGAAGTTATGGATGCATCTAGGATGGGTTTGGGCCAAGACTATGGTCCAAGTTGGTTATGGAAAAATTGCCACACGCGCGGGTCCGCGTCCGTGGTCTGTGGAGCTTCTGCTTAGGCTTGAGGCTTGAGGCTTGCTGGAATGAGTTTGGGCTGGGCTGGATTGGTGGTCCACCAACCTAATCTTTTTGGGCCAAGTTTGTTATGGATATACACAGTTGTGTATACAGAAAATATATCTCAAATATTTTTTCCCATCAGTTTTGATCCATTACTCCAACAGTTTTGTAGGAGTAATGGCCATTAGTTGCTTGCCTTCATGGGCATTAGTTGTTAGCCTTCATGGTTAGAGGCTCCTTCTCTCTCTCCCCCATGGTGTATAAAAGGAGACCCATCTCCCTTTGTTTTGGTACAAAATTTTTTGCCTTCTAGATATATAGTCAGTTTGCTTCCTCCTATAGTTTTTCTTCTTGTGTTGAGAGAGTGCTACCATTGTCAGTTCACCAAAGCTATCAGAAGGTGCTTCTACGGTAGCCAGTCTAAACCATCTTATCCTGTGAGACAAAAGTGGACGTTCCTCCAGCACCCACGGTGAGGCGGCTAATCTGTTTTAAGGAAACTATGGTATCGCACAGAATTTGGTTTGATTCCTTGTTTTTAATATTTCAGTTCCATATGAATTTTTGTTAATCATGTTTCTTGTTATGCAATTTAACTGATTAAATATGAATCTATATTCCACAATGTATACAACAAACTTAAAATAGATTATATAAAGTTTCCCTGAAGTGACTAAATAGATTCATATAATATTGTAGAATAACACAATTTATATGTTTACCCAGAATTGTTTTGCCTGTTTGAATTCCGTGTTTAACCAATGGGTTTTATATGAGATAATAAAAAATACTTATGCATGCTACTGATTGCCATACCACCGAAACCAATTTTTTTATGTATATGCAAACTGCATGTTTCCAGATTCAATTGGTTTATTTGAATAGGCTACTGTTTCAATTTATTTAAATTAATATATTTGGTGTGCCATGAAAACATATTCTTGATTGTACATGCTGTCTTGACATTCGTGCCTTGAAAGTAAAATTTAGTCTACTACATAATTTGTTGTACACACTGCTTTGCATTGAATTTATGTTTGGTTTTCATGTTTAGAATATTAAAAATAATTGTTTGGTTCTAATTTTGTAAGCACTACTATGGTACTACAACAAAATGTACTTTTGGCGACCACTTTTGACAACTAAAAGTATTTTTAGGTACTAAAGTCAAATATTTAGGTACTAAATTTTTTTAGTCAGGGAATATTGATTATTGGAGATTAAAAAAAATTTAGTCACTAAAAATATCACAATTGGCGACTAAAAAAATTTTTAGTAGCCGTATAGCCAGTTTTGGCTACTAAAATTGTTTAGTAGTTGAATGAAAATATATATATATATATATTATATTTGGCGACCAAAAGCTTGGTTGTCAAAAGTATATTTTTAGCGACAAAAGAATATTTTAGTAACCATATAGTTAGTTTTCACTACTAAAATTGTTTAGGCTCATTTATTATCTTACTTTTGTCATTGTTTATCTTATATATAATAGTTAGTGATTGATTTTTTGTATAATATAAAGTCATTAATTATTAAAATAAAATGTAAAAAACTCAGTTTATAGTGATTTAAAAATATGAAATATATTGGATTATACTTGAAAATTTACAAAAATTGATCAATATTTATTTTAAACTCAATAAATATGATCATGGAAAAAAAAATATGCATATCGGTAAGTTTTTTTCAAATTGTGTGAAAAATAAATAAATTCACGGTTCTGGTAACCGCAACCATTACGCTACGGCCTTTACACCCCGCAACTGCAACCGTGCCACCGCCGCTGTTACAGCGACCGCAACCGCTTTTCAGAACCTTGGTAATATATGTCAACTAAAACATTTTAGTAGCTATACCCTAAACCAACGCTGACTGAAAAAGTTTTTAGTCGCAAAAGGTGACATTTTTGGCGACTAAATTCCTTTTAGTCGCCAAATTTAGTCGCCAAAAGTGTAAATTGTTGTAGTGATACAAAACTTATAAGCAAAACCAAAGTGATAACTTACTGATCTTCTTGAGATGATATTTTTTGTAAACAGCTACTCCAACACTGTTTTCATCTTTCTGTATTCAAAAGTGAAAATCCTAAGTGATTCGTGATTAGATCAAGATTAAAATATTCCAAATCCCAATAATCCAAAACACACAATCTAAATCAACAAGCACTTACGAAAGTGATTTAGATTGTTTGTTTTTTGGAATAAACAATAAATTGACACAAACGATTTTTATGTGGAAAAACCACAATTGAAGAACCTTCAATTGTAATCAAAAACCACGAGCGAAACGCCACTAATTAATCCACTACTGAAGAAAGAAAGATTACAAAGATAATACACAAATTACCCAACTCAATCAATTTGCCTTCGAATCTTCTGTAACTCTTTCACCAAGCCTTCGTCTCGGAACTGATCCACCTGAAGTTGAATCCACAACTTCACTTGTCGAATTAACGACTACGTACAGAATCAAACGCCTTTTGAAACTCTACGTTTGAATCTTCGGAATCCATCGAAGAGAACTCTCTTGAATTATAAAGTAACAAACTCCTTGATGTATGTATCTTAGATCATGAGTGAAGAACTCTCTTAAAACATCAAGGAAAACTCACAAAAATCTCTCCACAAGAACACCTTAGAAAACCTCAAAGTAGATCTGGAAAAGTAATCCTAAAGTTTGGAGAAAACCAACTACTTATAGAAATTCGGATTCTGAAGCTCGCTCGAGCGAAGCTTCTTTCGCTCGAGCGAGAAGCTTATCTCGCGTGATTTCCATAAGTGCCTTCGCTTGAGCCACGAAGTCTTCGCTCGAGCGAGGAATAAACTCTTTTAGGTTTTTATGCAGACGCAGTTCTTCGCTCGAGCCACCAATGCTTTGCTTGAGCGTACAATCACCTCTTTCAGGTTTTAAGCTAGACGCAGTCCTTCGCTCGAGCGAGGACTTCGTCGCTCGAGCGAGCAACACAAAACAGCACATAAATTACAACTCAATTAAACAAGTTTGTTCGCAGGATTGACAAGACTCAAGGACCTAACAATCTCCCCCTTTGTCAATACCCGGACAAAACTGTCTAACACAATTTCCTAAACCAACGAACTAGCTAAAATGATTACAACTCAAATCAAACCAACTATGCAACCAATCTCAAAACAAACTTGGACTACATCTGAAAACAATAAACCAAACTTGAGGAAAACCTGTAATGAAAGCTAAGTCCATCAAACCTGAAATGTAACATAACAAACCAAACCATCAAGACATTAAAGAAAAAACAGATAGCCCAATATCCACATCATTAGCAAATATGACAATGTAACATATAAACTTATATAAACTTGTCCAAATGCTCATTTGCAAAAAAAAATCATGAGTACCCCAAAAAGAACATACATATACCCCAAAAAGAACATATAGACCACCAAACAACTACTCCCCCATTTTGTCCGGGAGCGACCCAAAAACAGGCATATATAATATTAGGAAAACTATCCAAGGCAATAAAAAACTGTCCAGATAAAAAAAAAAAACTGTGCAAAGACAACCAAAGTCCAAAACTAGGTAGGAGGTGGTGGTGGAGGCTGCATCTGAAGCATCGAGAGGATCTGCGCAAGCATGGTGCTCTGCTCATCAAGACGGTTGTCTAGGGTATCAAGGTGGCCATCCAAAAGATCAAGGTGATGAGTAACAGCCTGCTCAAAGTGCTGCAGCTGGCCACGGAATGAGTGAGGATGCGTCTCATGTAGATCAGGGGCACCAGGAGGACCTGCCTCAAACTCCGCCTCCTTGGCAAGGGGATCATCATCACCTACACCAGAACTCCCTACCCCTGACACACTCCCCCTCACATGGGCCTGACTTTGGGAGACTGTCAATTTAGTAATGGGTTTGATAGGGTGAGCAAACTCATCATCATCAGAAAAAGGAACATCAAGAGAAGTAAGAAAATGGGTAAGCAAACACCCATAAGGAAGCCCCAAAGACTTTCTACCCTCAAAGACCCCAATCATTTTTGAAACAATTATCTCGGGAAGATCAATAGGAAGGCGGTGATAAATACAATACAAAACATAACCTTGGTCCTGAGTAATATGCGAGGAATGGGTGGTGACATAGATATTAGCACATACAATGAGATTAAGAAGACGGAACCGAGGTAGCAACTCATTCTGCTGAATGAGTGCCCCGGCAGGCCAATTCCGGTCAACACCACATAACTCAGAGGCAACCCTATCAAAATCAACACCGGACCGGGTAAGAAACGGAAAATGACAATTACTAACTTCAGGAAGATCAAGAAATACCCGAAACACATCTCCAGTGATAGCAAGTGACTTCTGCCTAACCCAAGTCTTAAAGGAAGCCGGAAGTTCTTTCTGAATGGAATGAATATTGCAATAGAATTCCCGGATGAGACTCAAATTTTTGGGACCCGAAAAATGCAACACTTGATCTCCGCCTAATGAATCAAATAAAGACCAAATGGGAAGAACCTCAAAGGCATCGGGAAGGACATTGCGCTCTAAATGGACTTTATGAGATGCAAAAGATTCCCTAAACGACTTAGTTTTTTCTTTAGATGAGAATTTTTTAGTGTTGAAGGATGGACGGGAAACAGTGGTCTTGCGGCGTTTAGACGACTCAGCCATGACTAGACAACCCAAACAGAGCAATACAGACACAAAGCCCAGACAGACACAGAACACCCAATAAACAACATCAGAAAACCCCCAAATCCAAACCAAACACCACAGAAAAACACCATTAGTCCATTAGTCCAATAAACAGATCATCAATAAGCAATATAAGAAAGCCATTAATGAAAACAGAGCACAAAGGCAACAGTATATGAAAATGAAACATCAATGTATGGAACAGTATAGAGAAAACAGAGTACAATCTCACAATGGCAATATATGTATATGGAAATGAAATCCCCAATGTTAAACTCTAACAAAACATTCCAAACTCACAATGGCAATAGATGTATAGGAAATGAAATCCCCAATGTGCAATGCTAACAAAAAACTCGAATGTGAAACCCTAACAAGAAAAAAATGATGTGAAACCATAAACCCTAGATGCAAGATAGACTCGAAAACATGATTGAACTCTGAAACATGATTGAAGGACCAAAAACAACTGAGAGAAAAATCTAGATGAAAAACAGAGTATAGTCATATTCATAGGACAAACGAAGAAAGAAAAAAAACAAAAAAAAAACTTACCACGATGGAGAATGCACAATAATGTACGGATAGCCCCAAAAATCAGAGAAAAATCACAGACGAGACCAGCAATGGATAACACAGAAACCCTAGGGGAGAGAGAGAAAGGGGAAAAACGAAGAGGTGGAAAAAATGAACTGAATAAACACAGATTCAGAATTTGAACCGCGACAGGTCGCTCGAGCGAAGACTTTATCGCTCGAGCGAGGTAGGGGTTCGCTCGAGCTAATAACTTTTTGCTCGAGCCAAAAGCACACGCTCTCAGGTCTAATGCAGTAGCAGAAGTACGCTCGAGCGAGGAACTCGTCGCTCGAGCCAAGAAGAAAAAAACCAAACCCAAAAAAAACTCTTTTTTTTTTTTTTTTTTTTTTTTTTTTTTTTTTAAAACAAGCAACACTATACTCAAAATCAAGAGGTGAGACCTGAAACAAAAGTAGGTGATTATATTTAGCCAAAAAATGAATACTAAGACGAAATAATCCGCAATTCATGAATTCTGTAAACTTGCAATTAAAAAAAAACAATGACACTGAAAATCATGAGCAAAGCAGATAAAATATAATTAGTGATCATAAGCTACATGAGAATGTACAACTCAAAATCCAACATGAGATCTCACAAAATAAAGTGTGTGTGTGCAATCCATGAGAGTCCACTGAGCTAGAGTTAATCCTCGTAGTGATCGGATGGCTGGACCTCCACCAAGAGTAACTTAACAACACAGAGAAAAGTCAAACCACTAGGCATCACGGGATATTTGTTAAGTAAACGCGGAGGCTCCCCCTCAATCAATTAGTTCTTTTTTTTTTTTTTTTTAATTTTATATTTTTGACTTTTTCTTTCTTGTAGGCACTCACTGGTGGCATTCACACTCAAGAGTGTGGAAACCAAACCAGAGAAGAATGAAATCAATAATGAAGGCCTGGTTGGTGCCTCTGAGGTAGCCTTTTCCTAATGCTCGGACTTCAAGGAACTGAGGGAGAAACTGTGGAAGTGAAAACAGATGGTAGATGGTTAAGAAACTCAACATCACCCATGATATATTAGTATCGGTCAATTCCACTATAAAAGTACAAGAAACACTGTTAGTGGTCCATAGAGAACTTTGATCACTTGTGCAGAAACCCCTACAACAATTTATCTCAAGGATGTGTACAGAATGAGATCATGAGGTTAATGAGCATGGGCATTCAAAATGAGCTATGAACAATGAACAATGAGATCTTGTAAGTAGCATGAGTAGTGTACATAAAAAGTTGGATGTAAGAAAAACAGATATCAATGACAATGAGATTATAGCATCCAAGCACACATTAGGCCAAACACTCACACCTACTCAAGGAACAAGAAACACTCTAGTGATTGAGCATGACACCCAAGGTCTTTCTGAGGAACTCAAACCGAAGAAGATCAAGGGGTTTTGTAAAAATATCAGCTTTTTGATGCTCAGTGGAAACATGCTCAAGCACAACAAGGCCTTCTTCCACTAACTCTTGAATAAAATGATGACGAATGTCAATGTGTTTGATGCGGGAGTGTTGGACAGGATTTTTTGAAATATTTATGGCACTTGTGTTATCACAAAAAAGTGTGAGAGTGTTCTGTTCTATCCCATAATCATGAAGCATTTGCTTCATCCATAGTATTTGTGAACAACAACTCCCTGCAGCAATGTACTCAGCCTCAGCAGTGGAAAGAGAGATGGCATTTTGCTTTTTACTATGCCAGGAAACCAGATTATTCCCAAGGTAAAAACGCCCCCCGGATGTACTTTTCCTATCATCAGCACACCCTGCCCAGTCGGCATCAGAAAAACCAGTAATCTCAGCTGTAGTATCAGTGGAAAACCAAACCCCATACCCCAAGGTCCCATTAACATATTTGATGATGCGTTTGACCGCAAGAAGGTGAGACTCTTTAGGACTTGCTTGGTAACGGGCACAAACACCGACACTGAAAGAAATATCAGGACGACTGGCTGTTAGATACAAAAGACTCCCTATCATACTCCTATAACGGGTAGGATCAACATCATTACCAGAGGAATCTTTGGAGAGGTGAAGACTGGTGCTCATGGGAGTGCGAGCATGTTTGGTAGACTCAAGACCAAACTTTGACACAAGATTTTTAGCATACTTAGATTGAGAAACAAACATACCCGAAGGAGACTGTTTAATTTGAAGACCCAAGAAATAAGACAACTCTCCCATCATGCTCATCTCAAACTCATGTGTCATGCAATCCAAAAAATATTTCACAAGATGATCAGCAGGTGAACCAAACACAATATCATTAACATATATCTGAGCAACAAGAATATGAGACTTAGTATGTTTCACAAATAAAGTCTTGTCCACACTATCCCTTTGAAAATCATTATCAAGAAGAAAGGTAGTAAGTCTATCATACCAAGCCCGAGGGGCTTGTTTCAACCCATACAAAGCCTTGTCTAACTTGTAGGCATGATTAGGACATTTAGGGTCCTCAAACCCTTTTGGTTGCTCAACATATGCCTCTTCTTTCAAGTACCCATTCAGAAAGGCACTTTTCACATCCATTTGAAACAATTTAAAGCCAAGAAAACATGCAACACCAAGCAAAATACGAATAGATTCGAGACGTGCAACTGGGGCAAACGTCTCATCATAGTCAACACCCTCTACTTGTGTGTAGCCTTGAGCAACCAACCTAGCTTTATTCCTAACAACAGTACCATTCTCATCAGATTTATTTTTAAAGATCCACTTGGTACCTATCGCATTCATATCTCTAGGTCTAGAAACTAGAGTCCAAACTTTGTTACGTTCAAATTGACCTAATTCTTCATGCATAGCATTGACCAAACTATCATCTAGCAAGGCCTCTTTAAAATTCTTAGGTTCAATTAAAGAAACATAACACATATGTGATACCTCGTCCCGAATTTGTCTTTGGGTTTTCATTTGATCCGAGACACTTCCAATCACCTGTTGAGCTGGATGATTCAGTTTCACCCTTGCTGATGGTTTAAGCTCAGGACTTGCGGTGACAGAAGCAACAGGAGTGATGTCCCTTTGAGCACTCTTTGGACTTAAACTTACCTGTGAGAATGGTACTGTAACAATTTCTTGTGATTGGACCGCAGCTTCTCCTTGATTTTGTGGTTCAGTATCCAAGATTGGAGACTCACCATTGTCATTCTCATTTGTTGCTGGAGTAGGTGCACCTTTGTCATCTATAACCACATTGATAGATTCCATTAAAGATGAAGTTCGCAGATTATAGACTCAAAAAGCCCTACTATTGGTTGAATACTCTAGAAAAATACCTTCATCACTTCGGGAGTCAAATTTGCCCAAGGGCTCTCTATCTTTGAAGATGTAACACTTACTCCCAAAAGTTTTGAAGTATTTTACATTAGGTTTCAAACCCTTCCACAATTCATATGGAGTTTGTAAAGTGCCGGGCCTTAAATACACGCGATTTATGACATAAATAACAGTATTTAGGGCTTCGGCCCAAAACTTTGGTGGAAGATTCTTACCAAGGAACATGACCCTAGCCATATCTTGAACAACTCTGTTCTTCCTCTCAACCACTCCATTTTGTTGTGGAGTAATAAGTGCAGAAAATTCATGCTTAATTCCATGCATATCACAAAAATCCGAAAACAAACTATTTTCAAATTCACGACCATGATCAGTTTGGATTCTTATGATACGCCCAATGGAAACTCCCTGTTCATTTTGGATTTTAAGGGCTAAGGTCTGGAAAGCATCAAATGTATCAGATTTTTCCCTTAAAAAGTTTACCCACGAAAACCGAGTAAAATCATCAACAGTTAGAAAAATGTATCTTTTACCTCAAATGCTTTCAGTGCGAGTAGGACCCATTAAATCCATGTGAACCAATTCAAGAGGACGTTTGGTTGTAAAGATGTTCACCTTTTTATGAGGGGCACGGGTTTGCTTTCCAAGTTGACATAGTCCACACACATGGCTCAAATTCTTACCCAGTTTAGGGACTCCTCTTATAAGCTCTTTGTTGGCTATCTTAGTTAGGTCTTTGAAATTCATGTGACCTAATCTTTGATGCCAATGTTACTTATGATGGCAGAGTGACAAGTGAGATCATTAGTAGTAACAATCCCATAGCAGTTATCAGATGTGCGAACCCCATGTAAGACAGTATTTCCCTTTTTATCCAAAATTTCACATTTATTTTTAGAAAACAATACTTCATGATGGGAATCACACATTTGACTAATGCTCAAAAGATTTGCTTTAAGACCATCAACAAGTAGAGCATTATCTAGCTTGGGAAGACCAGCAACACTTATAGAGCTCTTACCAATGACTCTAGAAGTGCCGCCATCTCCAAAGGTAACAATTCCTCCTTCATATTTTTCAAGAGAGGTGAAGTAGGATTTGTTACCGGACATGTGACGAGAGCAGCCGCTATCAAGATACCACATGTGTCAGTCACGTGCTTTTAGGACAGTGTGAACAACTAAACAAGTCAAATCATCTTTCTTCACGCAAATCTTTTTGGTCTTGGTCAATGTCTTGGCGTTGAGAACACCCTCATGAATCTTGGTATTCCGCCTAGACATGTAAGGTTGTCTCCTAACCCAAAAAGTATTCGAATTTCTACCCTTTTGAGACACCTTACCAAATAATTCATAGTAATAAGGACGAATGTGACCATACCTACCACAATGATGACAAATAAAAACAGGTTTTACCTCCCTTTTGTTGATCTTACCCACTTTCAGTAGATGAAGAGAGGAATCATCCTGGTCTACCTTCAACTTTCCCTTTGCTTGAGTCTTCAGGTTTTGTGAGGTAGAGGCATGTCCCTTGTGAGCTGTTGCACCATAGCCTAGACCACTTTTGTCACAACCCATTTGTTGAGACCCGAGGGTGTCTTCTAGAGATTTGGAACCTTTGTTCCATATGGAGATTGTTGCTCTAGCAATACGAAGTTCTTCATCTTTCTGACAGACTATCTCTTCCAATGCAGCTTGTGACATCTCAAAGCTTTCAAGCTTTTCTTCATTTGTGGAATACACTTTCAGAAGTTCATTCCTTTTAGTTTCACAAGATAGAAGTTTTCCACATAAGTCTTGCCTATCACTTGAGATCTTGATGACATTCTGTTTTGCTACTACAAGTTCTCCTTTTAGCCTGACATTCTCACTCTCACATGCTTTGAGCTTAAGAGAGAGTTTGTCGTTGATTTTGGACAAATTTAGAGATTCCTCGTACAGCTTTTCGTAAGCTTGTTGTAGTTCATCGCCATTGATCTCATCATTGTCTTCAGATGTTTCATTATCCTCTTTTTGCTCTTCATTCTCCTTGACCTCATCCAATCTAGCAACCAAGGCAGGGAAGTTGCTGGATGGTGGTGAAGGTGAATCTCCTTTTTCATGAAATTGGCTCAGAATTTCCCATGCATCTTTAGCCTTTGTGTAGTGAACAACTCATTGCTGTTCTTCATAGGAAATTGCTCCACGAATAGTAATCAGGGCTCTCTGATTGCCCGGATTGTCTGCACTTTCTGTATCTTCTTCAATGGCTTGCCAACTTTCTGGTTCAAAAGCTCTCAAAAAAGCCCTCATTCTGATTTTCCAATACAGGTAGTTAGTCCCATCAAAGGTGGCAGCATGATGCAGGTTCTGACCACGAGCTAATTCTGATGGCTTTGGAAGAGGTTGAGTAAAACTGGACCAAAATGCCATGAAAGCACTATCCCCGTCTTCGCCGGATTCAGGTTCTTCGGGTTCTTGCTCCGACCCGCTTTCATCATCCCAAGTCACAGTGTAAACTTTCTTTTGATTTTTTTTTGATGGACATTCAAGGGCAATATGGCCAAACCCTTGACATTCATAGCACTTGACCCCTTGCCCCTTTACAATCTTCTTTTCAGTTTTTGGAGCAAATTTTGGTGGAAAAGTTTTGGGTTTTTCATTACTCTTGTCTTTTGAAATAGGGTCTATGAAATTAGGCTTCTTTTTCTTCAAAATTTTTTTAAACTGTTTAGTAAACATAGCCGTCATCTCAGACTCTAAATCAAATTCAGTCTCCGGAGTTTTTACAGTCTCATGAGTATTAGTGAAAGCCACACTATCTTTTTGTTTTTTCTTTGAAATCTGGTGGGCTTCATAAGTCTGCAAGTTTCCAACCAATTGATCAAAGCTTGAGGGTATCAACATTCTGAGCCTCTTCAATGGCAGTCACTTTTGATTGGTACCTCTCGGGTCAAGACCTCAAAATTTTTCCAACCACTTTAGCTTCTGGGATTTTTTCACCGAGTGTGAAACAGGAATTAACGATATCACTAAGTTTTGCATAGAAATCATCAAACGTCTTATCATCCCGCATAAAAAGGGTTTCAAAGGCGGAGGTGAGACGTTGAAGTTTTGACCTTTTGACAGAAGTAGTACCTTCGTGAATCGTTTCAAGAATGTCCCAAGCCTCTTTTGCCACCTCACACGTGCAGATTCAACGAAACTCTTCAGGTGTGACGGAGCAAAACAAGGAGTTGAGAGCCTTACTATTCCAACTCGAGTTTTGGTAATCAGTTGTGTCCCATTTATCAAGGGGTTTAGGAATATCAACACCATCAATGGTGACAATAGGTTCACTCCACCCATAGATTACGCAGTGCCAAACTTTCTCATCGATGGATTTTAAAAACGCTCTCATAGGAGCTTTCTAATAAGAATAGTTTGTACCGTCGAGTAAAGGAGGTCTATGAGTCGAGTTACCTTCACGAATAGAATCCATAACACTAGTGACACAAAATCACACTCCTATAGTTTTGATAAAAAATAAAGAGTGACCCACTCTGATACCAATTGAAAATCCTAAGTGATTCGTGATTAGATCAAGATTAAAATATTCCAAATCCCAATAATCCAAAACACACAATCTAAATCAACAAGCACTTACGAAAGTGATTTAGATTGTTTGCTTTTCGGAATAAACAATAAATCGACACAAATGATTTTTACGTGGAAAAACCACAATTGAAGAACCTTAAATTGTAATAAAAAACCACGGGCGAAACGCCACTAATCAATCCACTACTGAAGAAAGAAAGATTACAAAGATAATACACAAATTACCCAACTTAGTCAATTTGCCTTTGAATCTTCTATAACTCTTTCACCAAGCCTTCGTCTCGGAACTGATCCACCTGAAGTTGAATCCACAACTTCACTTGTCGAATTAACGACTACGTACAGAATCAAACGCCTTTTGAAACTCTATGTTTGAATCTTTGGAATCCACCGAAGAGAACTCTCTTCAATTATAAAGTAACAAACTCCTTGATGTATGTATCTTAGATCATGAGTGAAGAACTCTCTCAAAACATCAAGGAAAACTCACAAATATCTCTCCACAAGAACACCTTAGAAAACCTCAAAGTAGATCTGGAAAAGTAATCCTAAAGTTTGGAGAAAACCAATTACTTATAGAAATTCGGATTCTGAAGCTCGCTCGAGCGAAGCTTCTCTCGCTCGAGCGAGGAATAAACTCTTTCAGGTTTTTATGCAGACGCAGTTCTTCGCTCGAGCCACCAATGCTTTGCTCGAGTGCACAATCACCTCTTTCAGGTTTTAAGCTAGACGCAGTCCTTCGCTCGAGCGAGGACTTCGTCGCTCGAGCGAGCAACACAAAACAGCATAGAAATTACAACTCGATTACACAAGTTTGTTCGCGGGATTGATAAGACTTAGGGACCTAACAAAAAGGAAATAAGAAAAGAGAATTACAAGTGGAAAGCATAAATAAGAATTTTAATTGAAGGACTTGATGAGAAATTTGTAGACAAAAAGGGAAAAACAAGAAAAAATGAATTACAAAATTTTGATCTCTAAAGAGTCTTGGGAACCAAACCAACTTGATAAATAAATCTAATACCATGAATTCCAGCATTATTGAATGATACTCACACTAGTAAGGGAATCCACAGCATCGTTGAATGCTAAAACTTTAACAAAAGCCTGATAAAAATATAAAATAAAATAAAATTATGCATCGATAGAATTGAAATCTGGTCAAAGAAATACTTACTGTATGTATGTTTGGATAGCTAGAAAATTTGTTGTTTGGGTGCAAGCTAGAAAATGTTTAATGCAAGTAGTACCTGGAAGAGTATGATGGTGATGATGAAAATGGAGAAAAGCTTCTGCATATTTTGTGTTTGTGAAAATGGCTGAATTATATGAATGAGGAGAAGAATTGGGAGGACTTCTGATGGAAAATGGTTGCTGGGTTGATGGAGAAGGGAAGCCTTTTATTTATAGTTTTTTGATTGCGTTGTAGTGTGTGAATATTTTCAGACTCACATGCAAACAAATATAGTCACAGGTTTTGAGTTGAGTGCACTGGAAAATATTTTGAGGAAAAAGACTACGAGTCTTTTTTGGAAGCTACTTTCACTTTAGTTTTTATTGCTTTTGCAGTGGTGTGTGTGTCACAGAGTGAGTGTGCACAACTGTTGATTCTTTGGCTGGTGGTTGAGTATGGAGAAAGAAAGAAATGGTCCCCTTACCAGCTGGTTGTGATGTCTCATGCGTACCTTCATTAGAGTTTGTGAATATGTGAGACAAAGAGACTGATGCACGTTGTTTTGTCATAGAGTTCTTGAAATTTATGAATAAGTAGGGTAAATGCAAAAGACACTAGTAGCCACAAGACGGCACACGTTTGGAATGTTAAAATTTAATCGAGACATGAAAAACATCATAATGATGATCAAGACCCATTGTTTTGCCATGGTCTGTGATGGATTTTGGGTGAATTCCAACATTTAGGCCGTCAATTTCACGATTTTGCCATTTTTACAAATATTTGATTCACCTGTGCTTAGTTTAGATGAATCAAATTTTGTTTAATTTTTTCCAGTACGCTTATTTCTTATTATAGGATCTGATTTTGAGCCTAACTCGAATATTTTCATTTTCGGGAAATTCTTATTTTATTTGATTTCAGCTTGATTAACAAGTAATTAGTCTAGGATTTGGTATTCCTTTTTGCTTTAGGTTTCTCAAGTATAAATTAACATGTATATCTTAAGACAAACCAGTTAATTTTAAAGAATTAATAATATTATGAGAGAGAAGAGGAGAAGGATAGTTTAGTCATGGATCGGGGGGCCTGGAACCCAGTGATACACAGGAGAAAAGTGGGAAGCCAACATGGAGAGTCAAAGGAGGGAGTCTTGATCACAATTTTCGTGGATAACATCCTTGAATCAATGGATCCTAAAGGCTTGTTTAATCTTTTTTGAGAGTTTGGTCTAGTCAAAGATGTGTTTACCCCTGGTAAGAGGAGGAAAGCTTCAAAATCCAGATTTGGGTTTGTTAGATACGATTGTGAGGTGGCTGCACGGGTGGCGATACAGAAGGCAGATGGCTTGTGGTGTGGGATCAAGGCACTGAGGGTTAAGTGTGCTGAGTTCCAAAAGCCTCAGTCAGTGGGGCAACAGAAGCCTAGGGGGCTGAGCAGAGGAGATGAAGGTCAAGTGGAGAATTGGTGGGTGCAATCAAAGCAGTGGAAAGGTAAGGGAGTCCAGAAATCCTATGCAGAGGCACTACTAAGTGATGAAGTCAGGGACAAGGATAGGGTGGTGTTAAAAGCGAGAATGGGTGGGGGAGTGAAAGTTTAGTAGTTCAGCTGAGCAGTTTCTTAGCCTTCGAGGCATTCAGAAAGGAAATGAGAAGTAGAGGCATGAAGGATGTAGTGGCAAGATAGGGGGGAGGCAAATTAGTTCTTTTAACTTTTCCCACTACTCAGCACATGCAGGAAGGCAATAGAGAGTTGCAGGGGTGGGGAAAGTAGTGGTGTGAATCCATCAATGAGTGAGATAAAGGCTAGTTTTTAGAGCAAGAGAGGTGCGTCTGGCTGAACTGTTTTGGCATTCCATTAATTTATGAAGCATCACGACAGTTCGCAGCATAGGTAGTTATTAGGTGTTGGTTGTTCAATATGAAGAGGATATCAACAATCCAATAACTTTTCAACAGACTAAGATAAGAGTGATTACGAGATGTTTGGAGTGGATCAATACAAAAAAATTTCAGCAACACGAATGTTGTCAAATCCCTGTTAGAGTCTGTGAAGAGTTGCCCAAATGTTTATTTCCAAGTCCTTTTGAGAACAGAGGAAAAGATCAAGGTCGATTGCATTCCAACGGCAAAGAAGAGGTAGACCAGTTGTCTAGCAATGGTGGAAGAAGCAAGAGTGTAGAGGTAGCGTCTGTGGGAAGGGAGGGGTTGGTGAGTGAAGGACTGGAGGAGGCTAGTAGGGTTATGGAGACTATGATGGGCAGAGCAGAGGTGTAGGGTAGGGATAATGATAGGAAGCTTGCAAATGCAGTGGTTGACATAGGGTGGAGTGTGGGGACTGGCTATGAAGGTGCATGTTCCAAGGTGAGAGGGGCGGAGCAGGATGTCAACTCCTGCCAGATAATCATGAGTGGAGTTCAAATTCGAGATGAGGCTAAGTGTAGCACGGGTTTCTTAAGGGAGTTGAGTGGGCCAGCAGAAGCAAGGCCCAGTATAAATTTGGAAGTTTTAATTGAGGGAGTGCAAAAGGGGGCTGAGCCCAGTGGACTGCTTCAGGAATTGGGGTCGGATCTGAGTGAAAATATGGCCCAGAATCCAATTAGGCCAGATGTAGCCCAAACAACTCACATAAACATGGTCAAACGGACTGCAGTTGGGAGTAATTTAAAGAAAGGCGCAGTACAGAAAAGGGAAAAGTCAAGGAAAAAAGGCATAGATCGAAGAAAAGGTGTGTTTGGCAGACTAGGCTTTCAACAGGGAGCTATCCTCAGAGCTTCTGCTGATGCAGCAGCTTCCCTAATGACTTCTTCTCAGTGTCAAGCAGCGAACAGAATGAGGCAATTGATTGAGGAGGCTATGTCAACTGTGAGAGTAGGCACCGTGTTGGGAATGGACTTCCAAGGCAAAGAGGAAGAGGTAGTGAGCAGAATTGTGGAGCTGGAAGAGAAGGATTTGAGCAGGATTGAAGGAGAAGAAAGGGCAACCAGAGCTTAGCTGGCTGTATGAAGGGGATTGGGTGTTAGTAGTGTATTTAAATGAAGATTTTTATCTTGGAATGTTAGAGGGCTGGGAAGGCCAGAAAAAAGGGAAAAGATAAAGAGATTGGTGAGGGAGAGAGGTGTTGATGTGCTCTTTCTTCAGGAGACTAAAAGAAGCTCTATGGAAGATCATTTTGTGAAATCTATTTGGCCTTATGAAGAAATGGAATTTATGGTGGTAGATTCAGAGGGAAGTGCTGGAGGCCTTTTGTGTATATGGAGCCACAAATCTTCGAGCTCAAGAGCTGCTGCAATAGTAAAAATTTTATCATTTTATCAGGTATCTCTAGTACTTTTTTTTAGTGCACTCTTGTGAATATCTATGCTTCTAATGAGGTTCTTGGGAGGAGACAGTTATGGGAATCTCTAGTGAGTCTCCATCAACATTTTCCAAACCCGTGGTGTGTGGGTGGGGATTTCAATGAGATCAGATATATGGGTGAGAGGAAGTGATGCTTATCTAGAGATAGGGGGATGAAGGATTTCAATGAGTTTGTGGAAAAATTGGAATTAATTGATATGCCTTTGCTAGGTAGGCAGTATACTTGGTGTAATGCTCTGGATGAGAATAGATGGAGTAGGATTGATAGATTTTTGTTAGATTTGAAGTGGATGAAAAAGTTTTCGTTTAAGCAATGGGGTCTACCTAGGTCAATCTCAGATCATTGCCCCATTCTGATAAAGGAAGATGACAGGGATTGGGGTCCAAAGCCTTTTAAATTTATCAATGCCTGGTTATCTCATCCATCCTTCATGTCAGAAGTGAAAAAGAGGTGGGAGGCAGCTCAAGTTCAAGGGTGGGTAGGGTTTAGAGTAATGAAAAAATTGAACATGCTTAGGAGTCACTTAAGGGTGTGGAATAAGGATGCGTTTGGAAACATTGACACTCAGTTAAAGATAGCAGATGAGAAGCTTCATGAATGGGATTTGAAGGCAGAGTCTAGATCCCTTGATGAACTGGAACTAAAAAGAAGAAGAGAAGTAGGGAGCCAGGTGTGGCAGCTTAGTAGGAGCAAGGAAAGGTTATGGCATCAAAAATCTAGGCAGATGTGGGCTCATTCTGGTGATAAAAATACGAGGTACTTTCACATTATGGCTAGCAGAAGGCAGATAAAGAATTTGCTTGACTCTGTTGTTGTGGAGGGTAAGAGTGTGGAGGATCCAGATCAAGTGAAGCAAGAAGTGGTTAGGCATTTCAGTCAGTTGTTCTCTGAGAACTGGAAGCTTAGGCCAAAAATTTTAGGCCCTTTTGCTGTTATTAACTCTATGGATGTTGGTAAACTGGAAGCTGCTTTCTCTGAAGATGAGGTATGGGAAGCAGTGTAGGACTGTGATAGGAACAAAGCCCCAGGCCCAGACGGTTTTAACCTTACCTGCATTCAAAGGTGTTGGTCTATATTGAAAGGGGAGATCCTTAGTATGGTGAATGAATTTCACCAAAATGGTAAGCTATCTAGAGGGGTTAACAACTCTTTCATAGTTCTTATTCCTAAGAAGGAAAATCCTATAGGCTTGGGGGATTATAGACCTATCAGCTTGGTGAACTCTGTCTATAAAATTTTAGCGAAAGTGCTTTCCAGGAGGCTTAAGAGAGTGTTACCATCTGTGATTAGTGAGGTACGGTCTGCTTTTGTGAGTGGCAGGCACATTTTAGATGGTGTGTTAATAGCAAATGAAGTTGTAGATGCATGGAAAAGATCAAAAAAGAGAGGCATCATTCTAAAATTGGATTTTGAAAAAGCTTATGACTCAATGAATTGGGAATTTCTGTGGTTGATGATGAATAATTTGGGTTTTGGAGAGAAATGGTTAGATTGGATGAGGACTTGCATTTCTACAGCCAGGGTTTCTGTGTTGGTTAATGGCTCACCCATAGAAGAATTTCAACCATAGAAGGGGCTAAGGCAGGGTGATCCCCTTTCGCCTTTTCTGTTTATAATTGCAACTGAAGCTCTCAATCTTTTATTAACAAGGGCAGTAGAGAAGGGCTTGTTTAGAGGAGCCTCAGTTGGAGGTAATGATTTGCGTATTTCACATCTCCAATTTGCAGATGACACAATAGTGTTTTGTGAAGGAGATCTGGAGGAGGTGCTAAACATTAAAAGGGTCTTGAGGTGTTTTGAAGTGATGTCTGGTTTAAAAATAAATTATCATAAGAGTGCTGTATGCGGAGTGGGTTTCCAAGAAGATGAAACTATGGGTTTAGCTCAAAGATTGAACTCCCTGCCGAAGAAATTACCTTTTAACTTTTTAGGACTACCTCTAGGGGCTAATCCTAAGAGGAAGAGCACTTGGAGCCCAATAGTGGATAAGGTGAGCAAGAGGTTGTCTTCTTGGAAGAGAAAGCTTCTGTCTTTTGCTGGGCGTTTGACTTTAATTAAATCAGTCCTATCTAATCTGCCTATCTGCTTTCTCTCTATTTTCAAAATGCCCAAGGGGGTTGTTAAGGCTTTAGTTAAAATTCAATCTAATTTCTTGTGGGGTGGATCTGAGGCTAGGAGGAGTGTTCACTTGGTTAATTGGAGTGAGGTTACTAAAAGTAAAAATCAAGGGGGTTTGGGTGTGAGAGATTTGGGTGAGGTGAATGATTGTATGTTGCTAAAATGGTGGTGGAGATGTGGTGCAGAGGACAAAGCCTTGTGGAAATCAGTGGTATGCTCAAGGTATGGTCATTTCGGAGGGGGTTGGGTACCATCTTCGTTCAACACAGATGGGGTGTCCACTGTGTGGAAGGATATACTGTAGTTCAATTCAATTAACCAACCTTTGGGTGAGTTTTATACCCAAAATCTAAAGCTATCAGTGGGAAATGGGAGGAGGATTCAGTTTTGGACTAATGCTTGGCTCAATGATAGAGGTCTGAATGAGGAGTTTCCCAGATTATATAGTCTATCCACTAAGAAGGAAGAATCCTTACAGCAAATTAGTGCTAAGAAGAGCCTTGGGGTGTGGCAGCTCCAAGTTAGAAGAAGTCTGCTGGCTTGGGAGGAAGAGGAGCTGCAGAGGTTGTCTGACTTTCTGGAATCATCCCCTGAACTTAGGGTGGAAACTGAAGATTCTTGTTCTTGGCTTGCATCTAAGTCTGGGAAGTTCTGTATATCATCAGTGTGGAGTTGGTGGGCTACAGATAAAGGTCCTGGTATGAGGGTGCCAGCTGGGGTGTGGGCAAGTCTGGCACCTCCAAAGATGCAGTTTTTCTGCTAGCTTGCTTGGAGAGGACGAATAAAGACATCTTCCTTCCTCCATAGGATCGGGGTTTTACCTCCTAATGCAGAGGTCCAGTGCGTTCTATCAATCCGAGGAGGAGACTTTGGAGCATGTGTTGCTGTTTTGTCCTTTGGTTTGGAAGTGTTGGGCAGACATGACCAGCTGGTGGGATCAGTCTTGGGTAATCCCTAGCTCTGTTGAGGGTCTGCTCCAGTGGTGGTCTGGGGATAATGTGAAGTCTTGGGTCTATAGAGCTTGGCAGGTAGTTCCAGCACTTGTGATGTGGTCAGTTTGGAAGTTAAGAAACGAATGTCTATTTAAGGAGGTTGCTCCAGATTTTGCAGGATTATGTGAGAGGATGAAACTGCAGATTGCACTGTGGGTGAAATGGTCCTTCAAGGTTGATTATTCAGTCCATGATCTTGTCTCAAACCTATACCAGATTAGGCTGCTTGTTTGAAGTCTCCTCAGCAATCGGCTTTGGCAATAGAGGGGTGTGGCTTAGTGTAGCTTTGTTGGCTGATCTGAGGAGCGTTGTTCTTTGTCTAAAAGTTTGATCAGTTGGTTCGAGTCTGCTTCTTATTATACTTCAGGAGCAGTATGAAAGGGTTAATTGGTGTTGTCTGCTGATCGTTTTGTGCTGGGATCAGTTTTGGTGATGAAAGGTGATTAACTGCTGCTACCATTTTTCGTGTTGACGCTTTGGTGCTGGTTTTCTGTTTTCTTGGTTGTTCTGTTTTGTTCTTTGTCTAGGCGTTGGTTTCTCACCAATGAGGAGGTTGGAGCTTCGTCTAGCTCCAAGCTCCTCTTTATTGATGTTTTCCGGTTGTGTTCATCAATAAAGGTTCTCTTTGCCGATCAAAAAAAAAAAAAAAAAAAAAATTATGGGAGAGAAACTTTTTATCAAATTCATGCTTATTTTTTTGGGTTCAAGTGTTCATCCCATTCCCCTTCCATGCATGAGAGAGAGAGAGAGAAGAGAGAGAAAGAGACATTACCAGCTGGTTGATTTCTGATGACCTCATTTTGAGCTTGTGAATGAGGGAACAGATCGAAAATGAAAAGGGAAACAAGCCATAAGCGTCCCATATCTACCAAAGCAGAACACAAAGTAGTGCATTATTGCATTGCATTGCATAGACCATCTTTGCTGTTAGTTCTGGCCAGGTTGTCCCTCATTCATCAATTTCTTTTTTTTCTTTTTTTTTTTGTATGATTCCGTTTATCTCTAGTCCACTTGCTATGTGGTTTGAACCGGTTTAGTTCTAGCACGTAAATTCATCACGAGTTCTATTTTAATGATTCGATTTGTTGATTTTTAAATCACAATATTTAAATTATTCACACACAAAAATCAGATTGATTTTGATATTTGTAACTCATGATTTAATCATGTGTTTAAAAAGATGAATGATAACTATAATTTTGAAATTAAAATATTCAATTTTTTAAAAACGAATGTGATAAAAAATAAGTGGTTACAATTGTCTGAGATTATTTTTTTAATGAACAATCTATAAAAAATTAATGAATCGATAATTGTCAAAATGAGCTCGTAGTGGACCATAAGTCCAAATTGAACCGTCCAACCCTTTTAGAGGAGTAGACAAAAGCCAAATTCTTTTTATTCTTTCTCTCGTTCTCGTAGAAATGAAGAATTTAGAGTAATTGATATGCCCCTTGGTGGTGCCGATTTCGAGTTCACCTTCGTGATCCAAATAATTTATCTTAGAGTCGAATAAGAACATCATTAATATAAAAAAATTCAGTTGGCCAGCTACTAATAATCACATGATTTATATTATATTTATCTTAAAAAAGTAAATGTCTTTTTCTACAGTCGCTAATTCTGAACCCTGTTTCGATTAATCGAATCGTTCATTTTGTTGGACATTTTGTGTTTTTGATTCATAAAAAAAAATTTGGTCAATTCAATAACTACTACTTGTTCAATTTATTGTTTTTGTCATAAAAAAAAATGTATGGCTCATTTTTTTAAAACACAATAGTCCATTTTTTTAGTGAAAAACATGATAAATTGAACAAGTTACAGTTATCGAATCGATCTAATTTTTGTGTGAATGAAATACATGAAGTACCTAACAAAATTTATAGTTTGGATTATTGAAACAGAATCCATAATGAGCCTCACGGGTCCAAACAACCCCCTCTAGTCTAGATTTTGGACTGGAGAGAATCCTTCTCCTATATATATATATATATATGGGTTTGGATTTTTTAAAGTTTTTTTATAATCGGACATTTGAACCAGCTTATGCGCACCTTGACTTATCTCGGGACTCACACAAAGCATCCTCTCCACATGGATTCTCTCAAGTTGGTCATCCAACCAACTTGAGAGAACAGTTTACATTTGATGGGCTCATTTTAGGACCGACTTAGATAATTTGAATTATTCATTTTTTAAGATTTGTTGAGGAGAATATTTATATAAAACATCAAGATGATCAAACATACGTAATTATATGTTTAAATCATATTTCCATTTAAAAAATAAATGATTTTTCTTGAAATTATATTTGTCACACTACAAAAAAATTGACTTTTTGCGACGGTAAAATACCGTCGCTAATACTCCTAATGCCGTCGCTAATACTTTTTGCGACGACAAAATGACTTTTTGCGACGGCAAGAGGGGGTCGCAAATGCGGGGGTCGCAAATGCAGGGGTCGCAAAAGAGTTTTTGCGACGGCACAGTGCCGTCGCTAATGTTTTGCGACGGCATTTTTGCCTTTTTGTGACGGCACTGTGCAGTTGCTAATAACGTTTGAAATTTCTTAACTTTTTTGCGACGGCACTATTTTACCGTCGCTAAAAATGATATTTGAGACGGCAAAAAATACCGTCGCTAATAGTCTTTTTTTGCAACGGCAAAAACACTGTTTTTGCGACGGTGTGGTGCCGTTGCAAAAAATATTAAAATATGAAAATTTCTATTTTTGTGACACTGTATTGCTGTCGCAAAAAGTATTTAAAAATAATAAAATTTCTATTTTAAATAATAAATTTTTATTTTTTGCGACAATATAATACCGTCGCAAAAAGTAAAACCTGTAACAAAATTAATAAAAATATTAAAATTTTTTATTTTTTGCGACGGTGTAATGCCGTCGTAAAACAGAAAAAAACATCCTACGATAAAAATATTAAAAATATTAAAATTTCTCCATAATAATATAAAAATAACAATTTCTTCATAATAAAATATTTTTCCATTCATATAATTACACATCAACAAAATTATCCCACTATATAATGTTCCATAATACATATATAATGTTTAAATACATGATTTTGTTCATAATTCAAAATAACACAAACCAAATTTCATTACTAAAATAATAAAACAAATTGCATTTAAATTTTCACTTTCATAAATAAAATTGAGGTCCAAACAGGATGAGCCATTTACTTTGGGACCCATATTTTACATGCTGAGTATTCAAGTCATTGTGAAGGCATTATGACACACAAACCCATTATCTTCCTGTGAAGTATTATAACATTAAGAACTGCAAAAAGATCTACATCTCACTAAAGACAATCATACAAAAAATGTTAACATAGAGTGGCTCGCAAAAGACAACTGATACTGAAATTTCTTTTCAACGTCAAGGCCAGAAGAAGTAATTGATCTTCCACCTTGATCTTGTTCAGATGGAGTGTCCTCATCCTGGATCTAGCCAAATGAAAACATATACATATATTGATTAATAATACCTACTTTACAACAATTTAATGAGTTGAGAAAGGAAAACCTGATCAGAACAAATAGCTAGTTATCCTACCAAGGAAGCCTGAGCCTTCACGTCTTCAAGGTTGAAGTTCCAACCACTAATCCCTCGTTTATATTCATTCTACGCAATTCAAAAAAATGCAAATTAAAACAAGCTAGTGATTGCATAGAAAGATTCTACTTTTACAAAAAATTCCACTTAAAAATAGTATTGAAAGGAATTGACGACCACAACAGGTAGAAACAATATGACAGAAGAAAATATTTGTCAAATCAGTAAGCTAATTATCATTCAGACAGAAGAAAAATAGGCTGCATTAGGTATAGATAAAATAAAATAATGTACAATATTTAGGAGAGCACTATTATGAAAGAAGTTACAACATGCAGAAACAGTGATGACATAACAGGAAGGGGGAGTAAGTAAGTTATCATCGAGGAAGAAGAAAAAAGACCACCACAAGAAACAAAGACACAAATGTGATGACGATATTTATGAGAGCAGAGTCATACAAAGTTGTACACATTTGAAACAAACAGCCAAAATTACTATCGCAATTCTACTATTGTGTTAACAATAAACTCATGGTTGTGGGTCAATCCACAACCATAAATTTCGGAATTAGGGCTACAACCTCATTTATTTTTTATTTGTTCTTTATACCCAATCAAGTAGGGTCTGTTCGTGTAGTATCTGTATTTTAATGTGCCGTAAGCTTGCCTGGGCCAACATGCTCACACTATAAGGATGTAATCCAGCAAGAGGACATCTTTTGACAAGGTGTCCTTAACAAGAAAATCAACAGTGTCAACAAGGGCATGAGCCAATTCAACGATGTTACAATACCCAAAAACTGTGCAAGATGTTTAAGGTACATGCACAATTTAAATCTAGGAGGAAATTGGGAAAGAAACAATCAAAAAATCTAGTGCCAAAATTTTTATACCAAACTACCAATCCAAATGAGAGATAATAAGATTCATACTATAATATGTTGCTACCAAATAGAACAAACTATCAACATCTACTCATCTTTGCAATGGATCCAAAAAATCAAATGCCACAATCACATTTTTTGAAAACATAAAATTGTGTAATCAGGTGGTGTTTTTTTTTTTTTGAAAAATTATTTTTTAATTAATTTTTTTTCTTTTTTTTCCCGCAAACTTTCAAGTACATGTGCAAATAATTTTATTCCTGAATATATGTATCGAAGAGAATCCTTGAAGTTGAAGTTATAATTAGTCTAAATTCTGATTACTATATTTGGGAAGGACTACTACCAGCACGTTCAATTAGCAATAGGCTTCTCTAAAAACTGGATCTGTCTAGTTTAGCTCTCTCATTTCAATCATCCAATTTGTTCTGAATCCAAGTCTTTATACGTGAATTTTCTGTTAAAAAAATCAAGTTGGTCCGACAAACATAGTTATATAATTTGATCATATTTTTTTTTAAAGAATACGTAGCATAGTTCTGAAATCATTCTTCTTGTCCATTTATTTGAACAACTATGATGAAAATCATACAGTTATCATTAAATTGATCATCTACACATAAAATAAAAATAAAGGGATCAAATTATCAAAATGGGCAGCACCCTTTTATTAGGACTAGAGATGACCCAAGTTCATTCAATCATTACAGGTAAATACTAAGAAAAATAAAAAATATGAATAATGAGCTGACCTGAAAGAATCCATAATCTTGGCTAGCCTTCATGATTTGGTGCTGCAATTCCATGGGATGAAGTCCTTGGAAATCAATCACTGGGATGGTATTGCATGGAGGAACCACTTGCTTTCCTGGTCTTCTTTCTGGTGGAAATATATAAGATTCCGGCACCAACTCAACAATGTTGCACCTGTTTGAAATGAGTTTTTCCATTCTCTCTCTCTCTCTCTCACACTTTGCCTCTTTCTGAGTTGTTTCCAAGGAGAGACAAATGTTCTTTATAAAGGCTTGTTTTGGGAAGTTGGCTTTTAGCTACTTTTTTTGGTTTGTAACAAAAGTCAGAAGTTGGTTTTTTTTTTTTCATTTGGAAAGATGGTTTTTAGCCAATGATAAAATTATAATTTTACCTCTCATGGGTCAAAATGTGTTACATGAGTGAAGTTGTAAATATTTTAAACTAAGTAGGAGTAGTTTGATCATTTTATTATGATTTAATATCATAAATAAATATTAATCAAATGCTCAAAATCGTATTCAATCATGGTCGAGCAACTCTCATTAGGCATAGCATACTCTCCGTCTAAGGTGGCTTTCTTTGTTTGGTGTGTGGCTCATGGTAAAATCCTCACCACTTAAAATTTAATTTGATGAAAAGAAGGCAAGTGCATGTGCAAGTGGGATGCAGAAAGTGTCAAGTCACCTTCTTTTCCATTGTGAGGTGGTGTGGAAGCTATGGTCCTTAACTCCTCTTGTTTGGTGAGGTGTGGATATCCTTTAATGAAGTGAGGAATTTTCTTTGCTCTGGGAGAGGGGTTCTTGAGGGGAGGAAGAAGACTTGGTGCTTGAACCCATTTCCAATCATATGGATCATTCGGGGAGAAAGGAATAGAAAAAACGTCTCCATCATTGATGTCATTTGTATTAGTCATCAAAATTAGGGGTATTTTTTTAACAAACAATTACACCTAGGCCCAAAAAAAAAAAAAACATTTGAAAAAAAGCCATTTACAAATTGCCACAGTTGAAATGTTGGGGAAACAAATACTTTAGGGACCAAAAGTGTAACTAACCTTTTTTTGTCCTCTCAACTCAAACCAAATATTAGCACACACTTTCAGCGGTAAAGACACCACTACAACACCAGTACCAAGTTCAGAAGCACCATGCTTAAAAAAATTAGAGACTATGGCTACAAGTTTATTATAAAAGCTAGGGCCAACTTGCTCACAGGAGTTTCAAAGCTAGTATATGAGTAGTGCATCCATTGTGGCCCCATTGATTGTAGCAATTGAATTACGAAAGAGGAAAAAAAAAAAAAAAGTGTGATACATCAGGGGTAAGAGTTAGACCTACTGGCAGTCAGCATAATGAATAAACTATCCCTGTTTTCTGTTATTTTTAAGAAATGCAGTGCTAAAACTTAATCAGCACAAGTCAGCATGCACACCCAACTAATTAAATAGAATCTATCACCAAAGAACATAAAAAAAAAAAGAGTAATATGCAGGCAAAAACACAACAAAAATATAAAGGTTTCACTTCAAAAGGCTATCATACCTCACCATATCCACATGCAAAATGCAATGCTGTCCTTCCCTTTGAATCCTCTTCATCTTTATCAGCACCAGAGGCCAATGCACTCTTCAAACCCTATTAATTGCACAAGGTAAAACTTATGAAAATTTGCCTTGGATATTAACTACAAATGAAACACAGTGCTTATGAAACAAATTCACTTCATCTTAATTAAGTATATTATAAAAAATGACGATTGCAAGAAAGCTGTATCAGTGAATATACCAAATAATTCTATCCATCACGGGATAATTCCCAACTGAAAACGTAAGAGTCATTTTCCAAGCATTGGTTGCTTACCTCGGAGCACCTCTCTTCACCGAAAGCCTAACAACAAAAAAATCGATCTTCAATACCAAAAACAAACTCCCATTGGCAAAATGGAGACATTTTTAGTACTGAGAAACAACACTTCCTAATTTAAAGATACTTGAAAACAAATCATATTCTCTGCTACAATTTATTTCCCAAGATAGCTTAACCAAGATGACATTGCATCCCCATAAATCAAAAAGGGAATGATATATTTAACATATATATATATATATATTTATTTATATTTCCCAAGATCAATTATATATATATTTATTTAACAGATCAAGAAAAAAACCAGATCAAAAACTCAATAAAAGATCAATTTATATATATATATATGTATGTATATATATATTTAAAATAAAATAAATAGAAAGGATATGTATGCTAAGCTAATGTATAATGTAAAGTTTAAAGGATAGAAATTGAATTACTCTCCAATTGCTTCTAAAAGAAGGCTGTCGTGTTCGTCCACAGCAGAGAGGCTGGTATGAGTAGTAGTACTAGGCAGATCTATATTGGAAAAACAGATCAAGAAAAAAACCAGAATATATATATATATATATGTAACAGATCAAAAACCCCCCCTATATACACTCACAGATATATATATATATATATGTGTGTGTGTGTGTGTGTGTGAAAACCCCCTATATCCGAAATCCCGACACAGAGAGACGAGAGAGAGAGACAGAGAGAGACAGAGACAGATACCCTTCGAAATCGGCAGTGAGGGAAGATCGCCGGCGAGAGGAGGAGTGGTGGTGAGGGGCGAGCAACCGTCAACGTCGTCTGTGAGAGAGAGAGAGGGAGGCAGCAGCGGCGGTAAGGGAGGAGGATCGACAGTGAGGTACGGAGCGACGGTGAGGGAGGATCGGGGGTGAGAGGATCGGCCGGTGACGGATGATCGGCACCGTCGTTGTGTGAAAGAGAGAGAGAGGAAGGCGAAACCCTAGATGGAGAGAGAGAGCGAGCAGGAGGAGAGGAGACGGCTCTGTTGTGTGTGTGTTCTCAAACAAAACCCTACACACACCACAAATGTTATAGTTAATGAATTTTTTATTAAAATAAAAAATTATTAAAATAATTTTTATAGCTGATGATTTTTTTTTTTTCATTTAGTAAGGTTAAAAATTTATTTGTTTCATATTTATTTTAATGAATAAAAAATTATTATTATTTTTTTATTTGATAGAAGTAGGAATAATATTTTCCATTAAAATAAAGTTAATATTTTGTGGTCAATGAAAAATATTTTTTTGTGGCCCATTTTTTTTTTTTTTTTTGTTACTAAAAATCAAGAACTAATTTTTTGTGGTAGAGGATAGGAAGTGGCAGTAGTGGTGAAAGTGGTGGATAGGAGGTGATAGTGGTGGTGGTAGTGATGGTAAAGGAGATAAGTGGTGAAGTTGTGGTAGTAGTAGAGGAGATAGAATAGCAGTGGTAGAGGAGAGGTAATGGTAGTAGTAGTGGTGGTAGTAGAGTGGTAGCGATGGTGGTAGTAATGATAGTTGTAGAGGTGGAGTGACAACAGTGGTAGTAGTGGAATGGCATTTGTAGTAGTAGTGAATGTGGTAGAGAAGATAGGTGGTGAAAGAGAGATGAGTGAAAGACAGATAGAGAAGAGAGATGGAGAGAGAAAGAGAGAGAGAAAGAGAGACAGACAGACAGACAGAGACAAAGTGATGAGCGAGAGAGAGACAAAGTGGTCGCTAAAAGTGCATTTTCTTGTAGTGGATAACTCGGTAAATAAAGAAGAGATGAGGGAGAGAGTGAGCAAGGCGAACACAATGGGGAAGAGAGACAAACAGATAGACAGACACATAGAGAGAAAGAGAGAAACAGTGGATCGATATTTACACAATAGTGGTAATAGTGGTAGTAGTGGTAGTGAAGTGGTGACGATGGTAGTAGTAATGGGTGAGAGAGATAGAGAGAAGAGAGATGAGCGAAAGAGACAAAGAGAGAAAATAAATGAGAGAAGAGATAGATGAATGAGAGACACAGAGAGAGAGAGAGAGAGAGAGACAAATAGACAGACAGAGAGAAGAGTGATGAATAAGAGAGAGAAAGAAAAGAGAGAGAAGAAGATGAAAAAATGGGTGAAAAGATATAGACAAAGAGAGAGAGACAGAGAGAGAGAAAAAAAAAGAGCGAAAATAGATAAATGAGTGAGAGAGAGAGACATAAAGAGATGAGCAAGAGAGAAAAAAATAAGAGAGAGAGAAGAGAGACAGAGAGAGAAGATATATGAAAGAGATAGAGAGAAGAGAGATGGACGAGAGACACAGAGAAAAAGAGACAGACAGACAGACAGACAGACAGATAGAGAAAAGTGATAAGTCAGAGTAAGAAAGAGAAGAGACACAGAGACACAGAGAGAAAGAGAGAGATGGACAGAAAGAGAAGAGTGATGAGAGAGAGAGAGAGAGAAGACAGACAAAGACACATAGAGAAAGGGAGCGACAGGCAGACAGAGAAGAGTGATGAGTAAGAGAGAGCAAGAGAAAAGAGACAGAAACAGAGAGTTAGGAAGATGAAAAAATTGGTGAAAAGAGAAATGTTCAAAAGAGTAAGACGACGTCGTTTGTAGTGGATCGATAAATCGAGAAGGAGCTCGATAAATAGAGAAGATGAGAATAAGAGA
This sequence comes from Camellia granthamiana, assembly GCA_036172215.1. Lineage (NCBI taxonomy): Eukaryota > Viridiplantae > Streptophyta > Magnoliopsida > Ericales > Theaceae > Camellia > Camellia granthamiana. The sequence goes on along the minus strand of CM069905.1, from coordinate 79,661,517 downwards.
GTGAGTAAGGCGAACATAGTAAATGAGAGATAGACAAATAGACAAGTAGACAGAGAGAGAGAGAGAGAGAAGAGTGATGAGTGAGAGAGAGACAGTGAAGAGAGAGATAGACAGAAAAAGAGATAGAGAGAGAGATAGAAAAATAGAGAGAAACAAGAGATGAGCGAGAGATAGACAAAAAAATAGAGAAATAGAGAGAAAAAAGATGAGCGAGAGAGAGACACAGAAAAAGAGAGAGACAGAGAGAGAAGAGAAATGGGCGAGAGAGATAGAAAGATAGAGAGAAACAAGAGATGAGCGAGAGATAGACAAAAAAATAGAGAAATAGAGAGAAAAGAGATGAGCGAGAGAGAGACACAGAAAAAGAGAGAGACAGAGAGAGAAGAGAAATGGGCGAGAGAGATAGAAAGATGAGAGAGAGAGAGAAAAGAAATGAGAGAGATAGAGAGAAGAGAGATGAGCGAGAGAGATAGAGAGAGAAAACAGATGCGAGAGATAAAGAGAAGAGAGATAGGCGAGAGACACAGAGAGAAAATGAGAGAGAGAAACATACAGACAGAGAAAGAAGAGTGATGAGTGAAAGAGATAAAGAGAAGAGAGAGAGATAGAGACAGAGAGACAAGAAGATGAAAAAATGAATGAAAAGAGAAATGTTATATCAAAAGAGTAAGACGACATTGTTTTTTTTAATTTTTTTTTGCGACAGAAAAATACTGTTGAATTTATTCAAACCATTTTGTGACTGTATATATATGAAGCTGTCTCAAAACCACAATCACTATGCTAGGTTAGAGTTTTCCAAAAACTCTTTTGAGAAAATTATACTTTCTTGTTTCCGTGTTATATTGCTTTTACTGAATTTTTTTAATATTTAAAGTATTTTTTGTAATTTTTAGACACACCTAACATAAATACACCTAAAAATTAAAAAATTGTAAAAAAAAATCTTTTAAAAATTCACTAAATACCAAAAATACAATAATTCAATACATTTTTTTTTTGTATTTTTATGTATTTATTAATTTTTTTAAAAAAATTTATAATATTTTTTTTTTAGATATATCTAAGTAAGGTGCATCTAAAAAAATATTTAAAATTTTAAAAATATTCACTAAAAAAAACACAAAAGTCACTTTTTGCGATGGCAGAAAATGCCGTCTCAAAAAAGCAGAGTATTTACGACGGCACAATTTGCCGTCTCAAAAAATGATAGTATTTGTGACGGTACTCTCATTTTTTGAGACGGCAAATTGTGCCGTCGCAAATACTCTGCTTTTTTGAGACGGCATTTTCTGCCGTCGCAAAAAGTGACTTTTTGAGACGGCAAGTGTGCCGTCGCAAATAGTTCCGTCTCATAAACCCACTGTTTCTAGTAGTGTCACTCATTTTTTATGACAAATATAATTCACAATATATAACTATCAATATTCGATTTTCAAACAACGACTAATTGATTATCTTGAATTTTTTATATCAATATTATATACTTAAACGAGTAATAAAAAAATGAACCATTTGACTCGCAGAGATTGACCTCAAACGAGCCCACTAAACCCAACTGTTTTTTCAAGTTGGATAGCCGAAAAATCCAACCCTATATATATGAATCCGGATTTGCTACATCTCAACTTCATGGTAAAGTTAACCTATTACTAGACTAATTTGAATTTATTTCGATAATTTAAATTATTCATCTTATATAATTAATTAAGAAAATTATTTATATAAAAAAATTAAGTTGACTTTATATCGATTATCATACTATTAAATCATATATACTTTTTTTTAATTTATCATATAAAATGAACAATTTAAATCATTAATATGAGTAGAAATTAGTCACACAATACGGCAACTTTAGTGGAGATATTTAACTTTAACCAATCTCAACTCTATGTATATATGTTGCCCCTTATCTACTCTACTATTATATAAGAGGGAGTTTGAGTTGCTACAGTACTTTTATGGCCCTCTTTTTCTTTTGTCATTTGTGTCCTTTTTGCATTTTTTACTGGAGCACTATATCGTGTTGGACTTTCTAGTAAATTGCTATTACATCTTGGACTCTTTCATAAATTGACACCCACAGTGAATACATTGTCGGTTTGTTATTTATTTATTTAGCTTACTTGTACTGTCTATTCACTTCAGTTGTGGAGGAGTTTCGCAGGTCTTCGATTTGTCTTTGTTCACCGACAAAGGGATATGAGTATTTTTAGTTTTTATTTTCTGATTATCAATTTTAAACTTCAAAAAAACACTATCAAACAGGGCCAAAGAGATGGTGCTCTGAATTGAGAGTCTATATCCCCTAATTGACTGTCTCTCCTTCACTTCCTACGTGCAACGGCTTTTATGCCCCAACCCAGATCCAACGGGTCCAAATCTTGAAGGGGAAAAAAAAAAAAAATTAAAACAAATTGGAACTGAAATTTTTCCCGTCCAAAGCTATACAGGTTATACACATTTTGTTTTGGAACTCACTCTCACCTAGCCTCACACTCACCCCCTTCTCCTCCACCAAACCCACTCTCACTGGCAACCCACTCTCAACGGTAGATCCACTTCCTAAAACCCAACCAGAGCCCTCATGCTCTTCTCTTCCACCTCATCGAACCCGTCTCAACGGCGACCCTCTCGATGGTGACCCACTCCCCAAACCTAACCCATTGCTTTGCCCTCATTCTCTCTACACTCACTTCGCGAACCAGAGTTCCCTTGTGAGCAAACCAGTCTCTGTAGCTTCAAACACTCCGAGAGTTTGAGTCCGACGTCAATCATCCAACTGGTTAGTCTTCATTGTCTATGTAATTGATTATTTCAGCTTCATGTTTAAGGATGGAATTGTTTTATTTTGTTTTTTTTGTTTTGATTTTCAGCAACAGATTTGGTGAATGATGGATTTTTTAAGTTTTTTATGTCCAATTAAAAATCTGCTACTGTGTGTCTAAGCTTTTCTTACAATGATTAAGGATGGAATTGTTTTTTGTTTTGTTTTGTTTTGTTTATTTTATTTTCAGCAGCAAATTTGGTGAATGATGGATTATTTAAGTTTTTGATTTCAGCTTAAAAATCTAGTACTGTGTGTTTAAGCTTTTCTTACAATGATTAAGGATGAAATTGTTTTGTTGTTTTTTTTTTTTCAGCAGCCGATTTGATGCTGTGTGTTTTTAAGGATGGATTATTTTTAGTTTTTGATTTGAGCTTCACAATCTGCTGTTATGTGTTTAAGCTTCTCTCACATGATTAAGGATAGAATTGTTTTATTTTGTTTTGTTTTTATTTTAATTCTTTTTTTTCTGTAGCAGATATAACATTTTTCTTTCTGTAGCAGATATAACTTATATGACTTATCTGTAGCTAAGATTTGATTTATATGGCTTTTCAGTTTCATTTTGATATGGATATGGAATTTGAGAATGATTGTGCTTGGAAGCCAAAACAGGGAATGATATTTGATTCAGAATAAGGTGTGTATGATTTTTATAATGCATATTGTAGACACTCCATTTTTTTACCGTCCTCAAGACTTGGACTGTCACCGTTGAAACACTCGGTGATCATCCATGTTTGTGTTCGTTTGGAGTTCCCGGAGGTCTCGGCTACGCGCCTTGCCTCAGGATCTCCGAACTTGACCGTTTTGTGTCTGGTTTTGCACCAAACACCTATGTTTTGCCTTGGAGGGGCAGGGAATGCCTTGTGAGGCATCCCCACACACCACCGGCAGTGGCTAGAGGCCACCGGCTGTTGTTTGTGTCCACCGGCAATGTATATTGCCGACCGGCACTCTTTTTGGCCGACCGGCAGTCATTTTTGTCAAAATGACATTTTTGGCCAGCCGACTACTGTTCATCTGCTTTTTCAGATATTTTAGGACAGCTGTTTGGCATTTTGTTCCCCTCCATACACGTGTATGGAGGGATGCTCTTCTTGTTAGCTTTCTTGACAAGCTTTACAAGATTGGTTGCCTATAAGAGGAGCCCTCCTCTCTTGGCATTAGGGTTAGAGATTTTAGAGAGGAAAACATTGCTAGAAGCTCTGGTTCTAGGGTTAGAACTCATATACATTCTATCTATCTATTTCTCTCTTGAGTGTTCTAGGTGCATTTGTTCATAGTATTGCATACAAACACCTACCATTACACCTTTCCTTGGCTATTGAGGTTCTAAGGGATTATTTGCAGAGTTTTGGGGCTGGTTTAAGCTCAAGGAGGCAGCCGGTCCTCCCTTTGTGAAGGTGGTCTTCAAAGGTAAGAAACTAGCCTTTTATTCCCCATTTTTGCATCCTATTTCTACCTATCTTAGAGCTGTTTTTGTGTTTAGTGTATAACATAAAAAAGTTCTGTTTTTAGGCCCTCTTGATTGTTTGTTAAGAGTGTTTTGTGGTTTGGGTGTGTTTGACCACCCTTAGGCCTTGAAAGGCCCCCATTTTGTGCTATTTTGGTGAGCTCCGGGATTTTGGTGTTTGGGTCTCTTCACCACTGAAATCTTGAGGGATTTCAGTGGTAAAGATGATGCCTTGAAGTCCCAAGAAGGAGAGGGTCACCCCCTCTCCTTGTTGTCCTTACAAAGGGCACCTTTTGGCCTCTTAAAGAAGCCTTTGTTCAAGTGTGTGTTGAGCATGTCTTGGCTGTATTTCTTGCTTATATTGCCATAATATAACATGGTTTTAAGTTGGTTTTGGTATACCATGCATGCCTTGCATACCTGCCTTGTAATGCCTTGTGATTGCCTTAACATGCCTTAGGTTGTTAGCCCTTGTTTGAGCGTGTGTTGGGCTTAGATTCATGAAGGTTTTATGCTTGATTTGCCATGCTTGGCATCTGTCCTTGACTGTTTTGGTCGGCCAAGACTTGCATTGCATGGCTCTTTTACATTTTGGCTTGTTAGCCTTAAGGTTTGGACCATTGTTGCATGTTTAGCTTACCTTATTGCTTGGTTTGGCACCATGTTTTATATGATTTCAGAGCTTTATAATGCATGCTATATGTCCATACTTAGCCTCTTTCAAGTGTGCTTGAAAGTTGCTTGCCTAATGCTTAGTGTTGGTCCAATCTACTTGCATGTGTGCATGTGTGTTTAGCCTTCATTTTTGGGCATTTTGGCCACTGATTTTAGGCCTAATTAAAGTTACCTAGATCATGTTTAAGACCACCATTTGCTTGGTTGCATGCTTACCTCATGTTTGCTAGTATGCTTGCACAAATGCCTTGTCATGCCATGTTGCATCCTTAGCTTGCATGCCTAGGTTGCATTGCATCTTGCATGCATGCCTTGTTCCTTGATTTGGTGATAGGAATTGGGCCTTGTTTTGTTTGATTGGTTTGCACTTCATTTGCCATGAAAGTTGCACACTCGGTTCTTTGGGCCATCATGCATGGAAATGCGTGATTGGTGGTCCGAGAATCGAGACACATGCTCCTTCGAGTCACAAACATGATAGGGGGCATGATTGGTGCATACATTGTTTGAATTGTATTGCCATGCAAGTTTTGCCCTCTGCTGCTGTGAGTTGCAGGTTCTGCAGGCACTTATTGCTGACCGGCAACATTTTGTGCCGGCCGGCAGTCAATCGATGGCCGGTGGATCTATTTTGTGCCGGTTACCACAATTCAGTGCCGATGGTCATTCTACTTAGCCGGTGGGATCCCCCAGTATCCTGAGAGGCATTCCTGAGACTTTGGCAGCTTTTAGAGGAGCAAAGCAGGGAAAACAGAGGCAGACTATGCATGGCAGTGCGATTCCGAGCAAATCCCGAGCATACGCTGCATCTGACCCGCTTCCCGAGGGCTTTACTGTTTTAATTAGATTAATTAATTTGTTAATTTAATTGATCTGTAATATTTAATTAGCTTGCGTAGTTAATTAATTTGTATATTCTTTTGGTCCCTCCGAGCGAGGGCAAATCTGAATAAGCGTGTGTGAGTGGTGTGCATGTCTTCCAACCCCCACTTCTTTCTTCCCTTTTATTTACCCGTTTACGATGGTAGATTAGGGCACGTTTATTTTAGCATACCTTATGCAATGCATGCGTGCATCCATACATTTGTCTTACATGCGCCGGGCTCGGTACAGCATACAAACCGCATTGTATCTTCAAATCTAACTTGAATACGTGCACCGAATGATTGCATTTCACATGCCATTTTAGGGTTAGTCGAGCCTATCCTAAACTGCATCTCTGTATGTGTTGCATTAGCCACTTAACATGAACTAGGACATGCATGTTTGCTAACTAGTTTCTTGTTTTGGCACGGAGTACACTGTAAGTATTTATGCTTTAGCATATTGCATGCGTGTGAATGTTAACATGACAGTAGGCTTACCATGACTAAATGCTTATATGAGATAAATTGTTTGAATACCTGTGGGTGAAGGTTGGATTGTTTGAGTTGGAAAAACTCGTTGAAATCCGTGTTTTAGCCTACTTGCGAGTAGCAAATTCCAAAGCGCTTTTCAAAACAAACGGATATGCAATGCTTGTTTCCAAATTAGGCAATCTAGTCTATAATTGTTTGCTGTGCGCATAACATAGTAATTCTAGGCTAATAACTGGAATAAGAACACATAACGTTTTCAAAATCGGATATCATGGTTAGTAGAGGCCGGTCTTCGGACCGGGCGAAAGGGGGTGCTCATAGCTGACCTTCCCCGATCGTACCCAAGCTCCCGAGCCAAGACAACTTTGGTGATGATGGACACGTGGCCTTCGGCACCGAGGCAGGGTTTCCTAAATTTCCCATTGTAAAAAATATTTAGGTGGCGACTCTGTATCTGGCAAAGCAGTCCATGTTTGGCACTTCTTTTCAAAAATCTGTTTTTCTCAAAACGATTTGCCAGAGTTGGACTCTTTGGTTCAGATTAAGAACCGCAACAAACAAAAAAGGGGAGTCCGAACTGTAACCCGTGAGTCCCCACGCGGGACGTGTTACACATATGGAGGAAGAATGTGATTTAGCATAAGAAGGGATTATTCTAGGACGAACAAGTTCACTAACCAACTTATTGCTAGACTTTTGGTTTACAACAAGGAAGGATTTTAGAAGGTTGACAAGTGAGACCCATTGACAAAAAACCCTAGAGCTAAAACTAGGACTGGTTGTGAGGCTCGACTTTATGTTAAATTAGATGAGAGTACTGGGAAATTTGTTGTGACTGATTTCAAAGAAAAACACAACCATGAACTTATATCACCTGAGTGTGCTCAAATGTTGCTGTCACAAAGAAAGATATCGACTACTCAAGCAATTGAGTTAGATTTGGCCGCACAATCTGGTCTTCGTTTAGGCCAATCTTTTAAAATCATGGGTAGGGAAGACGATGGGAGTCAATGTCTTGGGTTTACCAAATTAGACCAAAAAAATTATTTGAGAACCAAATGACAACAAAGTTTAGTATATGTGGAAGTAGGCAATGTGTTGCAATACTTTAAAGAAAAATCTTTACAGAATCCTTCTTTTTTATTTTTTATTTTTTATTTTTATGCTTTCCAGTTAGATAATGAGGAGCAAATAACAAATATGTTTTCGGCCAATGTACAAATGATCATAGATTCTGCCCAATTTGGTGATGGAGTTACATTTGATACGACTTACAAGTTAAACAAAGAACATAGACTCTTTGTATCTTTCATGGGATCCAACTATCATAGGGAAATAGTTATATTTGGTGCAGCCTTGTTGTATGATGAGACCATCGAATCGTTTATTGGTTGTTTGAAACCTTTTTAGAGGCTATGTCAAGAAAGGCACCGAAAACTTTGTTCACCGATCAAGATGCTGTAATGGCTAAAGCCATACCCATTGTTATGCCTGACACGAGTCACCGATTGTATACTTGGCATTTGATGCAAAATGCATTAAAACATGTTAATTGTCTCTTCTAAGATAAGGGAGGGGGGTAAAGGGTGTACTAAATAAATTCATGTTTCACATTGAAGATGAAAATGAATGGAAGTTAGAGTGGGTTGAAATGCTTGATAAATATGATGCTCATGATAACCATTGGTTGAAATTGACTTTTGTAGTGAAAGAAAAATAGGGTTGGCCATATGTTAGATCAACATGGACTGCGGGAATGAGTACCACACAAATTAGTGAATCTTTTAATGCTTTTTTGAAGGATTACATTCGTTCTGATTTTAATTTAAATGAATTCTTCATGTATTTTGAAAGGGTACTTTAAGAGAAGCGATACAAGGAGTTAGAAGCAGGATATGCTTTGTGCCAAAGGTTGCCAAATGTGAAAGTGACAATAATAATGTTAATTCAAATGGGTAATATGTACACAAAAAAGATTTTTGAGGAGTTCCAAATTGAGTATTTTCGTTCTATTGAATCGGACATAAAAGCAATTGAATATGGCGAGGCTTGTACCATATGCACAATTGTTGATGTTACTAGGAAACATGCAAGGAAAGTGAAGATGGAGAGGGATGACTCTTTGGGTTGTAATTGTACAAAGTTTTAAAGGGAAGAAATTTTGTGTTGTCACTCTTTGAAGGTTATTGGAGACATATTGAAGACAAAAGAGGTTCGTTCACAATACATTCTAAAGAGGTGGACCAAACAAGCAAGAGCTGAAACTGTAAAGTACATTAAGAGGAATGACATTCAAGTAGATGTGAAATTCCAACAAGCCTCGCGGTATAAGACATTGATGACTGCATTTAGAGTAATAGCATGTAGAGCTGTTGAAACTGAAGAAACTTATGACTTTTCAATTGCACAACTCACTATATTAGGTGCAATTGTTAAAAGCAAGTGCTCATTTTGTTGTTGACAATGAAGTAAGTAATCATGATGAAACCCAAAGCTTTGAAGTGGACTGCAAAGATGAGAATCATGTTGTGCAACCAAAAGGATTGAAAAAAAAGGTGGCAACTAGTAAGGGCAAAAGGAGGGTGAAAGGTGGATTCGAAACGGTGTTGGTAGCGAACTCTAAAAAAAAATCTCGTGCTAACTGCTTGGCTTCTTCAAAATCTATTGCAAGTCCAACAGTTAGACCTTCTCCATTATCTGTTGAAGGAGATATCTATGTTCATCAACATGTTCCTTCTTTTCAACATCTTCCTCCTCTTCATTCTCTTCCTCTATCTTTTGCCATGGGTGGTAATTCAATTCCTCATCCATTGATGTATCCCACATATCATGTGAGTGTTAGTTTAACATTGTATATATACATAATTTTTTTTTTTTGTGTGTGGGTATAATATGTCACTCAAACCATGATTGCAAAGCCTAATATACAACATTGTTGTAGGCAAACAATTTGATGGACATGTATGTAGTGCCAAATTTTGTGCCATTTCAACGCCTCAGCACCATTCTACTCAACTGACATTCTAGTCACTACTTTAAGGTTCATGTGGATATGACATTGGGTTTCGATATTCTGAAGAATCAAATAGTCCAATGTGTAGTTTAGTTCTTCCTTTAACTTTGACAATTGTTATTACATTTTATGTACATTCAGTTTGCCTACTTGTTGTGTCCATTGTGTGTTTTTTTTATAATTTTTTTCTTTTGGAAAATTCAGTTTACCTCATTGCTTTAGTTGCTGAATTTGCTGCTGTGTTTTTTAAAATTTTTTTCCCGTTTTAGGCTATCGACAAGCATAAAGAGGTGGAACGCACTGGAAATTTCAGTCATAGCAGCTCATAAACAAAAGTTTCTTCCTTAATGTTGCTGAAAAAGTTTCTAAAAAATTTGCTGAAACTATTGCTCAAACTGTTGTTGTTCATGTTGCTGAAAAATGTTGTTGAAATTGTTCATGTTGTCATGGCTTGTATTTAAAACTGGTGCTGATGTTGATGTTGTTGATGTTGTTAATGTTGTTGATGTTGATGTTGTGTTGGATCATTGTTGTGCATTGAAAACTTGATGTTGCATCATTGCTTGAGAACCAAACCAATCTGCATAGACTTATCTATTTTTGGTGATGGCACAAATTACTACTACTAATACAACCCCATTTCGTATGGAGGATTTCTACATTCAACTTGAAATACAGTTGTGCTAAGTTCCTTATGACAGGATATGAAGATATGGACTTAACATAAATGAAGACATGGACTTAACATGAATTGTGCAGAAAGTGAAGCCTTGGAGGCAGAAGTTGCTTAGAATGGGATAGTGGCCTGCTATTTGTTGTTCCTCTGGTGATGGGTAAACTTGATGCATCATAAAGTTAGAACAGCGGATGTAGGCAGCAGCCTATACCATTATTTTATAGAGTCGGTTGGCAATTTGATATTCCAAAAATTGGTAAAATGGTGTGTAATGTATAATTAATTTAACTATATTTATGAATGTGTGTACAAAATACAAAATGATATTATAAAATGGCATGTAATGTATAAAAAGTACAAAATGATATTCCAAAAATTGGTAAAATGGTGTGTAATGTATAACATTCATCAAATTTTCCTGAAGTCAACCAATCAATAAGTTACATCATAAAGTACAAAATGATTGAAAATACAATAACATACACCATCGCCTTCAAATGATTTTCAATCCTTTCAAGCCTTCGACCATAGTCATCATTTTCATTTTCCATCATTTCAAGTCTTCAACCATATTCATCATTTTCATTTTCTATCTCATGAAGCCTCGTCCTTAGATTGGTAAAGTCTTCTACTGTTATAGCATCAGAAGCTCTAGTGTTGGAATGGATTGTGGACGTAACGTCTTCATCATCTTCATCCGCAAACTTGAAGTAATTGCAATGGGCAGTGTTACTCTACAATGCATGACAATCAATTAGTTGAATAAGACAAATTAATTTGTAACTAGTAAAGGATTAATTTTTTCAATACATACTTACATATTTTGATGGGTATACAAGGAACAAACTCCGTTGATTTCCATGCTCATTGGTTCTTACAATATATATGGTAGCTGTTCTTCCATAATTGCACAATCTCAGTTTTAATTTTATGTTGCTATTGTTAGTAGAAGAAAAAGTCATTTTTTAATCTGCATACACAATACAAACAATATCACAACGAAGGATCACAACCCCATTTTTCGAAAATTGATAAAGACATCTATAGCATATCACACACATCCTCACATTATAGCATATGATTCTTTTTACCTTTTGTAGGTCATTTATAGGTGCTGTAAGCTTTCTTGTTTACTGTTTAGTATTTAGTTTCTTTCCAAAGATTGTCATGTAGTTGATTTGATGTGTCTTTTGCACTATGGAAGTGTCCAATGCATTCCAAAAAGATGTCTCGTACTATTTGAAGAGTTCTCAGAAGTAGGCAATGGGATTCTTTCTCCTGATATTTTCTTGCAAATTATACTGGAATGATATGTATATGTCATCCTATCATACTTTCTTACTACATATAATACAAGTATTATAAATTCTTTGTCCAGAAAAGGAATTAAAAATAATGCCAAGACTATGAGAATATATGAAGCACTGGCACTTTAAAAAGGGTGCCGTGTCCGTGTTGCCTGTGAAAGTTTTAAGTTTTTTGTTGTGTCCATGTCAATGCTTCTTAGATGAAAGTGAATTTGTAGATTTGAAAGTTAAGTTGCTTCTGAAACTTGTAAGTTTTTGTTACGAATTAGGAATTGTGCTATAGAATTCATCATATTTAGCTTTTTATTCTCTTCCTCTCTGTATTTAAGGTTTAATGATGTAATTGAACTATAATGTTAGATTACTAATAGAAAAATTAAAAAAAATAGAACTATCATGTTAAATTGTTGGGTTTACCTAGTAATCTTGCTGTATGTAGACTTAGTAAATGTCCTTCCCTTCTTTCCCTATGCAGAATCACCTTTGTTCTTAATGTTAAAAAAATTTGATAAGTAATGGTGTGAAAAATATTTTAAGAGTGAAACACATGACGGTTATATATCTCTTGGCCTCAACAGTTCATAACTGTTATCTGCTATATATTTCTGTTCTAATACAGCACTACAAATATCACTACAAAATTATAATCAAATCAAGTCAAGAAATTTCAGAATTTTATAGCACTACAAATATTAAGTCAAGAAAACCCAAATCAAAGCCTTAATTTTGAAATTTCAAATCTATTTTCTCAATCACAACCCTAACTTTTTAATCTGGATTTAACGTTAGATTTCAGAGTTTCAAGGACGAACTAGGTTCATCTATGGCCTAAGAACCCACGTTCTCCTCAACAAATTTCTTTGCTCTAGCCGATGGTGGTCGCGGTGGATAACGCCTTTTGTCTGTCTTGGAGTCCACTTCCTACTTCGTCGATTGTGTATTTGGTGATATGGGTTCAGTGAAGTGGATGAGAAGATGAGGTGAGGTGGAGGAGAAGATGAGGTGAGGTGACAGTGGGCTATGGTTGCGAAGCGGACAAAATAAGGGCTGGACTGGTGGAGGAGAAGGGGTCGGAGCGGTGTATTCGGTGAAATGGGTTCAGAGTGGGTCGCCATCGGGCGTGGGTCACTGGTGAGGGTGGGTTTAGTGGAGAAGAAGGGCTGAGTGTGAGGCTGAGTGAGAGTGAGTTCCAAAACAAAAAGTGTATAACCTGTATAGCTTTGGGTGGGAAAATTTCAGTTCCAATTTGCTTTAATTTTTTTTCTTTTTCAAGATTTGGACCGTTGAATCTGGGTTAGGGCATCAGAGTTGTTGCACGTAGGAAGTGAAGGAGAGAAGTCAAGGAGGGGATCCGGACTCCTAAACTGAACCTTGAGACTTGCTGCTAGATTATAAATCTTGCACATATCTTTTATCACTTTATCGTTTGGTTGTTTTTCTTCTTGGTTGCTCTTTCGATTTTCTCGTTTTCTAGGTTTCGTCGTCAGCTTCATGTTTTTTCAGGTTTGTTTTTGTGCTCTTTTGTTGCTATCTTTCATTGATTTCAGGTATGAATGACCTATTTTGTGTGTCGTCTCCATTCTTCTTCAATTAGGCATGAGGAAGACATTTTTTCATTAATTTTGTGCATATTTAAGTTTGGATTTGTTATTTCTTCTGCAACTTTATCTAAAAATCAGCCTAAATTAATTTTTTTTTCCCAATATATGTTTCTTTTTCTTCTGCTGTTGCTGTTGCCGTTGTTTAATTTTTTCACTAATTGGGTGTTTTTGCTTCGTTCATTCGATCAAATGTTGTTGTATATATGAAATGAGTGTGCCGCTATGGAAAAATTTCTAACTTTTCTTTTTAGTAAAATGAAGCAAGATTTGGTGAAACTGTTTAAGTTAGTGAGTCTATTATTGTGTGTGTATCTATATACAACTACTTATATATGTACGCATGCATGCATATAAATTGATTGTTCTGTTGACATTTTGGAATTTTTGAAACATGTTAAACTAATTTTCTTTCATAAAGAGCACTACTTTTTTTTTTTTTTTTTTTTCTGCTATTTTACTTTTGTGTAATAAATTCTGTGGTTATTTGAATGGATATCAATAATTTTTTTTCCTTTAACAAATTATTTCAAATAACCTTACAAATCAAACATGGAGTGTTAATCTAAATGTATTTGAATATTTGTAAATGAATAGAACAAATTACAAAAGAAAATTATTTGGTGCCAAATTAATTCGGTGCATAAATTTTGATTTCCATAAACCTTTATTTTCTTTTAATTTTTTAAAATTATATTTTAGGTTGTCAATCCTTACCATAGTTAATTAGTTTTGCAATTCAATAACAATTAGTTTTGTAATCCAATATTTTAGGCTGGCAATGCTTAATGAATTTTTTTTAATCCAATAACAATAAGTTTTGTAATTCATAATTCTGGCTCCTCTCGTCTCATTATTTTCATTAATTTGTAAAACCTGTTGATAGTTTTACAATAATTTCAATTTGTCATTTTATGTTAGATTTAGTTTATTTGTCTTTCTAATCCAACTTGGTCTTGGTTCAATGATGTTAACCTGAACTGGTTCAGAAGAGTTGATGCTCGGCTCTGCGATGAACCCTACTTCGATTGTTCGTTTGACTTCTGAGTTAATGACGGAGGCTAGGCAAGCAAGGGCATCCGCATGCGTGTTCTGATCCCGGGTTATCTGATTCAATTCGTGGTGGTTGAATTTTGTGAGCAAGGAATTTTCCGTTTTCATGTAGACTTATATGCGGTCATTTTTAGTTGCATACTCCCCTTTGAAACTAGTTGATGACTAATTTCGAGTCACAGAAAATAAGCAACCGCCGTGCACCAAGGTGAAGTGCGTTACGAAGGCCGGTTAGCAATGCTTCATATTCGGCCTCGTTATTTGATGTATCAAAGCCCAGTTTGATCGCCTGCTCGATTATTTCCCCTTCGGGGGTCATGATTACTATGCCTACCCCGTTGTCACATTGGTTGGATGATCCGTCATAGTACATCTGCCAAATATCTCCAACATATATTCGCCAGTCAGGTTTAGGTTGCACTTGATCGGACTTGAAGTCGGCATGGCATCCCGTGAACTCGGCTACAAAGTCGGCGAGCACTTGCCCCTTGATGGCAGTTCTAGGAAAAAAGTAGATATCATATTGGCCGAGTTCTAAAGCCCATTTCGAGACTCGTCCCGATGCTTCCGCACTGCGGAGCGCTGACGGAAAAGGATAGTCCGTTAATACCCCTATGGTGTGAGCCTGAAAATAGTGCATCAATTTTCTTGCAGCCACCACGAGAGTAAGGATGAGCTTTTCCAGTGGTAGATATCGCATTTCGGCATCGACCATGGCCTTGCTTACATAGTAAATTGGTTGCTATTTCCCGAGTTCTTCCTTTAGTAGCATAGTGTTGACTGCCCGGTTAGATATCGCCAAATACAAGATGAGCGGATCGCCTGCCGATGGAGTTGCCAAGAGTGGTATTGATCGGAGATAAGTTTTCAAGCCGTCCAGTGCAGCCTGGCACTCGGGAGTCCATTCAAATGCTTTGCCCTACCGAAGTGTGTGAAAAAAATTGTCGGCAGCGATCTGAGGAACGACTGATAAACCTATTCAGGGCGGTGGCCATCTCCATCAACTTTTGAACTTCTTTGATTGACCAAGGGGAGCCGAGTTCTAGAATTGCTATGATCTGCCTCGGGTTGGCCTCTATTCTACGATGGTTGACAATATAGCTGAGAAACTTGCCGGATCCGATGTTGAATGCACATTTCGAGGTGTTCAGTTTCATCTTGTACTTTCGGAGAATGCCGAAGGTCTCTGCTAAATTGGCTAGATGATCGTGCTTTTCCTTGGACTTCACCACTATGTCATCGATGTATACTTCCATGGTGCGGCCGAGTTGTTCCTTGAACATAGTGGTAACCAGTCTCTGGTAAGTTGCCCTTACATTTTTCAGTCCGAAGGGCATGGCCTTGTAGCAATAGGTTCCCCTTGGAGTGAGGAATGTGGTCTTTTCTTGTTTCTCTGGATGCATGGCAATTTGGTGATAACCCCTGTACGCATCCAAGAAGCTCATGCGTTGTCCACAAGTTGGTCGATTCTGGGAAGAACAAAACAATCCTTTGAACAGGCCTTGTTCAAATCCATGAAATCGATGCAAATGCGCCAAGATCCATTTTTCTTCTCTACAATCACAGTATTGGATAGCCATATGGGATAAGTGACTTCATGAATTGCCCTGGTGTAGACGTCCCTGAACGTCCCCGGGAGGGTGAGTCCCCGTTCCGTTCATTTTGGGCTCACTACAGTTCGGACTCAAATTGTCACGGTTCTTAATCTGAACCAAAGAGTCCAAATCCGGCAAATCGTTTTCAGAAAATAGATTTTTAGAAAGAAGTGCCAAACATGGACTGCTTTGCCAGATATAGAGACGCCACCTAAATATTTTATTTTGAGAAATTTAGGAAACCCTGACTCGTTGCCTAAGGCCACGTGTCCGTCATCACCAAAGTTGCCTCGGCTCGGGAACTTGGGTACGATTGGGGAAGGTGACTTCGTGAGCACCCCCGCTCGCCTGATCAAAGATCGGCCTCTACTAACCATGCTATCTTGTTTTGAAAACGTTATGTGTTCTTATTCCGGTTATTAGCCTAGATTTACTATGTGATGCGCACATCATACAAGTATAGACTGGGTCGCCTGAATTGAAACGAAATATTTCATGTTTGTTTTGAAAATGGTTTGCTACTCGCAAGTAGGCTTAAAATGCAGATTTTGCCACCCTCGGGTGGGCTTAGAAAAGATGGTTTTGCCACTATCTAGTGGGCTTAAAACTCACAGTGAATGAATTGTTCCCATCAAAATAACCCAACTTTCACCCACAGGCATTCAGGCAGTTATATCACATAAGCACATAGCCTCATGGTAAGCATGCTATCATGGCAATCACTCACACGCATGCAAGGATGCTAAAGCACAAAACTTACCGAGTACTCCAAGCCAAAACAGAAGCTATGTTAGAAATCCATGCATGATCCTAACTATACGGAAATGCCTAATGCAACACATGCAAAATGCAACTAAGATAGGCTCGGCTATTCTAAAGATGGCATGTGAAATGCTACAACTAACAAGTATTCAACTCGGAATTGAAATACAATGCAGTTAATATGATGCGCCGAGCCCGGTGCATGCAAGACAGATGAATGAATGCAAACATGCTATCATACTGCATGCTAATTGAAACATGCCCTAATCTGACCATCATAAGCTGGTAAATAAAAGGGAGAAAGACGTGGGGTTGGAAGACATATATCACACGCACGCACACTTATTACAACATTGCCCTCGCTCGGAGGGTCTGAATAAATAATATACAGTCCCAAATAAATAATACAGTCCGAATAAGTACAAAACCCTAATTAATTAACAAATTAATCTAGGAAAGCAGTAAATTAGCATGCAAGCCTATGGACTGCCTCAGCTCTGCTCCGGATGATGGATGATGTATGCTTGTGTTGTTTTGCGCGGAAATCCATTGCGATGCCCCGGTTTGCCTCTGTTTGCAATTAATCTCGGAATGTTGCACGAAGCTCCAAAAGACTGCCGGTTTCTGATTTGCTGCAACAGAGAGCAAGAGAGGGGCATGGCAATGTATTTTCACATATGTATGCACACATCGATCCTCGTGCCACCAATCACGCATATCGATGCATGATGGCTGAGGAGTCGAATTGCACGACTCAATATGAAATGAATGCACATGAAAATACAACAAGGCCTAGACTCTATCACGGGTAATCCGGAGTGTCGGCGACAGGGAATTGAGACACGTTTCGTCACTCGGAGTACGAAACGTACCTCGTTTCCCGTGCTCGGGCTAACTCCTATCCCAAACACAATGCAATATGCATGACATGCATGAATGCAATCCTAACATGCAACCTAGCATACGCAATGCTATAAGATGGCATACACAATGCACGATGTAGCAAGACATACACAATACTCTAACATACAACCTAACATACGCAATGCTATGAATTGAAATGGCATACACAATGCATAATGGACTTACACTAACATGAGTGGACCTCAGCCACATTCATATTAGTAGCCATAAGATGAAAATGAGACTATCGAAATGCGTGCACACATGCACGCAAACCGAGGACCGAACCTAAGGCATAGTATGCAACTCTAACAGGGCATGGCAAGGCATGAAATATGGCATACAAGCATGTAGTTTCCAGCACTAAAACATGATGCTAAATGGCCCCGAAACATGGATACATGGCACCCGATGCATGAGATGAGCCCCGAAACTCAAAACTAGGCACATGTATTGACTTATAGCTATACAAAGAATGCATTATTTGACTACGAAGCACAAAGACAGAACCAAGGCGGTCCCAAAACATGAACATTTCTAGTTCGAAGCATGACCAAAAGATGCTAGCATGATGGACTAAAATAGCATACAACTTTGACTAGCAAACATGGTTTACATGGTGTGTATATGAATCGCATGACAACTCACCAAACCAGCAAAAATTAGTGAATAAAATGCATCAAAATATGCCCAAATAACCTCTGAAATGCAGCCAACACATGCAAAAATGAGGAGTTCCTTTAAAGGGGCATACAAGGGTTTATTAAGCACATACAAGATAGACACTTAGCATGGAAAAACCAACTTTGAAAATGGAATATGACAGCCCTGAAACTCACAAAATGGGCCCTGAAATCAGCCTCGGAAACATGCAAAGAAATGCCTCTTTGAGAGGCCTTGAATGGGATTGCTCTACACGTGCAACATAGACATAAAATATGGCCAAAGGGGCCTTGGACAGAGCCAAGGCAGACCTAAAAACTCACAGAATGAGGCCTAAAACATGACTTCAATCCGTGCAAAATAGAGTCCCTTTGGATGGCCAAACATGCTAGTAAAGAGAATGAGGGGTGAGAGGGTCACCCCTCCATGATTTCAAGGCTCAAAGACACATCAAGGCCACTGAAAATCCAATGGATTTCAGTGGCCAAGAGGCCGAAACAAGGCCAATGCAAATGCTCAAACACAAGGCTCAAAGCATGAGGAAATGAAGCATGCAAGGAAGGAGATGACTCCAAACAGAAAAGTGACCTCAAACAAACTTAAAGAGGAGGTCAAAAAAAGACTTTTTCCAGTTTATATCAAGCCTCAAAAATATTCACAAGTAGGGCAAAAATAACCCTAAAAGAGGGATAGGGGACAAGAGGCAGAAGATGGCCTCAAACAGAAAAGAGCCCTTCAACAAAGTTGAATAGGGGCTCAAAATAAGGCACTTTACAGTTTGGCTCGAAGCCCAGAAATGCTCACAAATAAGGCTAATGTATCATGCAAGATAAGCCCTAAAAGAGAGATAAAGCACAAAGAGGGAGTAGAAGACCTTAAACAGGAAAAAGTCCTTGATCAAACATGAAGATGAGTTCAAAATAAGGCAATTTACAGTTCGGGTTGAAGCCCAAAAATGAAAGCAAAAGGGGCTAAGATATAGAGCAAAATGAAGCAAAAATGGGGAAAATAGGGACTCACCCTTGAAGAGCCGACCTCCAGCAGCTTTTGGTCCAAGATCCTGAGCTTTCAACCTCTGTAAATGACCTCCAAGTTGCTGGAATGGAGTGTGGAGGTGGTAGGCTATGGGTTGGTGTGTAAATGGTGCAAGATCAAGGGTGTTTTGAAGCTTGGAGGAGAGATATGGAGGGGTTGTAAGTATAATGCTCCAGCTGGTTTTCTAACCCTTAGAAAATGAGGTGGGGTGGTGGTTATATAGAGGGAGAAGCCAAGGAAAAAGGGGAGAAAAAACCAATTCAAATTTCCCCCCAAAAGGGCAGACCCTCGGGCAGGGGGTCTGGTGCAAAATAGCTAGCACAGATGGAATGCACCAGGAGATAGAAACATGGCCGGCCAGGTGCAAAAGGTTCAGGTGGCCGGCTGGCCACCTCCCCTGGCTGGCCGGCCAGGGGTCAAAAGGGTCAGAAGAATTGCTGGCCGGCCACCCCCAAAAGGTGGCCTCCCAGATGAGTGCAACACAGCTGTATGGTCAAAACCCAGAAAAAGTGAACTAGGAGAGAGAAAAACCAGCTTTTTAGAGGGGTTCAAAAGGGTCAAGAACAATGGTTGGCCGGCCTACCCATATTGGTGGCCTCCCAGGTGTGTACAACACAATGGTGTGGTGGAAATTCAGAAAAAAGTGGCCCGGGAGTGGGAAAAACCAGCTTCCTAGTGAAGAAAACGGGCGACGAAGGGCGAAGAAGAAATAAAACTGGCTTTCAGAACAATTGCTGGCCTCCCACCTTCCTACAACCTTTCTAACAATGAAAATAAGGTCCCTGCCAAAAATGGACCAAGACGGATGCAAAACGAAGGTTCAGGGACCGAAACACGCAGTTCAGGGCCCCGAAAACAGGCTGTTAGGCACCGGAAGTGGCGTTCGACCACGGAGTTGGTCTCTCAGGCCACAGTGTCCCTCAAAAGGGAGGAAACAGGGTATGTACCAAAAACCGGAGCAAACGGAGGTAGTTAAGCGGTCCCGAACCGAGGCGCACGGCCGATGGCTCTGAAAAATCGAAAACCGGGCTCCAAACGGGAAAAATGGCCTACGACCACAAAACGTAGCCTACGGCTACTGAGAGATGGTCTACGAGACCTCTCCCTCCCTTCGGGAAGAGAAAATGGAGAAAACGGGGACTTGGTTCGCAAACCGAGGCAAAGTACAAAAGACTCCGGAAGTCCGAAGGCAAGGCTGGCAGCCGAGACTCTGAAACCTCAGAACGAGCACAATATGCAACAATACCGAGCGCTCAGTTGGTGATGTCTGAGTCTTAAGGTCGGTCAAAAAAGGGGTGTCTACACCTGGCATCAAGTAATTTGTTGATTTCATCAACAACGGCCGATACATGCTTCGCGGCTGACCATCGACTTTTCTGAATGATTGGTTTGACTTTTGGATCAACGTTTAAACGATGCTGGGCCACGACTGGATCCACCCCCAGCATCTCGTACGGTGTCCATGCAAACACGTCAAGTTTGCCGAGTAAGAAGGATACTGGCTCGCGTCTATCAACTTCGCTCAAAGAGGTGCCGATCATGAAGAATTTGTCAGCACTCGCATTGATTTTGATCAAATCAAGGTCTTTAGTTGACTTTTCGCTGGGGATTTTCCCAATGTCCTCGAGGCTCTCTCGATCTGATACTTCAATCGAGTTTACTTCCAGTTCTTTTGGCCTCTTTGTCGTAGTAATAAGATAGCATGCCTGTGCCGATTTCTGAGAATCCCAAATTTGGTCGATGCCATACTCAGTTGGAAAACAGAGTAGTTGATGGTAGCTTCTCGGCACAGCCTACATGGTATGCAACCAAGTCCTTCCCATGATGAGATTGTATGGTGACAGGAGTTTGACGACCAAAAATTCTACGTCTATTGATCTAATACCCGCCCATACTAGTAGTGTGATCTTACCCAAGGGATACTCAAGGTTGGCGTTAAAGCCGAACAATGGGTAGTCGGCCGACAACAAATATGAATCAGTGAAGCAAGTTTAACAAACATCTTGTAATACATTATTTCCGAGGTACTTCCCTGATCGATAAGAACACGTTCAATTGTGAATCTGTTCACGCGTAGCTCGATGACGAAGGGATCGACATAGAGGAGAGTTACTTCATCTAGGTTGGTGTCATCGAAGCTAATCCTCCCAGTTTCATGGGGCCATTTGGTTGATGTGATCGGCTTGGGCAGGCTAGGTTGTAATTGAATTGTATATACATCGGCTGACGATGATAGGCTGTATATCATGTGAATTACGCCAAGTGGAGGCGAATCCAGCCGTTGGGCTATCGTGTTTAATGGATTGTTCTTTTGGACGCGTTGCGCTAGCCAGCCATCTAGGTGGTCCTTCAGTGCATAACAGCTATCAGTATCGTGGTCATGGTCCTTGTGATATTCACACCGCTTATCCCTTCTCCTTGTATCAGGAAGCCCCATCATTTTGGACGGCCATTTAAAGAACGGAAGATGTTGGACTTTGGACAAGATCTTACTAATCGGCTCTGCCAATTCTGTATATTTCTTGTTTGAACATCTTGTGTGCTTGCTATCCACTTGATATTGTTCATTTGATCGGTGCGAACACTGATCTTTTGAACGGTGTGAATCACGTCTTTTGTCTCGTTTAGGCCGAGTCCGAGGTTCGGGACTCCTTGATGGCACAGCACTTATCGGCTGAACGAGACCAAATGGAGTCGACTTAACAACTTTTTGTTCAGCCTTGACCCGCAGGGCATCGTCTTCCACCTTACAATACTTTTCAACTTTCTTCATTAGCGCCCAAACTGTTTTGGGGGGCTGTCTGGTCAATGAATTGCGGAGAGGACTATTAGGATGTAATCCCATCTTAAAGGTGATAATGGCCATGGAATCATTGCAGACATCATCTACCAGGTTGAAACATTCCCAATAGTGTGCCGAATACTCACGGAGGGTCTCTTCTGGTTTAATTTGCATTACCTAGAGAGAGTCGGCTTGCTTTGGCTGAACTTTGTTGGTAATAAATCTTGCCCTAAAGGATTTTTGGAGTTAATGAAAGATTTTTATTGATGCCGGCTCCAGTTTATAGTACTATCTGACGGCCAACGGTCCCAGACTACTTGGAAACATTCGACACATGAGGGCTTCATCATCGGCATGCAACGTCATCGCTTGTGTATAATGACGAATATGGTTAGTGGGATCTGATTTTCCATCATATAGGGTGAACGTCAGTGCTTTGAAGTTTTTAGGAAACACAGCCCTTGCGATGCGTCGTACAAAAGGGTTATGCCTGTCTTTTTCATCCGAATCATCACTTCATTTCCCTCGCCTGTGCAGTACGTACAGACTTCTTTCGGATGAGCTGGATACATCAACTCGTCCTTTTGTTCTGGGTTCCTGGGATGGTGAGTCAGAATCACTGCCATTATCATGTTTCCGAAGTCGACGTTGTCGATCATCCTTCTTTCCTGGGGATTGACCCCGGTCATAGCATGCAGTCTGTTAGGATTTGGCTAGCTCCAGGGCCAATTCTTGGCACAAGTGCTCGTTCTCAGCCATCATATCTTCTAGACATTGTTCATTTCACTTTGCTTGATCCATGATTTTCTGTATAGTCTCTTGTACAGAAGTTGAGGGTGAGGTCTGCGCTACCGGGTCAAAGTTCAGGGCCCGTCGCGTGATGATATTCTCCGGTCCAAGCATGTTTTTTGGAGTGATGTCATCTCTTGGCGTAACATCATCAACAATTACCAAATGATCATCTATTATGCCCGTCATGGATGCACTTGAGTATTCCCACAGACGGCGCCAATTGTGGTAAAGTGGTTTGGAAATACTCCAGAATCCAATTAGACGTCCTTGATCCTTTGATTGCTACCTGAAAAGGGGATGAACACTCTAATCGGGGGTGCCAGAATTAGCACTTCGACGGACAAGTCAATATTCTCTCTAATTTCTTCTATCTCAAGTTATCTTCTATATTCGCACGTACCTCTCTTTGGCTGATCTTCTCCTTTTTATATTGCTCTCCTAGGGCCCACCCTTTCATTATCATATCTGGGACCCCCATGTACGTTAGAAATTATTCGGCATATTAGGCCCATGGGCTAGATTTTACTCGGCCTTGTTCTTGTTCAATAGGTTTGATTAGCGCTGAATTATCCTTACCATCATTCTCAGCGCTCTGTTTGAACCTCTTGAGCACGTAATTATTTGGCTCCCACAGTTGCATTTTTAAAAATTTATAATTTAAATCATGGATAAGATTTAAAATAATGTCAGAAGGTTTGTTCATATATGCAATTAAAATAATTGTTTTCACTCAATTTTAAAATATGCATTTTTTTAAGTGTTAAAAATTACTATTAAATTCACAAAGTGGGTCCTTTATTTTTTTTTGGGTCCTTTCAATTTTTGGCCAAAGTAACCTCATTTGAGCCATTATGTTCAATTTTTTATTTAAAAAAAAAAACCAAAACAAAAAGTTGATGCTGTGTCTAACTTCCTTATAGACGCCACATCAGCAAGCTGAATTCATAGGTCGGAACGTGACATCCAACATGTAGGGGTAGTTTTGTCATTTCACTCCAAAACATCATTTCAAACACTTTTCTCAATACAACCAATCAAAAAAAATTTCAATCCATCTTCCCAAACACACAAACTAAAGTAGCCTACTAAAATAGCCAAATAGCCAAAAAACCTAAAAAATAGCCACTTCCCAAATGAGGCCATTATAATATATATGTGTTGGTAAAAATCTAATTTAAGCCCAATTGACAATGATTTGATTGACAGACTCAAATAAATTTTAAGTAAACACAAATAAAAATCAGACTTTGTAGTTGAGTTCTTTGCCTTAAATAGATTAAGGACTTCCCTTGAGGCAATTATATGAAGAGGAAATGGAACAAAATAGAATAGGTAATAATTCAAATAAATTGTCACTTTTCATGAGTTACAATAACTTAAACAAGAACAAAAAATTGAAGAAATACAGCAATCGACAGAAAGAAGAGAAGTGGGGCTTAGAAAAAGCTACTAGTTTAATCTACTCCTAAAATGATAATTTATAACTACTCCTAAATAACTCTGCATGAGTGTGTTTGACGGTTGATTGATTCCTTTTTTCATTCTTCATGTCCTCCTTTTATACTTGCTTGGCCACATCATATTGTAACTATCAATTCATTATCTTCCTTGATCTTTGCTCCACTCAACCATATCCAATATCTTTATATGAACTACTTGCAGATTTTGTTCTTTGATTTGATATTGATCCCACTGATTTTAGCATATGGTTTCTAATTGATTTCAACAAATATCTTTATTGACTTTATTTAATCTTTTCAAGCCACATAGTCATCTCTTCCATGCCACGTTACTGGTATACTTGTCATACCATGTTAGCATACTTGTCGACAGAAATAATAAAAACAAATGTGGTCAAGGTTATTCTTTGAAAATAGTTTATCATTTCAATTGACAGGCCATAATCGAACTTGGCCATAACTAATAGGCCACAATCGATAGAAAAATAAAATGTGGTGCAAATAATGCCCCCCTCATTTAAATGGATTGGAGAATGAAATCCAATTAAATGATTTATAAGATGATATATCACAATTGACAGAAAATATTTTGTATGGTGCAAACAATGCCCTCGCCTGATTTACATCACTAGTATTTTCTAAGGCTTTACACTACCTATAAATGGTGTAGTTTGAGCTCTTTTGTATTTACTAAAAAAGGCATATGCTTATACTTCTAACATTTAGCCCTATATCAAATTTTGAAACAAAAATTATAAACAAAAATAATTAACCGGCCTTCTGTCGATGCAAAGTATAACCAATTGGCCATTTGCAATGAAATTGTCATGTGTCGACACTAAACAATTAGCCATTTAAATTGGCCTTCATGCAAAGTATAACCATTTGGCCGTTGGCCATTATGGTTTGGCCAAGATCATGGAACTTAGTCCAATAGTACTCAATAAATACATATTCTTTCTCTAGCCTATCCTCTATCCTATCCAATTGAGGCTTGTTCAGTTGTTGCGCCCTTATTCGGTGAAAAGGTTGTTCGACCTTCATTTCAAACTCTGTTTGCTTCAAAGCAATCTCCATCTCATCCATCCCCTCCATACAAACATAATCCCAGCATGCTAAGTCACTATTCTTGAAATCGATATATTTTTCAAGGAGATTCTCTGCTTCGTATTGGGTCTGAACACGAGTGGCAGAAATCTCATCCAAAGCTTCACAGGTGGCCATGTTACTCTTATGCCAGTTAAGAAGAAGAGGAAGTTGGTCCAAGAAGGTATGAAGTTCAATCTAGGCAATTGGATTGAGGATGTAGCATCGATAGACTATGTCATAAGCCCATCGAAGGTTCGTATGGGGGACGTCATCCTGAAGTACTTCAAAGCACATGTGGGAGAAGGTAGCAAGAAAAGCTTGAGCCTTATACTGTTAGTAAGCAGTAAGGTGAAGTGGGGCTTGGTATGGAGGGAAGTGTTGGCCCTCGAAGAGGGTAAGTTTTAGTTCCTTAATCCAATTAGGATTTTACGGAAGAGGAGGTGCAATTGGGTCCAGTCTGCAAGGAGGGAATTGAGGCTCATTTACACACTCTAGCCAGTTAGAAGAGCAAAGCTTTGCTTTCTTGGCCAAAAGCGAAGGGCTGAGTCCCAAAGCCTCAATTAGATTGGCAGAGTGGAGGTGTACCATGCTAAAAGTAGGTTGTCTTCCAGGTAGCGAAGACGATCAAACGGTACATAAGGGTATACCACTGAGCTGTGAGAGGAAGGAGGAACCAAGGGGGGGGTCATCGAATTCCACAAGTCTATGGTGAATTCGTTCCCTTGTTTGAGGTTGGGGTGATTCTGGCCAAGTATTCTAGCCAGTAGCAAAAGAGGCAGTGACAGCCTCATCCCAAGTAGAAACCTTTGAAAAAGATAAAGAGCCTTCAAGGTCCATATGAGCACTTTTGTTCGAGGTCCATATGAGCAAATTGTTGTTTTAAGGGATTGTACTCTGCGAAAGCCTCCATAACTTTTATAAATGGAGGAAAGTAAGTATGGTTAATTAATGCATGGGAATTCTTTCAAGAGTGGCAATCCACATCCACCTCCTCTTCATATGCTTAATCAATGAAGAAGAGGGATCGATTAGCCATGAAAAAAAGCATTAGACTTTTCATTTGCTCAGTTAGTCTGCACGTCCTAGATCATGGGTCAATAAGCGACAAAAAGAGTTCTTTATTCATCAAAAGCACTTTACAACGAGTGCGGATATACAGACTACAAACAAAACAAAAAAAACATGGATTCCTAACAAAATCACTACAAGCTATCCAATTCAGGAGGAATTGGAATTTCGGGATTCGGCAGAGGGACTTGAGAGTACAACTTTGATGACTCAACAACGTCCATCTACTTCATTGCCACCATCTAGCCTTCTCGAGGCAAGAAATTCTCTAGTTTGTTCATCTGATCCATATAGGTCGTGTTTGCTTCGTTCCAGGTGGCCTCCGTATTTGCTTTAAGCTCAACCTCTCGTTGACCTTTCATGGTCTCCATGGTAGTCCTTAAGGCCTCGTAGTCTGACCTTAACTTGTCAAGCTGCCGAGTTGCCGCTTTAAAATTTTCCTCGCCCAACATCTGGCCCAACTTGTCCATTGTAATTCTGCTATCAGCTCATGGTAATTCCTCTTACAATGTTCCCTCTTTGCTAATATTTTCTGTCTTTCATCGGCAATCAGTCTCCTCTTTCAATCTTGGGTCTCTCTTTATCATACTGATCTTTCTCTTGGGTCAGCCAAACCCCTGCCTCTATGGATGGATTGACAGCCTGCATTGTCATGTGTACTCGTTAGAAAAATAATAACAATAGTTAAAGGCTAAATCATGACTGTCTTACCATTACTAAGTTTTGAATGCCTTGGCCCAAAATTTGTTGGTTAGATTGTCTCTCCACACGTCGAATGTCTTTGGGAATACACATGCCTCGTACCATAGCACGAGCAACCCCAGCATCGGCGAATACAGAATCACGTGTATTTAAGGACTGATTTCCACAACATTGGTTGCAAAATGTATTCTATAGGTCCTTTCGCGGCATTTCCTGTGTGCTCTTCGCTCACTTGAATACATTGGCAACTTGTTGATGGTTCTATTCCACCAGGTAGATAGTCTGCCAATCTATGTAAGCCATGCCCACTGGCCTCCTGACTCGCTCTCTGAATAGCTTCAGACTATCTGGTCAATCGGCGTTGCGTAGACATATCAGGCGCTGAAGACTCTGATGACTCAGTTGGCATAAGAATTGCCCCTGGCTAACGAACTTCTCCTTGATTTATTTCTCCTAATAATAAGGGTAGTAATGGCCCTACCTCTCAAGCTTTTTTAGGAGCCTCGGTAGCAATATTAGGGGCAGGAAGCGGTGGCACAGCTACTCATGAAAGAAATTGATCTATTAACACTTTGGTCGATCGGGAGGTAACGACAGTACATCTCCAAACTATTTGCAAAGCTTGCAAGTTCACACCCCAAGACTCGTTATGCCGATCTGTATTTATGGAGCAATGATCTGCAAACACAAGGAATAAGAGCTTTATGATTAGTATAGCGCATATAAAGGATACAGTTACAAAATCATGAAAATCTTCAAGGCTCACCAACACCCAATACTCGGGGCACAGTTGCAACACCCTCGGCAAAGAGACAGGACGTGAACTCCCAACTTCCTGAAACCATGACTGTGTCTTCCGATTCTATGTCAAAGGTCTCAAGAAGTAACCGAACAAGTGATCTGTCCTGATCACGGTGTTTAGACACAAGAAAGAATGCCCCAGAGGGAACTGGGTACAGACTGTAGCAATATTGCAACTCTCTCAGACCTAAATCTAAGTTTAGCATACTGTTAAGAGCAAGCATTGCATTTATGATTTTGAAAAAGTTCGTGGTTAACAGGAAATGAGGGACTCCGTAATGTGATAGGATCTCACGAAGACGGGGGTTAGGGGGAGACCTAACCCCGCCATCCACTATGGAGGAAACTAGCCAAGTGATTCAATCATCACTAGGGAATAAGAAATTATCATTCGGATGAGGGGATTCTATATTCACACTAGCAGGAATATTGCAACTAGTTCAAAAATAGGATATGCCCTCTAGACTACTAAGTAAATACGCATACTTCTCCTTTTCAACACAAATCTTTGGCAAAACTAGCGCATTAAGAGGAAGATACAAGAACACTTACGATTTGAAGAAGAATATGATTTGAACGATAGAAGGAGGGACATGTGTCAACACCAAACGAACCTTCGGTTGAAATGGTTGTAGTGGCAAAAATCTTGAATATCAATGCTAATGATTTGTGCAAAGGAAGAGTAAACGACTCTCCCTTCTGACGTGCATGTCACTTCATTTGAATAGGCGTGCCCTCACATTTAATACCTAATACTGACAGACGTTTCAAACTATTGACACATGTCCGAGTGTAGGAATGGTACGTCGGCAAGATGTTGTGTCGATCTCTTGCTTTGAGCAAGGAATGGATCCATGAGGATCCTCACATGAAACCTATCCCAGGGATAGGACATCGGCAAGATGTTGTGCCAATCTCTTGCTTTGAACAAGGAACGGATCCATGAGGATCCTCATATGAAACCTATCCTAGGGATAGTACATTGGCAAGATGTTATCTCGATCTCTTGCTTTGAGCAAGGAACGGATCCATGAGGATCCTCCATTGAAACCTATCCCAGGGATAGTACCTCAGCAAGATGTTGTGTTGATCTCTGGCTTTGAGCAAGAAACGGGTCCGTGAGGACCCTCATACGAAACCTATCCCAAAAATAGTACATCGGCTAAACGTAGTACCGATCTCTTGCTTCAGGCAAGGAACGGATCCATTAGGATCCTCATCTGAAGCTTATTCTAGGAATAGTACATCAGAAAAATGATGGGATACTACATCGGCTTAGAAAGAAGTTGATCTCTTATACTGATCCTTGCAGGCTATTCCAAAGATGATACATCAGCAATTGATATTGCTGATCTATTTCATGTGAGGATCCTCATGGATTCGTTCCTTGTTCAAACCAAGAGATTGGTACATCTTACCGATATACTATCCCTAGGATAGGTTTCATGTGAGGATCCTCATGGATCTGTTCCTTGCTCAAAGCAAGAGATCAGCACAGCATTTTGCCGACTTACCATTCCTAAGGTTAGTTTTTTTTTTTTTTTTTTTTTAACATGCTGATGTCACCCGGACATGTGTCGACATTTGAAACATCCATCAGTATTAGGTATTAATTGCAAGGGCACGCCTATTTAGATGAAACGGCATGCACATTGTAGACACCCCATTTTTGACTGCCTTTAAGACTTGGGCGCCTCATGGTGAACACTCAATGATGAATTAGTACGCTGTACAAACCATTCAATTTCTTCAGCAAAGAGCTTCGATTTTGAGTTTCAGA
Organism: Camellia granthamiana; assembly: GCA_036172215.1. Classification (NCBI taxonomy): domain Eukaryota; kingdom Viridiplantae; phylum Streptophyta; class Magnoliopsida; order Ericales; family Theaceae; genus Camellia; species Camellia granthamiana. The sequence goes on along the minus strand of CM069905.1, from coordinate 79,632,119 downwards.
ACCTAAAACCTTGCACCTCCTTTGGACCAAAACCTAATTTTTTTCTAGCCTAATCACTTAGAGGCATGCTGGCCAACAGGTGGCTGGCAGGCCAATTTTATTGGCCGGCCGTCCCCTTTCTGGGTCGGGTGGCTATGTTTCCCAGCAGGCAGATATTTACTGCCAACTATCCCCCCATGTGCATGCCTTGCACTAGCTAGCTCCATACAGATATTTTTGACTAAGGAACTTGTTTTTCTATAAATAGGTGACCACTCCTCTTGATTTTAGGTTAGAAAAATTTGTTAAGAGCCAAAAACTTGTAAAACACTCTCCCTCTCTATCTTGCAATATACATACACTTCCTAAACCAAAAATTTGAGGCTCCTTGCTGAGATTATTGAGATAAATTTTTAGCTCTTGAGGGTGATCACTTGGTGGTTTGTGAACCAAAGAGTAACTCCTCTTCAAGAGGTATAACTTTTGTCATCTTTACACTACTTCTTCCTTCTCTTTTCTTGCTATTTTTACACAGTCTTTGGACTATTTTTGTGGGCTGAAACTTGTTATTTAAAAGCTACCAAAGATGGAGGGGTTAACTACCCTTCCTTGAACCTTATTCTATAGTTTCTATCCTTGTGTTTCCCACTTGTTTCTCAACTTTTAGCTACTATTTTTTAGAGTCTTCAGAGGCTAAATCATGTAGTTTTAAGGTCCAAAAAGTGGAGGGGTTAGTCACCCTTCCTTAGGCTTGCTTACTAGCTTTGTTCTCCTCTTCTTTTACTTGCTTTTTCTAGCTTTTCAAACTAATTTTCAGCATTGTTTTTGTTAGTTTTGGGGCTGTCTTAGTTGTTTATTTACTTTATGCTTTGAATATTATGCATGTGTCATAGATTTGGTGGTTTAGGCCTTAGACACCAATCTATTTGAGTTGATAGCTTTTTTTATTCCATAGTTTTCATACATATACTCACACTTGTAATAATCATCTATGGAACCTCTCTCTTTTCTTGGTTTTCTTTTTTTTAAGAGTTGTTTCAAACAATTGATTGTTGTTTAAGGCATGGGAAAGAGACCTTTCATGCTTAATGGTTTAATCTCTTCGGAGGTTCATTACCAGGGAATTACATCTCTCTAATGCTAAGTACAACTTCTTGTTTAACATTTCTCTTCATTAATGGACGTAATTATCACCGTTGGACAAAAAAGAATCAAGAATGGCAAAGTAATATAAAAGAGGTTAAAATTGGACTAAAAGTGGTTAACAAGAGTAATAAAATTGGTTTGGGTTCAATTGGACGTTATATTGAAGCCATTGAGTCTTGACATCATTACATACTCTTTTTGATGTTAATGATTCAAGAATCAATATCTACCACTTTCCTTGAGGTAACTCCATGATAGGGAGATAGTTTTGTTGGTCTTTAATTTCTGAGTCTTTGTTCCATCAATTTATAGATCATTATGCAACAACTTTGCGAATATTAATGATTTGCGAACCGAATCTACTTCTCCCTTGATCTGTTTCATGATAGGGAGAGGTAGAAAGGACAAACATCTCCTGGAAATACTTTGTTTTTACTCTGTTTCATTTCTGTGGCAGTAGGGCAATTCCAAAAAACAGTGGCCAGCCGGCCACCCTTCCATCCAACCGACCACTTTCCAAGGCCAGTCGACCAATCGATTTTATGCAGGTAGTGTCATTTTCATGACAGAACAGAGTAGAAGCTGGGGCAAAAACAGATTAATTTTTTGATTGCAAACAAAACAGTTTTTGGTAGCGAACAGAGAGGTTTTCGGAAGGACATTCTCATTTGTGCGTATGCAACGCTTCATTTCCCATGGTCCTTTAATTTAATGCTTTGATAGTAATATGTTTAAATTAAGTAGATTCATTAAAAATTGTAATAGCTGGTTAAATTTAGTTATTTATAATAGATAGTTTAATTAGTTAATTTGGTGTTGTAATAATTAGTTTAAATTCGGGCATTTGGACCCTCTCGAATGAGGGCACACTTGTAATATTTGTGTATGTCTTCTAACTCCCATTTCTTTCTCCCCTTTATTTGTATACTTATAATGGTAGCATCACGTTTTACATTTTCATATCATTGCCATGCCTTGTATCCATTTTTGCATACATTGGGTTCAGTTCATCATTCTAAACTTGTTATTATTTCCTACTTTATTGAATATGTGCGCTATTGCATGCTGTGAGTTGGGAAATATGTCATGTTAATAAACCGAGCCCATTAGTTGTATTTTGTATGTGTTGCATTAGTTATTTGCATATTATAGCATACATTTTTCTACCTATCTCTTCCATTTTGGTTTGCCTCAGTTGAGTACTAGGTGAGCATTTCTTACTTTAGCATATTGCATGTATGTTTATGTTGTCATATCAAGCATATTTATCATGAGGCTAAGTGCTTATTTGACATACCTCTTGAATGCGGTGGATGAATGCTAGTTTGCTTAAATTGGGATGATTTGATTAATGTACATGTGACCTTTCCTTTTCTAATAGCGCATATTCAAAATTCTTTTCAAACAACAAATGAAATCAAAGCATTCCAAAGTGAGTGACTTAGTCTATACTTGTGTGCCTCACATAGAGCATTAATAATCGGAGCAAGAACATATAATGTACATAAAAATCACATCATGATTAGTATAGGCCGATCTTTGATCGGGTGAGTGGGGTGCTCAATTCATGACCTTCCCCTCTTATACCCACTATAACAAAACTGAGTTTTTACAGCTCCACATTAATGACATACAGTAAATACAGGCCGTGGTTTCTCACTTTTACGACTTACTTTTTTTGCATGTCGTAAATAATTTCCCAACCACGACGTGTCTATTGCGTAGGTCGTGAATGCTAATAATGATGTCTTTTTACGGCTTGCAATGTTAGCCATAAATAATAAAACTTTCTACGACGTGCATATGGCATGCCGTTAATACATCAACTATACACGACACGCGTACACCAACCGTTAAAAATATTAAACATTTTATGGCGCACAAAAAGCCAGCCATTAAAAATATTGCACTTTTTATGGCGCAAAAAAGTCAGCCATTAAAAAGTAAACTTTCCACGATGCACATATGCTAGCCGTTAAAAATATTTTACTTTTCACGACACACAATTTCTGTCGTGAATAATATGACCAAAATAAAAATAGGCGCCAAAATGAATTACTCTCGTGCCAAATGCTAAAATGAAATACTCTTCAAATTGGACATAGCTCTCTCTCTCTCTCTACAAATGCTAAAAACTCCTCAACTTAACAGTGATTTGCAGAAGTTACTACTACTCTCTACTCCACCACAGTCTTCCATTTCAAACCCTAAATGATATTAGCCGTTAAAAATATTTTACTTTTCACGACACACAATTTCTGTCGTGAATAATATGACCAAAATAAAAATAGGCGCCAAAATGAATTACTCTCGTGCCAAATGCTAAAATGAAATACTCTTCGAATTGGGCATAGCTCTCTCTCTCTCTACAAATGCTAAAAACTCCTCAACTTAACAGTGATTTGCAGAAGTTACTACTACTCTCTACTCCTCCACCACAGTCTTCCATTTCAAACCCTAAATGATATTCTCACCAATTTCACTCTCTCTCACACACACTCTCCCTTCCTCTCCTTCCTCTAATTTCTCTGTCTACAACCCACAACGGCCATGACTCTTCTCTCACTAAATTCATCAATCCAGAGCTGCCATGGAGACTAGCAAAAGGTGAGAGCAAGTTTTCAGAGACTTCCATTACCTTTTACTCGTTCCGAACTCACTCAACACTCACCACGGTTACCCCTCTTCCTATTCCCTTCTTCAGATCTAATTTCTGTGTACCTTTTTGCTGTTTTCTTGTTGGGTTTTTGATTTTTTGCAGAAAAAATTATTTTTTTGATTTTGGGTTTTTTGTGTTTAGATGGATCGGTATTAGACGGTAGAGAAACTGAGGCCAGAGACGCCGATTAACAAGAATGAGATTCGTATAACCACTCAGGGGAGATAAGAAACTACATTACTTATGCTACCACTCTGCTTTAGGTCTCTCTCTCTCTCTCTCTCTATATATATATATATATATATATATATGTATACAAATTTAGAGAGCTCACTGTACTAGTGTTGAATTTTACTGTTGAAATCTAAGCATTGTGCGATTGTTTAACATGGTCTGTTTAGAAGTACGTTTGAAACTGCTTGTTTTTCTCTTTTGAGCACTGAAAAACAAGAATGATTGGTTGAAGACTAGTCTGTCTCTTCTACTGTTCATTTGGCCATGGTTGTATTGCTCTCTGCCCTTTTTTGGCTATCCCATTTTCTTTAATATGGAGATCAGAAGGATTTAGATTTGGATTCATAAGTTGGAGGTAGGTTTTGATTTTTTTTGGTATCAACATTGTCTAATTGCACAGATCTGTTGTAGATGGTTTAATGGGTTTTGAATATTTTTATTGATTTTAGGTGGTTCCGTTGTTGAATTTGTATGTGAATGAGACAATATTGTTTAAATGTGGTCTTTTTATTGGGGAAAGTGAGTTTGGAGGTAGTGTTTTTTCTTTTTGAATTAGTAAATTTTGTGAATTTGATAGATTATTGAATCTCCCTTCGTTGCCGAGGGAATACTGTTCTACTTAAAACTACATGAGGTGCAAGCACTAATTCTAATGGAGGCTTCCAATAAAATATTTTCCTATCTTGCTCATTTATGTCCGCCATTTCCTCCTTCAAAATATGGCCAAACGATCCTGCTCCTCCATCATGTCTACATTTTCTTGTGAATTAGAATCTTGTCCTGTTTATGTTATAACAAAAAAGTTGTTTCCAAGTTTATTCAATTTTATAAGAGAGTTCTTCTTTCCACTTGTTTTATTTTTATTAGCTATGGCTATTCTCTTGTTTGAACTTGTATATTGCCTGCACTCCCACCATGAGGGGTTGAGTGCATTTTATTTCCACATTGCTTTACTTGTGTATTGTACTTGTTAAAAAGGATATATTTGAGATTTTACTTCTTATGGCTTGTATCTTGTTTGTGAAAGACACTATAAGAGGAGTAGATCGTAAGTGGAGTATACTATTTGAAAATACATGTGCCTTACAATCTGAATAAACATTTTTCGTTCACATTATATGAATACATTGTTGAAATCTTCACATCTACTAGCTTCTAGGATGTTGTTGATCTGTCCCTTGTAATTTATCACTCTTCTTGTGGTCTGAACTCCTCAGTGTGTGACTATGTGCCTACATAATAATTACTTCTCAAGCTATACATATCAATATTTATCTGTTTTCAAAATAGTTTTTTTTTTTAAATGATATCTGTAAAACTAATGATTTCACATTTTCCTTTACTTCTCCTGAATATCACAATCTAATGGATTAATATTTGACGTTTGGGGAAGTTATTTGATATGTAGACTTTTGGATTTGTGTATGAGCTGCTTTCTTATTCGTTGATTTCACTAAGTTTGAGGATTGTCTTAAACTAAGCTCATTTCCTTGCAGCTTTTGGCAGAGGATCCATCATTGAAGCAGTTCAAATCACATAAGAAAAGTGTGTGGCGACTCAAAAGAGTCGGAGATGTTCTCACAATCATTGTTGTAGCTGGTAAGCTAATGCCTTCAATTAATTTAAGCATAAATTATATCAGCACATCCTTAATTATTGACAAATATAAATTTATGATTAAATTTTTTTATAGAAACTATTAATGTGACTTCATTTTTACATGCTAAAATAAAACATTAACCTTCCTTAGTGCTAACAAATGAAAATAATAAAATTAACAAACTTACTTTGTTTATAAAACAAATAAATAGATAAAGTATACATTCATGGTAAATAAAACCTTCTGAATGCCAACTATTTCAAGAAATTGACACTCCTAATTAATATAGGCACATGATCTTATGATGGGAATTCTAATTTGACTTTAATAAATTCCTAGAGAGGAAGGGATATTTGCAGTCATGTTTTGGTTCCATCAGGTGATTGCTAATATTGCTATTGATCTAATAACTTTTAGAAATATTTGATCTTTCATTCTAGTAACTTGTGTCTCTGGTTGGAGTCATCCCCTTTATCCAATGGGACAACAATTTTCACTGTTGTACCTTATTTATTGTGAACTTGTGATCTATTTGGTTAGTGTCTACAAAAATTTTCCTCCCTGATTTAGCTTATCTGGCTTAAGCACAACTCCAACTTGATAAAATTGTTCACTATTGTACCTTGTTTGTTGTGACCTATGTTTCTAGTGTCTATAAAATTTCCTTCTTGATTTATCTTAGCTTAAGCTTAACTCTAACTTGACTAGTCTTGTTCAAGCTTTAGGTTCTCTTTGTTTGTTTGATAGTCCTTGTGGAGAAGTGGTTCGGAAATACTCTTTGGATCCAGTAAGACACTCATGATCCTCAGCTAGTCACCTGAAAAGGAATGAACACTCCGGTCGGGGGTGCCGGAATTAGCACTTCGACGGATAAGTCAGTGTATACTCTCTTGGTTACTTATATCTCAAGTTAAACTTACTTGTTCTCACATACCTCTTTTGGATGATGCTCTTCTTATTTATAGTCGTCCTTGATGTTGATGGTTGGGCCCACCTTTCGTCCAATGAACAATCGCTCATTCGGCTATCTCTTCATATTCGGCCCAGTTTACAACTGATTCAGAGACCGATCTTGATATTCGGCCTCTGTCCCTTTGGGCTGGAGCTGTATAATACATGATTTGATTTCCTTCTTTAATATATTCGGCTAACCTACGTAGCAATTTACTCGGCCCCCATAGTCCTATTTTGAAATATAATTGTTATTGTTATTCTAGTGTGCTAATCTATTTAGTAAATTATTAAAACTAATAATTATTCCTTAATTTGTGATTTTTAGAAGGCATGATTTATGGCTTTTAAAAAGGAAATATTCAAGTTAATACTCTCTATTCAAGTTAAAATGTAAATTTACTTCGTGTTTTATATGCAAGTTTCCATCGATGAGTATAGTGATTTTTATGTAAGTTGGTGTATTTATGTTTATATATATATTTATTTTCGCAAAGGATTTCTACAGGAAAAGCATTGTAAAACTTTGCAACGCAATGAGAAAATGATATCGAAAGAATCATTCTATGGAATTAGTATCTCATGTTGATCGGGTAATTTGAACCCACTATGAAGATGAGAAAGTAAAATGAGACTCAATCCTGTCAGGTTTTGAAGATTTTAATTTACACTTTTTTATTTTTATTGATTTTTTCTTAATATTTTGGTCAATTATTTTATTTCATCTTGTTCATTGGGTTTGTGTCACTCATTTACTTATTTGGCACCGATTCAGAAGTTCTGGAAATTGCATGGTCTGGTATCTTGGTAAGAAACTACTTGTCTTGGTCTTCCTTTATTGAAGATCTTTGTGTCTTCTAGATAGAATCTCACAGGGATCTACCAATGAAAAACCAGTGTTTTCCTTCTTTGCGTGCTCTTTGTTCTCGTACTATTGACATGATAAAATATTTGGATTTCTTTCAAGTTTCCCCTCCTTTGGTACAAGTACTTTGTGTTTTTGGTACTGGGCAATATCTGTAATTCCTTATTCTAATGCATTCTGCATGTATTTGTTCCTTTCACATTTAGAGGTGGAAAATTGGTGTCAATTGTTTGAATAGTTTTGTTACAAAGCATGAATATGATTAGTTATGTCTTCTTGTTTGTTACAGGTTCAGGATGCTATTGGAAGCACTATTTCTTGGCCAGCCCATTTCATTAGCTTTGACTATGAGTAGAAATCCTAACATCTATGGATAGTTTTTGAGGACTCTGATGAATAGATTTCTATAATCTTTGAATAGTTTTGGGTAATGTTTACAAACTTATATATGTACAATTTTGGATGGTTTATAACTTTTTGGATAATTTAGAACTTAAGTATAGTCCTTTTGGATGGTTTTGAACTTGCGGTTAGTTTTTGGATGTTTGGAATGTATATATTGACAATTTTTGAATGTTCATAATTTATGGATATAGTTTATTTTTTATGCTTGAAACAATATTTTGATGGTTAATTGATATATATATATATATGTTTGTAAAGCTTGTTTGTAATGTTTTCTTATATTGTACAGGTGAAATAAAACTTGCTGATTTTTTTTTATTTTTTATTTTTTAAAATAAACACATTCTACAGTATACAAAAAATTCTGTGAATCTTAGGCTATCTACGGCAGGCAAAATAGGTCATTGTATTAAATATTCAACGACTAGCAATGAATGTTGTGGTTTGTTCCTTTAATTAACGGCGTGCAAAAGTAGTTGTAGAAAAGTCAAACACGACGCACAAGATCCGTCGTTAAATATTTTTTATGGCGTACTACAGCATGCCGTTGAAGTGAATGACTTTCCATGACTAGTCATAACGCAGCTTTATCTTGCCCATCATAGAATCGTTTTCACGATGTGCATTTGGTGTCGTAAAAATCCTTTTTTGTTGTACTGACCTAAGTTTCCGAGTCGAGACACTTTGGTGATGACGGACAAGTGGCCTTTGGCACGAGTCACAGGTTTCTTATATTTCTCAAAAATATTTAGGTGGCAACTCGAAAATCTGGCAATGTAGTCCATTTTTGGCATTTCTGATTGTAAATCATTTTTCCAAAGATTTGCCGGATTTGGACTCTTTTGTGTTTTTTCTATTTCACATTGCACTTGTGAAACCAGATTCAGAACCATGGGAGTTCGAACTGTAGGGCTATCATATCCGAGGAGACTAGACCCCTCCGAGGAGCACGAAAAGCAAGCTATACGCGTCGAAAGGGAGCATCGTTTACTCTTCTTTTGCACAAATCACTAGCATTGATATTCGGGATTTTTTTCCTCTACAGCCATTTCAACCAAAGGTTTATTTGGTGCTGACACCTGTCCCTCCTTCTGTCTTTCAAATCACATTATTCCTTATATCGTAAGTATTCTTGTACCTTCCTCTTATTGCGCTAATTTTGCCATAGATTTGTGTTGAAATGGGGAAGTATGCGTATTTACTTAGTAGTCCAAAGGGCATATCCTATTTTTGAACTACTTGTAATATTCCTGCTAGTGTGAATATAGAATCCCCTCATCTGAATGATAATTTCTTATTCCTAGTGATGATAGAATCCCTTGGCCAGTTTCCTCCATAGTGGATGGTGGGTTAGGTTTCCCCTTCACCCACCATCATCGTGAGATTCTATCACATTACAAAGTCCCTATTTTCTTGTTAACCACAAACTTTTTCAAAATCGTAAATGCAATGCTTGCCCTGAACAATATGCTAAACTTAGATTTGGGGTCTGAAAGAGTTGTAATATTGCTATAGTCTATACCAAGCTCCCTCGGGGGCATTCTTTCTCGAGACAGATCACTTGTTCGATTACTTCCTGAGACCTTTGATGTAGAATCGGAAGACGTAGTCATGGTTTTAGGATGCTGGGAGTTCGCATCCCCTCTCTTTGCCGAGGGTTCTACAACTGTGCCCCGAGTATTGGGTACTGGTGAGCCTTCAAGATTTTTATAATTGTGTAACTGTATCCTTCATATGCGTTATACTAATCATAAAGCTCTTATCCTTGTGTTTGCAGATCATCGCTCCATAAATATTGATCGGCATAACGAGTCTTAGGGTGTGAACTTGCAAGCTTTGCAGAAAGTTTAGAGGTGCATTGTCACCGCCTCCCGGTTGGTTGAAGTGTTAATAGATCAATTTCTTCCATGAGTAGCCGTCCTACCGCTTCCTACCCCCAATACTGCTCTTAAGGCTTCTGAAGAAGCTTAAGAGGCAAGGCCGTTATTGTCCTTATTATTAGGAGAAGTAAATCAAGGAGAAGTTCGTTAGCCAAAGGCAATTCTTGTGCCAACTGAGTCACCAGAGTCTTCGACACTTGATATATCTACGTGACGCCGATTGACCAGACAGTCTGAAGCTATTCAGAGAGCGAGTCAGGAGGCTAGTGGGCGTGGTTTACGTAGATTGGCAGACCATCCGCCTGGTGGGATAGAACCATTAACAAGTCGCCAACGTATTCAAACCAGCGAAGAGCACATAGGAAGTGCCATGGAAGGCCTATAGAGTACATTTTTCAACCAATGATAGTAAATTGATCCTTGAATGCACGTGATTCTGTATTCGCCGATGTTGGGGTTGCTCTTATTATGGCGCAAGGCATGTGTATTCCTGAAGATATTCAACGTCTAGAGAGACAATCTGACCAACAAATTTTAGGCTAAGGCATTCAAAACTTAGTAATGGTAAGGCAGTCATGATTTGGCCTTTAACTATTAATATTATGTTTCTAATGAGTACACATGATGATGCAAGCTATCAATCAATTCATGGAGGCAAGGGTTCGGCTAACCCAAGAGAAAGATCGGTATGATGAAGAGAAGCGCAAGATCGAAAGAGGAGGTTGATTGCCAAAGAAAGAAAGAAAATATCAGCAAAGAGGAAATGTTGTAAAGAGGAATTAGCATGAGCCGATAGCAGAATTATAACGGCCAAGTCAGGCCAGATGTCGGTCAAAGAAAATTTTGAAGCGGCAACTCGACAGCTTGACAAGGTCAGACTATGAGGCCTTGAGGATTGCCATGAAGACCATGAAAGGTCAACGAGAGGTCGAGCTTAAAGCGAATACAGAGGCCACCTGGAATGAAGCAAACACAGCCTATATGGATCAGATGAACAAACTAGAGAATTTTTTTTTTTTTTTCTTTTTTTTTTTTTTTTTTTTTTTTTTTTTGTTGAGAAGGCTGGTGGGTGGCAATGAAGCAAATGGGAGTTGCTGAGTCATCAGAATTATACTCTCAAGTCCCTCGGCCGAACCCCAAAATTCCAATTCCTCATGAATTGGATAGCTTGCAGTGATTTTGTTAAGAATCCATGTTATTTTTATTTTGTTTGTAGTGTATATATCCGTACTCGTTGTAAAGTTCCTTTGATGAATGGAGAACTCTTTTTGTCGCTTATTGACCCACGTTCTAGGACGTGCAGACTAACTGAGCAAACGAAGAGTCTAATGCTTTTTTCATTGCTAACCGATCCCTCTTCTTCATTGATTAAGCATATAAAGAGGCAGTGAACGTGGATAGCCACTCTTGAAAGAATTCCCTTGCATTAATTAACCATGCTTACTTTCCTCCATTTATACAAGTTATGGAGACTTTCACAGAGTATAATCCTTTAAAACAATAATTTGCTTGTATGGACCCTGAACAACAACTTGCTCATATGGACCTTGAACGCTCTTCATCTTTTTTAAAACTTTCTGCTTGGGATGAGGCTATCACTGCCTCTTCTGCTACTGGCTGGAATACTTGGCCAGAATCGCCCCAACCTCAGACAAGGAAACGAATTCACCATAGACTTGTGGAATTCGATGACCCTACTTTGGTTCCTCCTTCCTCTCGGAACTCAGTGGAATATCCTCATGTACCGTTTGATTGCCTTCGCTGCCTAGAAGACAACCTACTTTTAGCATGGTACACCTCCACTCTACTAACGAGAATAGTGCAGAAGACCTCCAATCTAATTGAGGCTTTGGGACTCAGCCCTTCGTGTTTTGCCAGGAAGGCAAAGCTTTGCTCTTCTAACTAGCTAGAGTGTGTGAATGAGCCTCAATTCCCTCATTCTTTCGGACTGGACCCAATTGTACCTCCCCTTTCTCAAAATCCTAACTAGATTGAGGAATTGAAACTTACCCTCTTCGAGGGCCAGTACTTCTCTTCATACCAAGCCCTAATTCCTCGTATTGCTTACCAGTAGTATAAGGCTCAGACTTTTCTTGTGCCTTCTCCCACCTGTGCTTTGAAGTACTTCAGGATGATGTCCCCCATAAGAACCTTCTTGTGACATAGTCTCTCAAAGCTACATCCTCAATCTAATTGCCCAAACTGAACTTCATACCTTCTTGGACCAACTTCCTCTTCTTCTTAACTGGCATAAGAATAACATGGCCACCTGCGAAGCTTTGGATGAGATTCTTGCCACTCGTGTTCAGACCCAATACGAAGCAGGGAATCCCCTTGAAGAATATGTTGATTTCAAGAATAGTGACTTAGTATACTGGGATTATGTCGGTATGAAGGGAATGGATGAAATGGAGATGGCTCTGAAGCAAATAGAGTTTGAAATGAAGGCCGAACAACTCTTTCACCGAATAAGGACGCAATAGCTAAACAAGCCTTAATTGGATAGGATAGAGGATATGTTAGAGAAAGAATATGTATTTATTGAGTACTGTTGAACTAAGTTCCATGATCTTATAACTTTTTCCATTCCTTATTTTTACGAAATTGAGAATGTAACAAAGTAGGCTTCTCAATAAAACAAAAAGTATATTATGCAACCTTGTATTTATTCATTATGCTTCATAGCCAAGTATTATTACATCATAGCTACAAGGTTTAATAGTAATATTTTCATAGATGCATTGCATTCCAAGGTCTAGGGAGCATATTCCCCCGTTGATCAGTGACTTCATATCCCTTCTCTGGTTAAATCAGTGATCTGATATGGTCCCTCCTAATTTCACCACCGTTTCCCATCGACGACTTTCCATTCGTTTGGGAGGACTTTCTTCAAAGCTAGTTCGCCGATCAAATACCTTCGGTGCTTTATGGCTTTCCTATATAAGGTGAGGCAAAGCATAGTAGAAATAATTCAACACAATGTATAAATCTTAACAAAGCCATGAGGTTTTATGCATATGCAATGCTCATGCCAAAGTATTTAATATCTTATTCCAAAAGTCATACAATGCCAGGTCTATATCACAGTTCTTAAAATCATCTCCTTTATAATAGTAAACAGGGGGAAACTCAAACCAATACAACCTTTCACAGATATTTCATCCACGGGAAACCATCAAACGAGACCCATGTAAACGTAGGATATACAAGCCCTACTATTGCCATTTTACGGATATTTCGTCAGCAGGAATCGACACTTATGTATACGCGCGTTTTTTAAGACTTTCACCCTGGACATACAAGCCAACTTGATTTGGTAATACACACATCTTCCCCACATTCACCCCTTTTCTCAAAATCATATACATTTACAATGTATTTAGTATGCAATAATCCTCAATGCAAATGGATGAGAAATTAGTTTTAGTTCACCTAATTCTCATGCAATTTCTACAACACTCATAACTATCCTCCACCGATAGCCCAAAATAAATATCTTTAAACAGATAAATAATTCCATAAAGGTAAACTTTTCCAAAATCTTGAGATGGGAGTGATAATACATATCCAACTCCACCATTATCATCCACATCATTTCAATTTCATAATTCCCAACATCAATTCTATTTTGTTTTTATAATCATGAACATTAACATTTTAGGGCAAAATCCATTTCTCTTTGAAAATCAATTTCAACATAAGAAATATCTCATTTCAACATATATCAACTCCAATTTCATAACCACAACCATCTCCAAGAAACCATTTAAAAACCATTTTTAACATTTTGATTTCAAACCCTAGGTTTTACCAAAAATCCCAAAATCACTATAATCTTTTCAAATAGCAAATAACTAAGGTAAAACTCATACAAGAGTGTAAAGAATCCATGCCTTGAAGCTAGAAGACCAAGGAAAGAGTGGAGAAACCTCAAAGAAGTCGAAATCCACTTTTGTTCGGATGAAAAGAGAGCTCACGGAGTGTTCTACCTTTTTCACAAAGGGAGTAGGGTGAAAAAATCACTAGATCTTGGTGTTTTTGTAGAGAGGATGTAAGTTTTAGAGAGAAAGAGCATTTAGATTTAGGGTTTTTGGAAGGTTTAGAGAGAGAGAGAGAGAGAGAGAGAGAGTGAAATGAAAAAGTGATAAAAAATGGTGGTTCTGTGATCTGATATACACACAAACCGCTCAAGCGCAACAAGTGACACTCAAGCATATAGAAACAAAAGATTTGACCGCTCGAGCGTGAGATGTGATGCTCGAGCATAAAATGCAAACTCCTAGTTGTTTTACAGACACAAGGCTAACTGCTCGAGCGCAAGAATGACCGCTCAAGCCAACATCAATCGAGTGCAAAAAGCTTCGCTCGAGCGTAGAACACACACTTCTGGAAGTTTTGCAGACCGGCAAAAATATTGGAAGGTCTCAAAGGCAGCTCGAGCAACCGAATGTGCACTCGAGTGAATAGGCCAAAATTCAAGAATCGCTCGAGTTCAATAATCGCTCGAGCACAAGAATGATCGCTCGAGCAAACTTGTCAAAATCTAGGAAACAAGAGTTTTGAAAAACAAGCTACCAACCTGTTTCAAATGCAACCGAGACACTCCCAAAGCCAAACTCAATGAGAAATAAGGGGAAACAAGAAATGAACAACTATACAAGACAATGAAACCCGGATCCAGAACATCAAAAAAAATTGATAATAAGCTGGCTTCAAGTGCAAAGCTTATGGCTACAGCGAAATCACATTCTTGGAAGATATTATCTAGGAAAGTCGTAAAGTTTGTCTATTTGTGTTTGCACACACACACGTTTTGCCTATTTGAATTATTCTTAAATATTCATTGACTATAAAGAGGTCCGTTCATTTTTTTTCTTAATCTAACTTGATATATACATGCATAGGTTAGTTTATTACAATTTGAAAAAATCAAATTTCATTGAAGTTTTACAAATATGCACCATGGTTTTTTTATATATATATATACTTTCGTTCTATTTGTTTTGTAGAGACCCTAAAGTTTCCGTAGTAAGCTGGTTCAATATTTGCAAATATAGCGCTCACAACTATTGCTGAACATGGAAAATAGCAAGCTACAAGTAGCGCACAATAGGGTAACATCAATAATTACTGATCAAAGATCAAGGATCCTTTTGGATGGATGCAAATTTCAAATCAAGCAGTTTGAGACTGCGTGACCCATGGGTATGCGCTATCATGCGAAGCACGACGCCTCGCAACTAGTCTTAAAGAAAAGTGAAAGACTTTTTAGTTCATAGTTGGACATTGATCAACTATCAATACCGGGATAAACTCCTCTCCCTATTTCTCCATATTTTTTTTTATGGGTTTTAATTTGGACTTGCACTGATAATCCGAACCATCTATCTCATAGGCTTTGCAATAAATGTCATACATACAAAAAATCAACTTCATTAGAAAATATAATTAAATTTAAACTATTTATTTTATAAAATAAAATGCGATTTGTTCTTATGTTCATAGTTGTTTGATGAAGATAATTTTTTACATGGATGACCTTCATTGCAGGATTTATGAGATACACTGTTCGGATTATCAGTGCAGGTTCAAATAAAAATTCACAAAAAAGTATGAAGGGATATGGAGAGATGAGGCATGTAGAGGAGTTTATCGCACCAACATCAATCATATAGCTAAGATATTAAAATAATTAAAAAGTCAAAAAATCAATATTAAAAATTCAATTATTTTCTCTATTTTTTTGCACATCTTTTCGTAAAAAGTTAAAAAGTTATTTAAAATAGTTAGTTTTCAAAACAACCCTTAAATATTCTTTAAAGGGTAAATTACACTTACCTCCTCTGAGGTTTTGGACAATTATAGGACCTCTCCTGTAGTTTCAATAATTACATTAACCTCCTTTAATTTTGAAATTATTATCAACATTCCTCCACTATTATGTTATTTAACAGAATTTGCAAATGTCATGCTAATGTCACAGGTTATAATATAAAAACTGACGAAATTGCCCATTAGTTTTCTTATCTATTCAAATGAGAAATTTCACTTATCTCCCTTGAGATTTTGCATATATATTATCAAAGACCCATATATATATATATATATATATTAGCATATTTAATAAAATTCTTAAATTTTATGCAATATTAAATAAAACCCTTAAATTTTTAAGACCTTATTAAATCATGTAATAGGAAAAAAAAACTTAATTTTATTGATAAAATATTTAAAAATAAACAATATCTTTAAAATTAATGTTAAATAACATCCTTATAATTTAATATACGGCTTATTCCACACTACATAAACAACGTAAAATTTCTCATTTTAAATAATACATTTATTTTTTGAATTTTTTTAAAAGTTGAAATAATTGAATTTATTTTTTTCCTAGCAATTTGCATTAACTATTTATTGATATGTGAAAAAAAAAATTGTTATTTTATCTTTTCTCAATCATATATTATTCTTAAATTTTATTTTTTTTTATATCTTTGAGTCATTAAACATATAGTCGATGCATATTTAAAAAAATGCAGGTTAATATTTTTTACGTGAATAAAAAAATTTAAAAATAAATATAGAAGTAAAAAATACCAGTTGCCTCATAATAAATTAAAATTACTTGATAGGGAATGAAGGATTAAGAAATTATTTGAGAATAATAAATAAATCAAAAAATTTATCATTTCTTACACCTAAAGTTAAAATTAATCATTACTTGAATGGAGAAATTATTTAAGAATAATAAAATACTCAATTAATTTATTATGTATGATACTTAAAATCTATTTTTCCATCTTTATTTATCTCATTTAAACTATTTTTATTAAATTAAATTTTAAAATTAATTTCTCACTTTCATTAATGGTTGAATTTCTATTTTATTTTCGTTTATAAAAGTTCAAAAACTTGTTGTGGAAAAAAAAAAAGAAAAGATTCAAGTAATTACATTTACCTTGCTCGTTTCCACTTTTCAAAAAAACACTTTTCAGAAAATTCTATTTTCTTATTTTTTGTGTTTTTTTGTTTTTACTGAATTTTTTTAATATTTTAAGCCCTTTTTTTACTTTTTAGACACAACTAACATAAATACACCTAAAAAGTAAAAAAATTATAAAAAAAATCTTTTAAAAATTCACTAAACACCAAAAATACAAAAAAAAAAAAATAATAATACAAGAATTCAGTACATTTTTTGTTTTTTTATGTATTTATTAATTTTTTAAAATATTTTTTCACAAATTTTTTTACTTTTTAGATACATCTAAGTAAGCTGCATCTAAAAAAGTAAAAAAAAATGTTTAAAATTTTAAAAATATTCACTAAAAACAAAAAAACACGAAAAATAAAAAAACTCAGTTTTCAAAAAGCTTAATCCAGAAAACTCAAACCAAACACACCGATTGAAAAAGTTATGAAAAATAAATAATAATTTCATATATATTTAATAGGATAAATTAAATTTAGTGCATTTAAGGTTAAGATTAATGTTGATAATGAATGTGTTTGGTTTAATTGTTAGAAATCTCAAAATAATTGACTAATTGGAATATTTAGAACCATATGGCAAAATTAATTAAAATTTGATTCTGATCAAAATAATCAGAATAAATTGGTTAGAGTTGATTAGAATTAAGCTTAATTAATTAGCCTTAATCCTACTTAATTAGTTTAACTTAATCCAACTATATGTATATGTGATATAAGTTTAATTAGCTCAATCTCATCATCTTTTTGGCTGAAATTAAGAGAGAGCCTGTCTGAGAGAGAGAGAGAGAGAGAGGGTGGGGGGGCTTCATTTCTAAGAAGAAGAGCTAGTGAGTTGAGGATTTGGGTAGACAAGTTCAAGATTTTGCTATAGCAAGCTATTCAAGACTCTAGATATGAAATCCAACTTTAATTCTTGATCATAATTCATCTTGTAATTGAATTCAAGAGGATAATGAACTTAAATACAAGAATTAAGCTTAAAATTGTTGAGATGGAAACTAAAACATGCATGCATGCATAATTCTGTTATATTTGATCATTTTGAGCTTGAATTCTAGTGTTCTTGTTAAATTAAGAGTTGAATTTTGCATGCATTAAAGAATTTTAAGTTTTCAAGCATTTAGTTTCATGTTTGAAGGTTTTGAAAAGAGTTTGGAAACAAGTTTATACATGCATGAAGAATTTGATTTCAAATTTGACAATTCATAGTATTTTCAAGCTCATGGTTTCAAATTGAGTTTATATGCATGTTTTTCTATGAGTTTTCAAGATTTTGGTACAACCATGCAAGCTTTAGACTTAGATATCCATGTTTTGAGACTAAAATTATGTTATGGAAATTCCAGAATTTGACCACTTCGCTCGAGTGATGGAGTCGTTGCTCAAGCACACTTTGCATGCTCCGAGTATTTTTGTAGACATTTGCACTTGGCTTGAGCGACCAAATTAAAGGCTCGGGCCTGACACCATCCAGTACTTTAGCAGACAGATCACACCGCTCGAGCAAGCAAAGGTGCGCTTGAGTGAACATCCTATTTTCTACAAATTTTGACAAACACTCATATGTGCATATTTGTATCCTCATCGCCTTTTAGGCATTCTTCAGCATCATTTAGACATACTTAGTCATGGAATAAGCTAGAAACACACGTAAGATAATCGAATTAAGATACGCTATTTGTTATGAATGTGTGTTTTAATGTGTATCTCTGTTATGTGTTTTGTGTAGGTGGTCAACCGAGGTCCAACACCTATGCTAGCCCACTGTGAGTAGTATTGTTGTAAAGATATGTTGAAATGTATTTTTTTTAATTACTGCAAGAATGATTTTTACAATGCTATTTTGATAAGAATGAATAATTATCTCATTTGAAAAGTAATTGTAGTATCCTTTAGTGAAGCCCTTGCTTGAGGGTAACAATACATGGCCTTTCATTAATAAGGCCTTCGCCTGGGAGAAACAATACCATGGTCCTTCGTTAATAAAGCCCTCACCCGGGGGAAATAGTACCGAGGCCCTTTGTTATATGAGCACAGAGATCTCTAATGTTGACCCAAGTGGTCCCTTTTTTTTACCTATATGGTCCCTTTGTTTAAACCCATGTGGTCCTTTGTTGAGCTTAATATGCCTTCCAGTCCTTTGCTTCGCACTATTGGATGTGGCACATATGAGATATGATTTATGAACTTTGATATGTCAAGCATTTAATTATGATTGGTTTCGAAACTCATGAGATATGTTTTGAATTATGATAGACGCCATTCATTTAACCTCTTTATACTGATATTACTTAGTGGGCTTAAACTCACTTCCTTCACCTATATCTATATATATGTAGGTGAGCAATTGGAGCGTCAAGTTTAGAGAAGCCTCGGGAGTCCACCCTTTGTAAAGCCGCTTCTGGAGTGCCTCCGTGATGGGGCATACTTGGACTCGAGTAGAGCCAAGCCGTATCAACCCTTGGTTTATGTTATTTTGTTTTTGTTCTTTTGGGAATTTGTTTTGAATGAATGTTGTGTGTAAGAAGTTTAGTTGGATGTGTTGTACCTATGTTTATAAGAATGGATGTATGAGTTGTAAGTTTTAATTACTTGTAAAATTTGCATGTATGCACCGCTCGATGAACATAGTTATGTTCTATCAATACTTCCGTAATGCCCTGGTTACTGTTAATTAATTATTTGTTTTGTCTTTGAGGCCGGGTAATCTGGGATTACTGGCTAGTCATGACCTAAACCTTTAGGGACGGGTTTAGATTGTGACAAACCTTGCTACAAAAGCATTGTGACAAAAGTGAAAATATTAATAGATCTATGTCAATGGTTTCTTAATCCTAATCTCAATTCTTCATATAATTTCTTGAGTTATACAATTAGGGTGTTAAAGTGTACAATTTATTAGATTGTCATTTTAAGGCATTTTATTGGTTGATGAAATTTATATAAATAATAAAATCTACTTGAAGTATTGAGCAGATTGGTGTGGATCAGTACAGTTTTAACAGATTGAGTGGTATTTTGCACAATCTTACTCGAAATGATAGTCAAATCAAAATAAGATTAAATTAAATTATGATTCGTCTTGATTATGAGGTTTAGGTGATGTTTGATCACAAAGTAAAAGATTTTAATTATGAGATAAATTAATGTTTATTATGCTTCAAAATAGATATAATCAATAACTCGCATTCATTTTAAAGATCTAACAGCTAAAAATTGGAAATACATATGGTATGTATCATTTTGAGTTTGGCTTTTCCACATTTTACACATATATCCCCTGCACCTAAATTTCCTAGGATCCTAGAGGTTTTTGCATTTTCTTTTTTTTTTTTATTTATTATTATTATTTATTTTTTAATATACCTTTGGAGATGAACCGAATCCATACAATATACATAATGGATAAAATCAGTAATCACTACTAGAAAATTGACCTTTTGCGTCGATTTTTTTGCGACGGTCTGATTAGCCGTGGCAAAAAATAAATAAATAAAAGAAGCGAAAAGGTTCCTATTTTCTTTCATTTATTTGCGCCCTTTTCTTAGTTTTGCCCTAGCAGGCTCACTCAACTCTCTCTCTCTCGTTCTTGCTTTCTATCTCGCTCTTGCTCTCGCTCACCTGCCAATCGTTGTCTGAAGAACTCCACCAGTATGAATCTCTCCTTCGATCTCTCAATCTCTCTGTTTCTGTCTCGATCTCTCTTCCTCTCTTGATCTCTCAATCTCTCTTTCGCACAATCTCGTTCTCTCTCTGTATCTGTGTACACCTCTCGCTGCAATTTGCTCGATTCATCGCAGAGAAACCCTAACTCTGCTAGTGGACCGCATTGAAAAGGTCTCTTGGAGTTCTCAAATACAGCAGAGTAAGCTCACCTATCATGCATTTCATCTATCTCAAAATTGACTTACATTACACACACACACAGAGACTATCTTTGAGCTTCATTGTGTACAAATCAGGCACCAACTCTCTTCAAATTTCCTTTGTTTTTTTTATTCAGTTTGTTTCGATTTGTTTCATATTTGTACTTGATCTGGTTTTGTATCTGAGAATTCCTTTGTTTTTATTTTTTGCACTATGATAATACATTTTTTTGTTGATTTGTTTGTTCTCATTTGAGTTTGAAACTGCGTTTGATCTGGTTTTTTAGATCAGAGTTCTTTGGTTTATTGTGATTAATTTAGTTATCTTTAGATTCAGTATTTGCTCGTCAAATTGATATGGATCACAATCTAATGATTGCAGTTGAAGTTTGAATGATAGGTACTCTTTGAACTACTTGGATTGATCAAATTACTCCACCTTAGAATCAGCAGAGTAAGATTTATCTTCTTTTTTGTAAGTACTCCACCTTTTCATATTTCTTTCATTTTGGTGTTAGTTGTTGCTAATAATAATAAATTACTTCAAACTTTTAGCAACTACTTATGCATCTTTGAGAATCTAATAGTGCTCTAGGACTTTTCTCAAACTTCATGATATGAGAGATCATGTAAATAAATCTGAGGTTATTAACTCTTTTTTTTTTTTTTTTTTGAACAATGAGCTTATTGATTCTGTTCTTGATGTCGTAAGGAAGGAGGCTGAGAATTCTGTCATTTTTTGCCTTTGGCTAAATGTTATTCATCAGGTTTCAAGTAAAGAAGAAGTAATTTTTTCGAAACTTCATGACTATCATGCTGTTTGGTGCTATTGGTACTCTGATATCCTTTGCCATCATCTCCTTTGGTATGTTCTTGTATCTGCAGTCATTTCTTCTTACTTGTTTTTTTTTTTTTTTTTTTTTTTTTTTTTTGGTCTTCGTTGGAAAAAAAAAAAAAAAAAAAAAAAAGCTTAAAAGTGCATAATTATTTAATGAAATATCCATTGGTTGCTATGTAAGTCCACATAATCTTCATCATCTTGCTATGTAAGTCCACATAATCTTCATCATCTGCCATCAGGTTGAATGTGCATCCTTGAATCAAGAGCTACAAGATATGGAAGCCCATTTAGAATACCTCATAACATTATACCCATTGAGAATTGAGATGATGTGTTCAATTAGGAATGTAAGATATGATGAAGAACATTTAATTGCAGTCTTCTTGATATTAGATGGGTTGCCCTGGTTGTTACCTCAAATTGATCCAGATCACCTAGTATTCGGCTGTGGTGTGCTAGATGAGGCACTGACGTAATAATGATAATTACATTGGTAAATAATGAGACGGGTGTTGGCCAAGATTCTGACCTGTAAAATATCGTTGGTCTTATAGTTGTTCTATAACATTTTCCTTTTAATTTTTGTTAGTAAAATATAAAATAAATGTATACTTGATTTTAAGGACATTACATATTGTTCTTGAATTTCCCTAGAATCTTTAGAGGATTCTGACTTTTTTGGTGAATTTGTAACTTTGTTTGATTGGCTTCCCTCACATGGGGGCAATTGTTTCTGAGGCTAATTATGAAGTAAATAGTTGTCCCTTTTTATTTATTTTATTTATTTTTTATGCATTGTTTGTGTTGTGCTATTCTAGGAGTTATGGTGGTTTGTCGATTCTTCTGTTGTTTATCTATTTTTCAGTTGCATCGATATTCTACTATATTTCCGTCAATATTGTGAATAGCGTGGTTATACTTCCTCAGCTATTGCATTGCATTAACTGAACCAATGACAGTAAGTTACTTGTTGTACTTAGTGTTCGCAACTATCTTTAAAATGATACAATTGTCATGTTTTGCAGAAGAGAAAGCTAACTGACATGTTAGGGTCACAATGGAGCAAGGAAGAGCTGGAGCGTTTCTATGAAGCATTTCGTAAATATGGGAAAGATTGGAAAAAGGTTGGTTTAAATCTATCAGATCCAGTATACTCATGGTTATATTTTAAGAGATCAAGTGCTGTAATTTTATCTAGCCTTCTTTCTATGAAAACGACTACCTCAAATTCTTTGTGATTTATTGGGCTGAAGCGTGCAACTTCATTCTGCTGCATTTTATTACTTAAACTGGGAAGCTGCGATCAAGTCTGCTACTTTTGTTGATTGATCAATTACAGTTTTGTGGTCTTCTGATTTTTGTTTTAAATGGATTATAAGGTGGCCAGTGTAGTGCGGAATCGATCAGTGGAAATGGTGGAGGCCCTTTACACAATGAACAGGGTAAGTGCATTTTTTCGATACATGTCTGATGTCATAGTCCATATCCTCTCAGGATTCATTTTGGTGTAGTACACGTGATGTAAACCTTGGAACTTTTTGTCCAATGTCTCTGACAGTTTACCATGTTAGTACTGTATTTTCAGGCTTAAAGTGGCAATATCTCAACTAGTTGCATTTGCAATTGAAGGAATAGATGAAGCAAGCACCAGAGTTTTTCTTGTTTTCTTACACTAAAAGGGTGCAAATTTCTGCAATTACATCTCTGCATTAGCTGAATGACTTTCAACTGGGCAGATTACATCTTTTGAGGGGTGGCTAAATGAATCTTTTTAACACTGATAAAATCTTGTCACAACTCCAACCCATTGCCTTCTTGGCATGTTATTTTTATTTATTTACCGTTGAGCCTTTATATTGACATTCCTTGTCTGTGCTGTGGATTATGTTCATTTATTAAATTATTATGATTAGATTAGACTCTCAGCATTGTTGTGGATTATGTTCATGTTAATTTGAACATTTGATTAGGTGGTGTTAGTTATGCCATTTTTCTTTTTTGAATTGTAGGCATACAGGAAAGATTCCCATTCATGGTGATGCTTCTGCCAAAGCCACTTTATATAGGGATAGATTTCTGTTGTTGCTACACAGGCTTTCTCGTGATCAGCATTTTTCTAAGCCTGCATTTGATACTGAAAGGTCTCAGTTCGGCAGCTGTGAGGTAACCTGTCTTTCTATTTTGCACATAAACATATCAAGATTAGAGACACATATGTTAATTAAAGTATGCTTATTTATGTGTATATGTTGGGCAGATATCTCCAATTCAGAGTCTCATTAGGCTAACAGGGGGAATATGGGTCATGGGCGTTATATCTCAGTTAGAGGATGGCCATTTCTACTGGGAAAACCTCATTGGAACAGTTGAAATCAAAGTCTAATGCAATATCCTCTACATGTTTATATTTTTCTCTTCCGAGAGACTAATTGTTTGTTTTTGTTTTGAATGCTTGGATTTGGGCTGCCCCATAATCTCCAAAAGCGAAAGTTCTCATTGTAGGCCTTTTTAAATAATGAAAAATAATGCATGAATGTTGAGATTTTTGCAAATATGTCTTTACGTTTATTGCATATAATATTTGCATATATATATATATGATTGTAGGTATTTTTTTTTTTGTTTTTTTTTTTTTTTTTTTTTTGCGACGGTAAGAAGATGGTCGCTAATACATTGTAGGCCTTTTTTAAACTCTTTTGCGACGACAAAATATCAGTCGCTATAAGTAGGTTAGGCGGTCGTAAATAGTTTGCACTGCTATTTTGCGGTCGCAAAAAGTATTTGCCACGCCCACATTCACGACCCTCATTTGCCGTCGCATGGGCCGTCGCAAAAAGTCTTTTGTGACTGTTTTTTTATTATTTGCGACGGCTTGTGGCGGTCGCAAAAAGTACTTTTTTTAGTAGTGAATCTATAATCCAAAGAAAAATTATCATGAATTACACTTATTTCAAGATTAGAGAGAAATCGAATCATAGCAAAATTATGTTCTTGGTACACTACAACAAATAAAAACTTTAGGAACTGAATTTTTTTGTTATTAAAATTAGAAGTTTTGTTGCAAAAAATATTTGAGATCCAATTATTGTCGTCACAATGGTAATTGCTAAAAAGTCATTTCAAAAGTTAAAAAAATGGCTTTTAGCGGCAAAATTTTGAAAATATTGCTAATAAATGTATTTCAAGAACAAAATAATTTGGTTTAATTTTTTTTTACACAAAAATTTGGTCAGAAAATGATAATAATTTATCACTAAATGTCCAATTTCATTGCTAAAAACATAATAATAAATTTTAAAAAAATAATTTTATTTCCAAAACTTTAATTTATTGTACTGTATATATATATATATAAGATTCATGTGACTTTTATCTTACTAGAAGGGTAAGATCTTTGTCATTATGTAATGAGTCATTCCTCAATTTTTTATTTTTATTTTTTTGTTTTTTATTTGTTTCTCTCTTATTCATCAGAATCTCTTCCACTTTAGCAAATGTAAGTGACAGCAAATGGAAGTAGCACCTTGGATAAAAGAGGAGAGAGTTGAAAGAAAAAGAATATGGAGGCAACTTCATCTAATTGATATCCACTAACTGATATTGTGCGTATCGAATACCGCACTAGATGATTATGGACCGGAGCTCCGCACTCGATTGGTTTATTCAGGAATTGAGTCCCTCCAACAGAGAGCACCATTAGAGCTACCCAACTGG
Source organism: Camellia granthamiana (assembly GCA_036172215.1). Lineage (NCBI taxonomy): Eukaryota > Viridiplantae > Streptophyta > Magnoliopsida > Ericales > Theaceae > Camellia > Camellia granthamiana. The sequence continues at coordinate 79,606,983 of CM069905.1, read as the reverse complement.
GGTTAGCCGGATAGCCCCTCTGGTATGAGAGTAAGTGGACGAAGAAGATGAGAGACTCTCTCTAAGTGTAGAGAGAGGAAAGTGTAGAGTGAATTCAATTGTGTTTAAGTGAGTATAATTTAGCTCAACTTAGTTACCTTCAATGTGAAGAGAGTGAGACTTTATATAAAAGACTTTGTTTGTTGCCCAAGATGGTTTCATGGAGCTTTAGTGCTGCAAGGCTCCCTTTAACATTGCTTAATGTGGAGGACCTCCAAGTAGTTGATAATGGAGGCTTGTGCTCTTTGTAATCATGCTTATAACAGATCACATTCCCCGTGCTAACTATTTCCGTGATTTTAGGGGGAAGGGACCAGTTGAGGTGGCAGCCTTCATGTGCATATATTCATAACTTCCACATTTCCCTAATAGGTTACCTCAGCTCAGTACCATTGTTCTTCGGCTCAGCCTTTCACAAGACTATTTGCTCAGACATCTTTGTGTGGGCTCAGCCCACTTTGGTTCTGACGATGGGTTTGACCCATCAGTTCGGTTTATGGATCGAGTTCAGCAACTCAGCCAAGACCAGCACCACGGCTGGACTAGCCTTTTCACTGCAAGTTGGGCCCAAGTGCATGCAGACTTTGGTGGATTATTTATCATGGAGTTGGGCTCAGTTGGCTGGCCCATGTATTCATCTGACCCACTTGGATTTGGTTTCAGTGGATTTGGTTGGCCCAAGGCTTGGCTCTGACCCATTTCATATTCTGCCCCTTCATTTACCCCTTAGTTCGCGCTAAGGTTCCCCTTGGAGGGAGCTACTGTCCAATACCCTAACCGTCGTGTCGCTTTGGATTTGCTCCAGCTCGGCCTTGGTGGCCGTTCAATCCTTACACATGCACTTCTGCATGCGTCCTTTCATAAAGACACGTGGCAGTGTGGCACTGGTGTGCAGAGATAGTGCACCGATTCCATATAAAGGGACGTGATTTTGTACCATCACGCCGTTTAGGGGTAATAAATACCCTAGGGTTGTCAGCTCAACCCCATCGTCTGCTCTAAGTTTTGAAATCTCCAAAACCTCTTCATTCTCTCTTGCTGGTTTTGACGGTGCTCCGCCCAGACACTTACGACCATCATTATGGGTTGTGAATGCTGTCATTCTCATTCCAGTCCCCAAAACCTTCATTCTTCATTGTTTCTTCATTGAATCTTTGTAAGTTCTACTGAAACTCTTCTTTTTTGTTGTTTTTCTATTTATGTCACCATTGTTGGCCCTTGCGCCACTGTTTTCGGTGACTGGTGCCATTTCTCTGTTTCTTGCTTAGTTTAGTTATGTCCTTGCCCTTCTAGGTCTAGACAATGAAAATTTTTCGTACATTGGTGGATACCCTTGAGGCGATGGCCTTATTTCATTGTGACTATGGTATCCCTGATTATGTTACCCTTACGCTGGCTAAGGTCGATGCCAAGCGTATGGTTACAAGAAACACTGTTGTGTTCCCTATTGCCGCTATCGTCGAAGGAGGGGTTCGATTCCCCCTTGACCCATTAGTACTTCGCTTTCTACATCAAGTCCAACTTACTCCGATGCAAGTATCTATTAACCTATTTTGAGTTGTTTGTAGTGTCTTCGCTCTGAACTTGCGATTGGATCTAAATCTCGATGTTTAGGACATCTTGGGTTGTTACACCCTTTCTCACAATAAAGACCATAGTACCTATTACCTCTATGTACGTTCTGTTGACTGCCCCCATATTACCGGTTTACCTGACTCTGATAAGCACAATGATGATTTCTTACAAGTTGGTGGGAACTAGGAGTTCCCTGCTGGGACTGAGATCCAGTCTGAGAGGATGCCTAAAAAAGATTGCTACCCAAGTCTGAATCTTGTGCCCTAGTATTTCTATACTTTTGTTTTGTTTTGTTTTTTTTTTTTTTTTTTTTTTGCTTTTTTTTTTTTGAATGCTATGCTAATGTTGTTCCTCATCTCTTCAGAGGCTTCCCATTACCAACGTAGACCAATCTGTGAGAACATTAAAGCAATCAAGGCCGTCTTGAGATAGAAAAAGAGGTCTACCCCTGAATTGCTGGACTATCAGGCTACTTACCGAACCACAATCCCAAAAAAGGCAAGACTTGCTGCATCCCTACTTGACTTTGATACCAAGATTGACACATCTCCTGGCCCTTTAGTTATAAACTGGCACTGCGGCTGAAGCCTATCTGTTGAAAGGACTCATTCTCCTGTCCCTAATTTCACAGGAGGCAGCTCGATGTCAAAGAGAAAAGTGCTAGTGGATCTAAAGGCAGAAGCTTTTGGCTCTTTTGATGTTCTGGAGACTCCTTTGGTCAAGGCCAAACCAAAGAGTCTAATGGATGTGAAACTGGAAATGAAGGCCTCTGGCCCTTTTGCCATTGCTGACAAACCTAATGCCTTAGTTGCTGAAAGGGCGAAAAAAAAGAGGAGAGAGACCGGTAAGGCTATAGCTGGTGAGGCTTCTGAGGGGCCTGTTGTGGATGAGTCTTTTGAAAAATGGGAGTTGCCCATGCTTCATCAGGGTAGGCCTATTTCTACCTCTGATTCAGTTGTAGCTTCAAGAGATTTTGCTTTTGATTTGACCAAAACTTTGCTACTGCCAGTAGATATGGCAAATCATAACGGACCTTGCAATATTCCAATCTTCAAGAGAACCCTTCAAATGATGACTACTATGAGTACCTCTGTATTTCTTTTTCTGTCCTTACTAGTCTGTACCGTTTCCTTACCTTTAATACCTATTGTTTGTTGCAGTGTATTCAGAGGATGCATTTGCCCATCACCTAAGTTGAAGCATTGGAGAAGGCCGTGCTGAAAGGTTGACAACAAATCTTGAGGCCGAGAAGGAGGGCCGCAGAACTACGGAGAGAGAGATGTTTCATCTGAACAAAGTTGTTGCCTCTGCTAAAAAATCAAAACAAACTGTTGTTGAGGTCTAGGCCTAGCTTGAGGGAAAAGTGGCTGAGTTCGAGGCAGTTGTAGCGGTGATGGCTGCTAAGCGTTTGGCTCTGGAAGCCAAGTACTGGCAGCAGGGCTGGGAGGAAGCTAGAGTTGCCTATAAGGAAGAGGTGTTGGTGTTGTGTGACAAGCTCTTCCTTAAAGGCTGGACAAGTGCCCTGGTTGCTACTCAAGTTCCAGAAGAACCCCTCTGTTCTAGGATGTTGTTATTCCCTCAAAGTCGTTGGGTTTGAAGACTGTTACCACTCCTGCTACTCCTTCATCAAAGATTTCTCCAGGCACTCATTCTGCAAACAAGACTCCAGAGAGCGGTGTTGCCAATGAAATAGTAAATGCTGAAGGGGGTGAGAACCCAGAGACTGAGGCGGCAAGAGATGTGGTTAAGGAGGCTCATGTTTCTCAAGAAGTTGGAGCTGCCTCTACTTTTCCACCCAAAGATGACATGGACAAGATTGTGAACACTGCCCCTGAAATTCCCCCTAATGATGAGAGTTAAAGTGGTTTTTGAAAAGACTTGAAGTTTTTCACATTTTTTGTTCTTTCTTCTGTACTAAAGCTCGGTCTTCCTGAATAGTTTCCTCTTTGTTTGTCAAGATAATTTTCTTCTTTCGATGTTTGTGAGGCCAGATGTGCCTTTTGCTGGATAATGGTACTGATACTTTCTTGCTTTTATGTTTGAATGTTTATCTGTACTGTTTGCCCCTGGTCGAGCACTGTTGAGACCTCTGGGCCGAATAGCTACTCGGTCTGGTTAACTAATATGCTACATGACTATGCTTGTTTTTGCATTGAAAGCAGGAGGTCTTTCTTAGGTCCAGGTTGGTTCTGAAAAACAATTGTTTGCCCCCACCTAGAGCTAAGTAAGATTGATATTGAAGAAATTGTGCCCTGGTAGGACTGCTTAAGTCTGTTGCAACTTTGATAGCACAAGTGTACTTGAAAGAGATGAAGGTATAAAGAAGTGCCTTACTCAGGTTTAGGTTAGCTTGAAAAACAATTGTTTGCCCCCACCTGGAGTTGAGTAAGACTAGTGTTAGAAGTTTGCTCTTGATAGAATATAGCCAAGTTTGTTCCAACTTTGTTTGTATGCAGCAGTGTTGAAGTATTGGTGTCCTTTATACTTAGGAAAGAGTGAAAATTCTGGGGTTTTCATCAGTTGAAAATTTTGTTAGCGCAGTTTCTACCAAGCAATTCCACTTGGCTAGGTTCCATTTTGGTTGCCAAACACAATTCCACCAAGCAATTCCACTTGGCATGTTTGAGTGCAAACCAAAACCAAATTTCGTTCGGTCGCTCTGAAACTAATTCCATTTGGTAAACACCAAAGCTAATTCCATTTGGTAAACACCAAAGCTAATTCTGTTTGGTAAGAACCAAAGCTAGTGTCGTTTGGTAAACACCTGAAAATTACTTTTATTTCGAACTATGCCCCTAGAGCTTGGATTTTAGGGGCTAGGTTAATTAGTAATCTATTTTGGCTGCACTGGTGCTGGAAACAAAAGTTTAGAGAAGTGGGGAGACATTTCTATTAATCAAAAAATGAATGCCTTTACACTTGATAGATAATTTAGGGGGAATAGTCTATTGATAGTGCTTTTTGAGGTTTGTTACATTCCAGGGCCGAGGTATGGCTTTGCCCTTTAGATCCTCTAAGTAGTATGCTCCATTCCCAGCTATGTCTGTAACCTTGTAAGGACCCTCCCAGTTAGGTACTAACTTACCTTCGCCAGGCACCCTTTTGTGATCCATAACTGTCTTTAGAACCAACTCCTTAGGTGTAAATTGTCTTGGGAGAACTTTTTTGTTGAAACTCTTAATAAGCTGCGGCTGATAGGCTACAAGTCTGATCAGTGTTGCTTCTCTTCAGCCTTCTACTATGTCCAGTGCCTATGTTATAGCTTCCTCATTACTTGGATCTTCGAACAGTTCTGACCGGATGGTTAGGAGATCGACTTTCAGTGGGATAACAACCTCTATTCCGTAGGTCAAGGAGTAGAGTGTCGCGCCGTGGTTTGGTAGGCCCACAATACATGGGGTAACTCTTTAACCCACTTCCCTTTTTCATTTTCAATCTGCTTCTTTACTCTGTTAATGATGGTCTTTCTTGATGACTCTGTTTGCCCATTGCTCTGTGGGTATCCCGGAGAGGAGTTCCGATATTCGATCTCGAGATCGACACAAAAATTCTTGAAAATCTTTCAATCAAACTGCATGTAGACACCCCATTTTTGACTAACCTTAAGACTCAGACGTCGTCGACTGAGCACTCGGTGATGGTGCATGTTGTGCTCGTTTAGAGGTTTCGGAGTTTTGGCTGAGAGCCTCGCCTCCGGGCCTCTGAACTCTTTTGTGCTTCGGCTCGGTTTGTGGACCGAATCTTGTTTCTCTTCTCAGAGGGAGGGAGAAGTCTCGTAGACCACTTTTCATGGTCGTAGACCACATTTCCCGTTTGGAGACTAGTTTCCGATTTTTGGAACCTTTGGCCGCGCGCCTTGTCTCGGGACCGCTTAACATTCTCCGTTTGGCGTGGTTTTTGAACCATACCTTGTTGCCTCTGCCTAGAGGAACACTGTGGTCTAGGAGACCACTTTTGTGGTCACATACCACTTTTGGTGCTCGTAGAATAGTTTTCGAGGCTTTCGGCCGCGTGCTTTGCCTCCCGATCTCTCGTCTTGCATCCGCTTTGGTTTGTTTTTGGTACAAACCTTGTTTTCCTTGTTTGGAAGGTCATCCAAGGGTGGGAGACCAGCATTTCTTCTGGCCGACCACTTCTTCCTCTGCCAGCCAATTTTCTGGTTAGACAACTGGCTTTCTTGGTCTTTGGGCCATCTTTTCTGGTCGACCACCACACAACAGCATTGTTTTCATGCCCTGGACTCTCTCCCACCATGGCCGACCAGTTTTTGCTCTCAGAGGCCACTTAAAGTGGTCGGCCGACCACTTTAAGTAGCAGGCCAACCACTTCAGGTGGTCGACTACTTTTTGACACCTTTTTGGAGATATTTTGCTCCAGCTGGCACAGCTAGAGGACATTAGGGCCATCCTCCATACATGTGTATGGAGGGATTGCCTTGGTGCTTAGCTTCTCCTAGAAGCTTTGCCTTTTCTCTTCTATAAGAGGGAAGCTCCCCCTCCCTCCTCTAGGTCTAGAAAATTGCCGTTAGAGAGATACACATAGCTTTGTATCTATCTTGCTTGGTTCTTCATTTTTGTGCTTCAAAAGTGTATATTTGTCTTAGTTTGACACACAAACACACACTCAAACACCATCCTTGGGTAGCTGAGGTGCTAAGGAGTTATTTTTGGTGTTCTTGGACTGATTTAGGCTCAAAGAACTTGCTAGAGTTGCAGTAGTAAAGAAGGTCTTCAAGGGTGAGTCTTTGACGTTTAAAGCCCCCATTCTTGCCTAAGCTTTTGAGCCTATTTGCATGCTGCTTTGAGCTTAACTTATAACTGAAAAAAGTTCCATTTTTAAGTGCTTAAACTAGTTGTTTTAGGTCACTTTTTCGTTTGGGGTGATTTACCCCGTCTTAGGCCTTGTTAGGCCTTATTTTGAGCCATCCCTTTAGGCTCTTGTTGAAGCCTTTGCATGACCTTTCTACCACTAAAATCCAGAGGATTTTCAATGGTGGAAAGGTGGTTTTGGTGTCCTAGATAGGAGAGGGTCATCCCCTCTCCTTGTATTGTGTTTACTAGCTTCATATGCCTTATGTTTGAGCACCTTTGTTAAGCTTACGTTGGCCATATCTTAGCTTGTATTTGTGTTTATTTTGCTTAGGCATAACACTATTTTTGCTTGCTTTGGTCACTCTATGCATGGTTAATACACTTGTAGTGTAAATTACACAAACTAGCTTTATGTGCTTCATGAAATAGCATGTCATTCTAGCTTGTATTCTTTCCATTTCAGCATGTTTTTGGTGATGTTTTGCCATGTCATGACTCTGTTTTGGTTTGGTTTGGTTGGCCTTTGCATGCCTCATGCACATGTAGTGTAATGCCATGAAATAGCCTAACATGCATCATGTTGTAACATGTCATTTTAGCATACTTTTGGCTTCGCTCTGAGAAGACTTTGTTCATGTTTTACCATGTTTAAGGTTTGATTTGTGTTGTCTTTGTCATGCATGACTTTCTTTGTATAGCTATGGTTCAACCTAGCTTGTTAGCTTTGTGTGTTGAGTCCTCTAACATGCATTGCTTGGCCTATTTGAATGATTTGGCATCATTTATTTTGTGATTTCAGTCCATGGTTCATGGCCATGCATTCACATTTGTCACTCATTCAATGCGTTGGAGGGTTTCCCCTTTTATGCCTTAACATGAACCATTGCCTATGCCTTAATGTCTTAGCTTGCGAGCCATCATTTCAATGTGTTTTTGGGGTTATTTTTCTATGATATAACTTTGATTTTTATTGGTTGAGTCATCCCATGCTTGGTCTTAATAGGTGTAGTGTAATACACCTTATTTGCCTTGTATTCATCATGCCTTATGCCCCTCATGCTAGCTTGTTTGGGCCTACTTCCATGCATGTTTTAGACTCATTTTAACATGTACTAGGACTGTTTTGGTTTGCCTTGGTCACATGCTTCATGTTTTGTATACTTGTAGTACAAATGCTCTTGCTTGCCTCAAGCTTTGAGCACCATTGCATGCTTCATTTGTGTTGTGTACATGATTTGTCATCACTTAACATGACATTTTAGAGCATTTAGCATTGCCATGTTCCTACCTCAATCATGCTTTAAGTGCCTTTGAGTGTCATGCATTGTTGCCTAGTTTATGCCTTAGCTCGTATGCTTGCATGCCTAGGCCTTCGAGCCCTCGTCTCAGCATGTTTAGGTCCTTATTTTGACCTACTTGAGCTCTATCCATGCTTAGTTCATGCATTTGTGCCATGTATTGCATGCCTCCTTTGTAGTCCTCTTTACTAACTTCATGCTTTAAGGACCCTAGCATGCCATATTTGTGTTGTTTGAATGATTTGGCATCATTTCTTGCCTCATTTCAGTGCACTTAGTGTTGCTACACTTCCATGTTTTTCACTCTTTAAGTGTTCTTGAGAGTTGCACCTTAGTGCCTTAATTGTAGAGCCAATTGGCATGCATGCTTGTATGTGTTTTCGGCGCCTTCATTTTAGCATTATGGCCTCTATTTTGGGCATGGCTGAGGTCTGTCCATCTTGGTTTAAGTCCATTGAGCATGTTTCATTGCATGTTGTCTACATACGTAGGCCATATTGCGTTGAGTATGCCATGATCATATTGCATTGAGTATGCCATCTTACATTGCATTGTGCATGCCATGTGGTTATTTGTATTGTGCATGCCAAGTTGTTTCTTTGCATTGAGTATGCATGTTCCTAACATTGCTAAGTTGCCCTTGTAGCATCGCATTGTGCATGCATGCATTAGCATTGTTCGTATGTCATTTGCTTTGTTAAGTTGATCATGTCATATTGCATTGAGTATGCCATGTTGTTTACATGATTGATTTAGCATTGTATATGCCATGTTGTTTGCATGCTTAGCTCACATTGCATCGAGTATGCCATATTGATCATTGCATTTGTTTATGCCATGTTCATTGCATTGTGTATGCTAGTTGCCATTTGCATTGCATATGCTAGCTGTTGCATGCTGTAGACACCCCATTTTTGACCGTCCTCAAGACTCGGACGTCACCGTTTGAACACTCGGTGATCATCCATGTGTGTGTTCGTTTGGAGTTCCCGGAGTTCTCGGCTCGCGCGCCTTGCCTCAGGACCTCCGAACTTGGCTGTTTTGTGTCCGGTTTTGCACCAGACACCTGTGTTTTGCCTTAGAGGGGCAGGGAATGCTTTGTGATGCATCCCCACATACCACCGGCTGTGGCTAGAGGCCACCGGCTGGCTGGTGTTGCCACCGGCACTATATTGTGCCGGTCGGCACTTAATTTTGTCAAAATGACATTTTTTGCCGGCCGGACACTGTGCACTTGCTTTCTGAGATATTTTCAGACAGCTGTGTGCCATTGGCTTCCCCTCCATACACGTGTATGGAGGGATGAGCCCTTGTTTGCTTAGCTTGTAAGTCTTACAAGTTCTATAAGAGGAAGACTCTTCTTCTTGGCTTAGGGTTGGGAATTCTTGAGAGGTTTCAGCCATTTTTAGAGAGAACCAAGCTCTGGTTTTAGGGTTAAGATAGATACACACCCTATCTCTCCCTTTCTCTTTTGCTTTCTAGGTGTTTTAGTTCATATTATTGCACTAACACACCTAGTCTTCCACCTTTTCTTGGCATTCTTGAAAATCAGAGCTTATTCTTGAAGTTCTTGACTGATTTGGAGCTCAAGGGACGAAGCACAACAACCTTTGTGAAGATAGTCATCAAGGGTAAGAAACTACCCCTTTATTCCCCATTTTTGCAATCCTTTTTTACCTAGTTTAGAACAGTTTTTGTGCTTAGTCTATAACACATAAAAGTTCTGATTTTTGACCCCCTTTATTGTATATTAAGAGTGCTTAGTGGTTTGGGGAGGTTTGACCCCCTTTAGACCTTGAAAAGGGTCCCTTTTTGTGCTATTTTGGAGAGATCCGGGACTAGTGTGTTTGGGCCTCTCCACCACTGAAATCTTGAGGGATTTCAGTGGTGGAGATGGTGCCATAAAGTCCTAGAAAGGGAAGGGCCACCCCCTCTCCTTGATGTCCTTGAAAAGGGCAAGTTTTGCCTCTTGAGAGAGCACCATGCTTGAGTGTGTGTTGAACATGTTTGGCTTGTTTTCCATGCTTATATTGCCATGATATAACATGTTCTTAAGTTGGTTTAGGTCCCTTATGCATGCTTAGCATAGTTGCCTTGTAATGCCTATTTGATGCTTTAACATGTCTAGGTTGTATGCCTTTGTTTTGAACATGTTTTAGGCCTAGATCCATGAAGCTTGTGTGCTTATTTTGACATGTTTTAGCTCTGTCCATAGCCATTTGGGTTGATATTGGCATGTATCATATAGCTCCTTTGCATTTGGCTTGTTGGCCTTGAGAGTATGAGTGTGTAGCATGCCATGCTTGCTTCATTTTTGATAGTTTGGAACCATCTAGCATGCTATTTCAGACTTTTTGGTGTGCTTGTATGCATGCTTTAGTTGCTTCTTTAATGCTTTAAAAGCATGAGTTGAATACTCCATGTTTTGGTCATGTTGCATGCCTTTGTACTTGAGCCTCTTAGATGCCATCTAAGTAGTCCTTTGGGCCCATTTTGACATGCTAAAAATCTGTTTTGGGTTGATCAATTCATGCCATAATTGCTTTGTCTTGGTTTGGTTCAAACCCCCATTGACTTGCCTTGAGCCTAGGCCATTTGCATGCTTTGTTTGGCATGCTTCATTGCATGATTTGGCATCATGTTTAACTTGAATTTCAGAGCTTTAAGTGCATACTAGTTGCCCATGTTTGGTCTCTTTAAGTGTGCATGAGAGTTGCTTTTGTATGCCTAAGTCTTGAGCCTTAACACTTGCATGTGTGTGTGTGCATTTGGTCTCATTTTCTAGGCACTTTGGCCACTGATTTTAGGCCCATTTTGAGTTGCCCAATTCATGTCTAAGTCCATCATTTCATTGGTTTGCATGCTTGCCTTATATGCTTGTTTGCATGCTTGCATAAGTGTATCACATTGTCCACATTGCATGCTAGTTACCATGTCTAGGATTGCATCACATTGGCATGCATGCTAAGCCTCTTGAAGTGAGTTTGATAGAGGTTTAGCACACTTGTTTGTTTATGTGGTTTGCATGCATTCGAAACCAAAGTTGCATTCTCGGTTCTTTGGGCCATCATGCATAGAAATGCGTGATTGGTGGTCCGAGAACCGAGGCACATCTTCCTTTGAGTCTAAAACATGATAAGAGGTGTGTTTGGTGCATACATGCCTTGAATCACATTGCCATGCATTTTGTTGTCCTCTGCTGCTGTGGTCTGCAGGTTCTGCAGGAATTTTGTGCCGACCAGCACTGTTTAGTGCCGACCGGCAGTCAATTGGCAGCCGATAGCTTCATTCAGTGCCGGTGGCCATATCCTTCAGCCGGTGGTGCTCCCCAATGCCCTGAGAGGCACTCCTGGGACTTTGGAAATTTTCTGAGGAGGATATCAGGAAAAACAGAGGCACACTTGCATGACAGTGCGATTCCGAGCGAATCCCGGGCGCGCGACGCATTTGGACCCTCCTCCCGAGGCATTTACTGCTTTAATTAGATTAATTATTTGTCTAATTAATTTAGTCAATTTGTAATAATTAATTAGCTTGCGTAGTTAATTAATTTGTATTATTCTTTTAGTCCCTCCGAGCGAGGGCAAATTTGTAATAAGTGTGTGTGAGTAGGTGTATGTCTTCCAATCCCCACTTCTTTCTATCCCTTTTATTTACCTGCTTACGATGGTAGATTAGGGCATACTTATTTTAGCATACCTTATGCAATGCATGCGTGCATTCATGCATTTGTTTACATGCACCGGGCTCGGTACATCATACAAACTGCATTGCAATTTTCAATTTCTAATTGAATACGTGCATCAAATGACTGCATTTCACATGTCATGTTTAGGGTTAGCCGAGCCTATTCTAGATTACATCTTGTCTGTGTTGCATTAGCCACTTAACATGAGCTAGGTCATGCATGTTTGCTAACTAGTTTACTGTTTTTGGCACGGAGTACGATGTAAGTATTTTACGCTTTAGCATACCACATGCGTGTGAATGTTGCCATAACAGTATGCTTACCATGCGGCTAAGTGCTTACATGAGATAAACTGTTTGAATGCCTGTGGGTGGAGGTTGGATTGCGTGAGTTGGAACAATTCATTGAAACCCGCATTTTAGCCTACTTGCGAGTAGCACAAAAATTAACACGTTTTTCGAGACAAAACGGATATGCAATGTTTATTTCCAAATTAGGCAATCTAGTCTATACTTTTGTGTTGTGAGCATCACATAGTAATTCTAGGCTAATAACCGGAATAAGGACGCATAAAGTTTTCAAAAACGGATATCATGGTTAGTAGAGGCCGGTCTTCGGACCGGGCGAAAGGGGGTGCTCATAGCTGACCTTCCCCGATCGTACCCAAGCTCCCGAGCCAAGTCACTTTGGTGACGACGGACATGTGGCCTTCGGCACCGAGTCAGGGTTTCCTAAATTTCCCCTTTTAAAATATTTAGGTGGCGACTCTGTAATCTGGCAAAGCAGTCCATGTTTGGCACTACTTTTCAAAATCTGTTTTTCTTCAAAACGATTTGCCGGATTTGGACTCTTTGGTTCAGATTTAGAACCGTCACACGAAAGGGAGTCCGAACTGTAGCGTAGCGCGAGGTCCCCCCCGCGGATGTGCTACACATGCATTAGCATTGTGCATGCCATTAGCCTTGTTAGGTTGTTCATGTTGCGTTGCATGTTTGTATGCTTAAGTCATATTGCATATTCGCATGCTTGAGTTGCATTCCATGCTTGCATGCTCGAGTCGTATTGGGTATGCTAGGTTGCTAGTTGCATTGAGTATGCCATGTAGTTGCATGTTTGCATGCTAAGGTTGCATTACATTGCATTGAGCATGCTATGTTATGTGTTGCATTGTGTTTGGAATAGGTGTTAGTCCAAACACGGGAAACGAGGGACGTTTCATACTTAAAGTGGTGAAACGTGTCTTAATTCCCGGTCGCCGACGATCTTGATCATACATGATAAAGTTTTAGGCTTTATGTGTTTACTTGTGCATTCATTTCCATATTGAATTGTGCAACTTCGCCTCTCAGCCATCATGCATTGAAATGCACGATTGGTGGCCCGAGGGTCGAGAACCACACCCCCTTGAGTTCATGACATGATAGGGAGGGTGGTTGTGCACACATATCTTGCAAATACCTTGCCATGCCCTTTCTTGCTATCTGTTGCAGCAAATTGCAGTTTAGCAGCAACAACTGGTCGGCCAGCCAGAAAAAGTAGCTGGCCGACCACTTTTTTGGTTTTTCAACAACCAAAAGTGGTCGGCAGGTGTTCCTAGAGACCAAAAGTGGTCGGCCACCCTCCCATAGGATTCCCAAGGTGGATTTTCATCTTTCTGGAGCTTGGTGCAAGTTTCTGAGAACAAATGAAAACAGAGGCAAATCGAGGCATCGCATTGGATTTCCGAATGAGGCGACCGGGCTTGCATGCATTCCTCTCCCTCTGAGGCTCCTGTTTCATTGCTTTCCTTAGCTGCCATGCTTAGATAGCTAGCTTATGCTTTGGTTTGTACCTTAATAGTTAATGCGTTAGCTATTCAATTCATTTTGTAATAATTAGTTAACTAGGATTAGTTAATTAATTTGTTGTATAATAGTTAGTTTAATTAGCTTAGATTAGCTAGTTAACTTCTTATTCGGTCCCTCCTTCGAGAGGGCGTATTGTTGTAATAAGCGTGCGTGTGTGTGATGCATGTCTTCCAACCTCTATTTCTTTCTCCCTTTTACTTAACCGCTTATGCTGGTTAGTTTTAGGGCATATTTCATTTAGCATACCTTTTGCTTGTATGTGTGCATCCGTTCATCTGTATTGCATGCACCGGGCTCGGCGCATCATGCTAACTGCATTGTACTTTCAATACATTACTTGAATACGTGTTTAATAGCATGTTATCAAGTTGCATTTCACATGACATCTTAGGATAGCCGAGCCTATCTAAGTTGCATTTTCGCAGGTGTTGCATTAGCCATCTTAACATGAACTAGGATCATGCATGATTTCTAACTAGTTCTTTGTTTTGGCTCGGAGTACATTGTAAGTGTTTACGCTTTAGCATACTGCATGCGTGTTAATGTTGCCATGAAAGCATGCTTGCCATAAGGCTAACTGCTTATTTGATATAACTGCCTGAATGCCTGTGGGTGAAGGTTGGATTACTTGAATTGGAACAGTTCATCAAATCCTCGTTTTAGCCTACTTGCGAGTAGCGAACTTCAAACCATTTTCCAAACAAACGGATATGCGATGCTTTGTTCCAAATTAGGCGATCTAGTCTATACTTGTTTGCTGTGTGCATCACATAGTAGGATTAGCTAATTAACCAGAATAAGAGCACATGTGTTTTCAAAAACAAAATATCATGGTTAGTACAGGCCGATCTTTGATCGGGCGAGCGGGGTGCTCATTAAATGACCTTCCCCAATCGTACCCAAGTTCCCGAGCCGAGGCAACTTTGGTGATGACGGACATGTGGCCTTAGGCACGAGTCAGGGTTTCCTAAATTCCCCCCAAAATAAAATATTTAGGTGGCGACTCTGTATCTGGCAAAGCAGTCCATGTTTAGCACTTCTTTATTAAAAATTAGTTTTCCAAAATGATTTGCTGGATTTGGACTCTTTGGTGATTTATCGGTATCACATCGCACATTGTGAGATTAGATTCAGAACCGTGACATTTGAGTCCGAACTTGTAGTAGCTAGAAAACGAAACGGATTTCGTGCCTTCACAGCGCGGAGCCCGATGAGTCCTCCGGCCCGTCTACAGTTTCTGGCAACTCTGCTGGGGATTTAGAGAACTTGACTCGAATTCATGATATCTTGTTTTGACTATAGTTATGTGTCTCTTTGCATTGCATTTGCATTGGTGGGGCTAGGACACTGTGTTTGTCGTATGCTATTCCTGAACGGTTTGCCGGAGGATCGCTTTGAGAAACGTGCCATAAGACTGACCGGTTGCGAGCTCTGCCATGACGGGAACACAAACCTCGGTTTTTACTGAGGCACCCTTTTTGACCATTCGACCTAGTGCATATCGGAATCCATAGTGACTATTCCAAACTAGGACAGGTTGCTTACCCGATCATAGGTTGTTTGAAACCGCTGTGTGCGTAGTGAAACCCTAGCTCCTGACAAAATAGGACAGGGAAACCCTACCCCTCCATAGGGATGTTTTGGCTTTCATTTGTTTGCTATGTGCTTTTAGAGTGCGTCTCTACAGGAATGCACGTATCAGTTTACAAAGTCTGGGTATCAGGCCTGAGGGCATCAGAATTTTGGGAATCAGTTTTACCTGAGGATATCGGTTTACAAGCAGAATTTTGGGCAGAGTTCAGTAGAGAGTACAGTCATTCAACTATGCTCGTATCTATTCCAGTGAAATTAGGCTGAGATGCTGTCTGTTTTCTCTTTTGTTAGGTAGTCTTGGAACCGTAGCTTCAGAAGGCTCCAATATCCCCCAAGGTTCATTAGATTTGTGTTGATAGACTTTGTCAGGTCAGAGATTCAGTTCAAGAGCAGTCAGTGTTTTCCTTCGCTGAGGCAAGGCAAAGAAAGACCAATCAAGGCTCACTAGTTCATCTGATCCATTAGTCACCAGTCACATCACCTCTGTTCAGTTCAGCAGACTCGTGATGACGCAAAATTCAGAAGAAATTGTGGTCATGGTAGCAGCATTAAACTAGGGAATTGCCATGCAGGGTGAGACCGATGTTGAAATACAATGCCCGCCCAAGTCACCTGCCGCGCACCCAATCTGGGAACCCCAATTATTCCAAACCCGTGAGCCCACCACTTTTGAGCTGATGGGAATGATCGGCGATCTTCAGAGGTCCATGGCTGATCTAACCTACGGAATGTCGGCTCCGCTGTCGACCACATCATATGCCAAAAATTTCATGCCAGAAGAGCCCCCGCTATTGGGGCGGATTGTAATTGAACTCAGCCAACCTGAACCCATCCTAAGTATAGCCAATGGCATGTCAACAACAATCGGGTTCCGCTTTGATGTAGCAACCCAAACCTTCGACCAAGCTGAGGTGAGTGGTAAGAACAAGGTGGAGACGGACACTGATCCCTATGAACAACTTCTGCATGCTGTTGAGGCTTTGAAAGTCGAGGGACTGTACAAACAGCAAGTGCTCGCAGTTATTGCAAAAACCGTGGATGATATCTTTGTCACTCAGAACGAGGGCAGTTCGAGCCAAGGGGAAAATCGGGAGAAGGGCCGTCATACCAGAACTGTTCCTCTCAACCCTAATCCTGCACCCGGGAAAGATCAGCAGACTAAGCCAGTCCCTGCCAACCCTTTTTCTAGTGCACCCAGCAAAAATCCACAAACCTCGAAGTATCTACCCTGAGGTCGCAGGGTCTTTCATGCCCTCTACATGCTTTTGTCCAAGGCTCTTCAAATCCTTGCTGAAAAGGGGCATCTTAAACCCCTCGAGCCTCGGCCTCTCCCTGCTCGTCTTCCACCAGGTCATGATACTACCCAGTACTGTGCATACCATCAACAGACTGGTCACAGCACCGACAATTGCTTCCGTCTTCGCCACGAAGTACAGGACTTGTTTGACAACGAGGTCATCCTCTCACCAAGCTCAGCAAAGTCTATTGTCACTGGATCAATGAATCTGGAGGATAATGTGATGTGATAAGGAGATGAACCACCTACGGGTGGCACTCAGTTTACTTAAGATGTGGCGTATGGCACGCACTATTTTGAGCATTTGCGAATGCTAGTTTTTGTACTTTCTGACTTGGCTATTCAGTCAGTTTTGTTGTCTTGTATATAGTCAGTCTTTTTGTACTATGTCAGTTGGGTCTGTCTTGTTGTATCAAGTCAATCTTGTTGCACAGAAGTCGGGTGATTTCAGGGGTGTTACCTCAAATATCACTTGCTTGTTTTTGTGTTTGTCTTTTCGCTTTCTTTTGAGTCTGTTTCTGCCATAGAGCCAGTTACACCAGAAGATCTGAATGAAACAGCGGTGGTTTTCACACTTTTGTGTTTGTTGCTATCTTGAACCTGTTGTGCCAGCAAGTTTGAATGAAACGACAGTGCATTTCACCTGCTCTTCTGTGCCTTGAAATTATTGCATTGACCTAAGTTTTTCAGAACTTTTTGAACATTGTGATAAAAACGAAGAGGAAGGAATTCCTCAGGTTTTGCAAAATTTGATCAGCTGAGAGAGAGAGAGGCGTGCTAAACCCTTAATGATTGAGATCATGCTTGTTAATGTGAGTACTGAGAAGGATCGTGGCTTGATCCAGATTGGTTCTATACTGTCTTCAGCGCGAGCGACTAGTCGCTTTCTTAAAAGATTTCAAAAAATGTTTTGCGTAGTCCTGCGAAGACTTGTGTGGAATCGTTCTTGAGATTATGCAGATTAGGATTGCTCTCAGCCTCGTGACTCGACCCCCTTTGCTTTCAAATCTTGAACCTCAATTCAGAATGTTCAAAGGTCCATCATGATGTGAGGCTTGTACGGCCAGATTTGAAGCAGCCCTCAAACAAGAGGCAAGAAAGTTAGATCAAGAAGATCAGATGTGATCAAAAGAAGCTTGTGAAGCTAGAACAGGAGCACCCCTCGAACTAGGGGCAAAAATGTCAGATGTGCTCGAAGAGTCAAAAATTGCGACATTTCTCACGCTAATGAAGATCGACAAGAATGCCAAATCCCAAAAGGGAGGAAAGAAGAAAGTATTGCTCAAGGACAACCGAGTTCCTATCCACAACACTAGGGGCAAATTCAACCCCCATTGGATGGACTTCTACATCATCAACAAACAGTAGCCATTCTTTTGGATTCAGATGGCTTTGAGATCCAAAAGCCATTTGACATGGACAAAGCTACACTTTTACCCTTTAGAGGCTCGCTGGGCCGAAAACCTGGAAGGGCGACCCAGGCAAAAGTTAGAGCAAATGTAAAAAGAAAAGAAAAAGAAAGAAAAAAAAAGGAGAAAAATGAAGAAAATGCGAAAAATGAAAAGAAAAGAAAAAATGAAAAAAAGAAGAAAAAAAATGAAAAGAAAAGAAAAATATAGCTCGCAAGGTTGAAAACCCAGAAAGGACGCCTTGGCAAAAGTTAGAGTGCAAAAAGAGAGGTTAATACCCGAGTGTACCTTAACCCGAACTACGTAAGGCTTGATTCCCATGTTTGGGATATGTAGGCAACTTCATTCTGAAGTCCATCCATAAACACTTCCAAATCGATTCTGTCCATGTAATGGTTTTGATCATCTTTGTCTTCTCTATATCCGAGAGTTCGGTTGTGATCGTCACTTTGAGGACTGATTACAGTGTGCTGCGGTGCTATTCAAACAAGGGGCAACTTTCCGTTGCCCTCCATTATGCTACGATGCTATTCAAACAAGGGGCCATTTCCCATTACAATGTCATTCAGACGAGGGGCACTTTTCCATTGTTTTGGATCCGAGGTTGTGCATCTCAAGAGTAAATTCTGTGTTGGTCGAGCGGTAGCCATTTGCAAAAATAGTTTGTGAGAATTTTTTTACTGAAGTTGACTAATTCTCTCGAAAATTATTTCATTATTTTCCAAAACTGGACCATTTCTTGGACCCAAAAAGGAAAATTTTCAGTGCTCATAATCTGACTTGCATGATTTTAAATCAGAAAAGTTGAACAAGTATGTTAATCTAACTCTCATATTGGTCAAAATTGTTTTAGTAGAAAACCAAAACAAAAAAAACAAAAAAAAAATGGTCAAAATGATGAACTAGGGGCACAGTTGAGTCAGGTGTTCTGTCTTTTCCCCATTGTCAACATACTTGCCAGAAAGGGCACTCTACCTGCTAGAACAAGGCATAACTGAAGTTAACAGCAAAGGGCTGAAAGCTCTCTCATCCTCCAAGCAGCAAGGTATCAAGCTGAGTGTAAAGCATGAATTGGAATGGATCAAGACACTCCACTCCCTCATCCAGGGCATCGACTAGACGTCACTGGAAGAAATAGCCGTGAGCTGATAATGTTGGGCATGAGCCCGCAACTTCCTGCTTATCCATCAACCACCCAGGGGAGGGATAAAAAAGAAGAGAGATTAAAGAATAGAGAGGTGTACATTGAGAGAAAAAGTAAGAAAAGGGTTTTTTCAGAAAAACAGAGCCTGAGGGCCGAGTGATGTGAGAATCACAAATGAGAAAAGGGTGGGAAAAAATACCCACAGAAATAGGCTCCCTGTGCACGTCTGAGTGTTGTGTCTTTTGCTTTGTCTCGATTCTTGTTTTGAGTCGTTTCGAGTGTTTCTCGATGTGTTTAGGTTGTTTACCTTTTGTTTTTCTTTGTTGAGTCATAGTGCGCTGTGTTCAGTCGTAGGCTCAATACCCGGTTAAGAACTCATTTCTTAATTTCAAAAATAAATCGTTTTGTGCTCAGAGTGCTGTGTCATTCTCCACATTTGTGCAAAACAGGATTTGTTCTTTCATAAAATTGTGGGGTTCAACCTAGATCATGTGAGAATAGTAAAACCAGGACCTATCTGAAGCTATATAGGTTCCAGACTTCAAAGCAAAAGAAAAGAGGGAAAACTTGGAGCATCCGAGTTTGTCTCAACTTCTTCAAGTTTCGTCATTGCATCCCGTGCGTTCAAAATGAGCTGCGTGTTCAGAATGAGCAGTATGCTGTACAAGCTGTGTGTTCAAAATAAACCGAGTACTGTGTTATGAGCTGTGTGTTCAGAGTGAGCAGTATGCTGTATGAGCTGTGTGCCAAATAAACCTAGTACTATGTTATGAGCTATGTGTTCAGAGTGAGCAGTATGCTGTATGAGCTGTGTGCCAAATGAACAGAATACTGTGTTATGGGCTGTGTGTTCAGAATGAGCAGTATGTTGTATGAGCTGTGTGTTCAAAATGAAAAGAAAACTGTGTTGACAGTTTCAAAGCCAGAATGGCGATCAAAAGTGCTCTTCCTGAGTATCGTTCCATGCCAGGGGCATCTTGGCTGTGTTTGCGATGAGTTCCTAGGAGATCAATTGCGGTGATGAAAACTAGAGTTCGAATGGCTGATGCCTAGAACACAAAGGTTTGGAATTTCCAAGACTAAAGTCTGGTTTGAATACCCAGGGGTGTATCCCCGGCTTGAAATCTATATGGAAGCCCCATAGGTTGAGGTAGTGGGTGTGCGCCTCAGTTCTGGATACTGAATCAACCTAGTCTGTCACCCCATTGAAGAATAGGGAAAGTTGTGAGTATGATCAGGAACAAAAGTGGCATCCATGGTTTCCCCAGCAGATGTTGCTCCTTGTCAGCGTTTCAGGACCTTTGAACTGTGAGTTGAAGGTAAGAGTTCGAAGAACACAAATGGGAGATCCCCGTCAGAGTAGAGCGGTTTATCGCCACTCACCTCTTGAGGTGCTTTCTGAAGTGCTGCTTTGTTTGTTTATCACTTTCTTTTGGCATCATGCATTGTATTGGATTCTACCTATCAAGTTTCTTTCTCGTTCATGCACAGTATTGTATGTACTGTTCATTCAGAGAAGTTCCGGTTTGGTTTGACTGGTACCTTCCTCCTCTTGCGTTTGGCGCGCGTTTGGATACCTTTCTCCTCTCGCGTTCGACACGCGTTTGGGTGACTGCGCTTTCTTGCACAGTCCTTTTCCTCTCTCACATGTGCTACGCTGAGAGGTTCTCCCTTTCCTCTCTAGCGTGTGGTACGCTGAGAGGTTTTCCCTTTCCCCTCTCGCGTGTGATACGCTGAGAGGTCTACTCTCCTTCATTTTGAAACACGGGGATACGTCCCTATGTCTCTCCCTCTTTCGTTTAGAGCATTTGGAATACGTTCCAATGCTTGTACTATTTTGAAACACAAGGATACGTCCCTATGTTTCTCCCTCTTTGGTTTAGAGCATTTGGAATATGTTCTAATGCTCGTACCATTTCGAAACACGGGGATACGTCTCTACGTTTCTCCCTCTTTGGTTTAGAGCATTTGGAATATGTTCCAATGCTTGTACCATTTCGAAACACGGGGATACGTCCCTATGTTTCTCCCTCTTTGGTTTAGAGCATTTGGAATATGTTCCAATGCTCGTACCTTTCCGAAACACCGGGGATACGTCCCTATGTTTCCCTTTCCTTCGGGAAACACGGGGATACGTCCCTATGCTTCCCTTTCCTTTGGGAAACATGGAGATACGTCCCTATGTTTCTCTTTCCTTCCGGAAACACGGGGATATGTCCCTGTATTTGTCCCTTTGTTCCTTCCTCACACAATTTTCAGCGTGTTTGGAATTTTGTTGACCTCTTCTCACGATTTCAGCGTGGTTAGAGTTTGGTTCTTCCTCACACGATTTCAGTGTGTTTGGAATTTTGTTGACCTCTTCTCACGATTTCAACATGGTTAGAGTTTGGTTCTTCCTCACACGATTTCAGCGTGTTTGGAATTTTGTTGACCTCTTCTTACGATTTCAGCGTGGTTAGAGTTTGGTTCTTCCTCACACGATTTCAGTCTGTTTGGAATTTGGTTGACCTCTTCTCACGATTTCAGCGTGGTTAGAGTTTGGTTCTTCCTCACACGATTTCAGCGTGTTTGGAATTTGGTTGACCTCTTCTCACGATTTCAGCATGGTTAGAGTTTGGTTCTTCCTCACACGATTTCAGCGTGTTTGGAATTTGTCTCAAGCTGCATTGAGCACGCTCCGGATTGGTTGTTTTGGGATTTATTTTTCCCTCTTTTTTCATTCCAAGTGTGGTTGGAATACGTCCCCCTTTGCATCTACTGTATTGCATTTCATTCGTGCTATTTTGCGCATCGCGCTATCTTGCGCACCTCATTCGCACTGTTTTGTGCATTGCATTTCATTCGCGCTATTTTACGTATCGCGCTGTCTTGCGCACCTCATCGCACTGTTTCGTGCATTGCATTTCATTCGCGCTATTTTGCGCATCGCGCTATCTTGCGCACCTCATTCGCGTTGTTTTATGCATTGCATTTCATTCGCACTATTTTGTGCATCGCGCTATCTTGGGCACCTCATTCGCCCTGTTTTGTGCATTGCATTTCATTCGCGCTATTTTACGCATTGCGCTATTTTGCACTGTGACTATTACTTGCATTGTGCATGCATTTTATCGTGCTATTTTGCGTCGTGACCATTACTTGCATTGTGCATGCATTTTATCGTGCTATTTTGTGCATCGCGCTATTTTGCGCCGTGACCATTACTTGCATTGTGCATGCATTTTATTGCGCTATTTTGCGCACTGCGCTATTTTGCACCATGACCATTACTTGCATTGTGCATGCATTTTATCGCGCTATTTTGTGCATTGCGCTATTTTGCGCTGTGTCCATTACTTGCATTGTGCATGCATTTTATCGCGCTGTTTAGCGCATCGCACTGTTTTGTGCATTACATAGTATCATTCGCGCTCTCTTGTGCACTTTACCTGCACTTGTTAGTGCATTGCATTGTTATGCACCCCTTTCGCATTGTTATGCGTCACACTTAGGTTGCATTGTCATGCACCCCTCCACTTGCGTTGTTACGTACTTTTCACTTGCATTACTATGCATCTGTCTAATGATATTGTACCTGTTGAGTTTCTTTCTTTTGCAGGCATGATATTGTATGTACGGTTCATTTGAAGTTGGCGCGACCAGACGAACCAGACGGTATTGTATTTTCTCCGCGTGAGACGTAGTGAGAATTGTATAATTCTCTTGCATCCTTTCTGCATGTAATGTAGTTTGGTTCGTTTTTGCTTGCTTAAACTGTTGCATTTATCGTGTATATTTGCTTCGTTACAGCTTTCTTTGCATGATCATTAGTTATGTTCGGCTTTGTGCATGTCATTTGCATCTTGCCCCAGCCTACGAGCTCATCTCTTTATTATCTTGCATGTTTATCTAAGTCTTCGGCCTTGTCAAAAATGGGTCGTCTCTGGGCTTTGACATTCACTCCCGTCACTTGTGACTTTCGAGTTCTGTCAAAGAGGGGCAACTGTAGACACCCCATTTTTGACTGACCTTAAGACTCAGACGTCATCAACTGAGCACTCGGTGATGGTGCATGTTGTGCTCGTTTAGAGGTTTTGGAGTTTTGGCTGAGAGCCTCGCCTCCGGGCCTCTGAACTCTTTTGTGCTTCGGCTCGGTTTGTGGACCGAATCCTGTTTCTCTTCCCGGAGAGAGGGAGAGGTCTTGTAGACCATCTCTTTGTGGTCGTAGACCACTTTTCCTGTTTAGTTTCCAGTTTTTGGAGCCTTTGGCCCCACGCCTTGTCTCGGGACTGCTTAACGTTCTCCGTTTGGTGTGGTTTTTAAACCATACCTTGTTGCCTATGCCTATAGGAACACTGTGGTCCGGGAGACCACTTTTGTGGTCGCATACCACTTTTGGTGCTGGTAGACTAGTTTTCGAGGCTTTCGGCCACGTGCTTTGCCTCCTGATCTCTCGTCTTGCATCTGCTTTGGTTTGTTTTTGGTACAAACCTTGTTTTCCTTGTTTGGAAGGTGGTCCAAGGGTGGGAGACCAGCATTTCTTCTGGCCGACCACTTCTTCCTGTGCCAGCCAGTTTTCTAGTCGGACAGCTGGCTTTCTTGATATTTGGGCCATCTTTTCTGGTCAGCCACCACACCACAGCATTGTTTTCATGCCCTGGACTCTCTCCCACCATGGCCGACCAGTTTTTGCTCTCAGAGGCCACTTAAAGTGGTCAGCCGACCACTTTAAGTAGCAGGCTGACCACTTCAGGTGGTCGACTGCTTTTTGACACCTTTTTGGAGATATTTTCCTCCAGCTGGCACAGCTAGAGGACATTAGGGCCATCCTCCATACACGTGTATGGAGGGATTGCCTTGGTGCTTAGCTTCTCCTTAAAGCTTTGCCTTTCCTCTTCTATAAGAGGGAAGCTCCCCCTCCCTCCTCTAGATTTAGAAAATTGCCCTTAGAGAGATACATATAGCTTTGTATCTATCTTGCTTGGTTCTTCATTTTTGTGCTTCAAAAGTGTAGATTTGTCTTAGTTTGACACATAAACACACACTCAAACACCATCCTTGGGTAGCTCAGGTGCTAAGGAGTTGTTTTTGGTGTTCTTGGACTGATTTAAGCTCGAAGAACTTGCTGGAGTTGCAGTAGTAAAGAAGGTCTTCAAGGGTGAGTCATTGACCTTTAAAGCCTCCATTCTTGCTTAAACTTTTGAGCCTATTTGCATGCTGCTTGGAGCTTAACTTATAACTGAAAAAAGTTCCATTTTTAAGTGCTTAAAATAGTTGTTTTAGGTCACTTTTTCGTTTGGGGTGATTTACCCCGTCTTAGGCTTTGTTAGGCCTTATTTTGAGCCATCCCTTTAGGCTCTTGTTGAAGCCTTTGCATGACCTTTCTACCACTGAAATCCAGAGGATTTTCAATGGTGGAAAGGTGGTTTTGGTGTCCTAAATAGGAGAGGGTCATCCCCTCTCCTTGTATTGTGTTTACTAGCTTCATATGCCTTATGTTTGAGCACCTTTGTTAAGCTTACGTTGGCCATATCTTAGCTTGTATTTGTGTTTATTTTGCTGAGGCATAACACTATTTTTGCTTGCTTTGGTCACTCTATGCATGGTTAATACACTTGTAGTCTAAATTACACAAACTAGCTTTATGTGCTTCATGAAATAGCATGTCATTCTAGCTTGTATTCTTTCCATTTCAGCATGTTTTTGGTGATGTTTTGCCGTGTCATGACTCTATTTTGGTTTGGTTTGGTTTGGTTGGCCTTTGCATGCCTCATGCACTTGTAGTGTAATGCCATGAAATAGCCTAACATGCATCATGTTGTAACATGCCATTTTAGCATGCTTTTGGCTTAGCTCTGAGAAGACTTTGTTCATGTTTTACCATGTTTAATGTCTGATTTGTGTTGTCTTGGTCATGCATGACTTGCTTTGTACAGCTATGGTTCAACCTAGCTTGTTAGCTTTGTGTGTTGAGTCCTCTAACATGCATTGCTTGGCCTATTTGAATGATTTGGCATCATTTATTATGTGATTTCAGTCCATGTTTCATGGCCATGCATTCACATTTGTCATTCATTCAATGCGTTGGAGGGTTTTCCCCTTTATGCCTTAACATGAACCATTGCCTATGCCTTCATGCCTTAGCTTGCAAGCCATCATTTCAATGTGTTTTTGGGGTTATTTTTCTATGATATAACTTTGATTTTTATTGGTTGAGTCATCCCATGCTTGGTCTTAATAGGTGTAGTGTAATACACCTTATTTGCCTTGTATTCATCATGCCTTATGCCCCTCATGCTAGCTTGTTTTGGCCTACTTGCATGCCTGTTTTAGACTCATTTTAACATGTACTAGGACTGTTTTGGTTTGCCTTGGTCACATGCTTCATGTTTTGTATACTTGTAGTACAAATGCTCTTGCTTGCCGCAAGCTTTGAGCACCATTGCATGCTTCATTTGTGTTGTGTACATGATTTGGCATCACTTAACATGACATTTCAGAGCATTTAGCATTGCCATGTTCCTACCTCAATCATGCTTTAAGTGCCTTTGAGTGTTATGCATTGTTACCTAGTTTATGCCTTAGCTCGTATGCTTGCATGCCTAGGCCTTTGAGCCCTTGTCTCAGCATGTTTAGGTCCTTATTTTGACCTACTTGAGCTCTGTCCATGCTTAGTTCATGCATTTGTGCCATGTATTGCATGCCTCCTTTGTAGTCCTCTTTACTAGCTTCATGCTTTAAGGACCCTAGCATGCCATACTTGTGTTGTTTGAATGATTTGGCATCATTTCTTACCTCATTTCAGTGCACTTAATGTTGCTACACTTCCATGTTTTTCACTCTTTAAGTGTTCTTGAGAGTTGCACCTTAGTGCCTTAATTGGTGAGCCAATTGGCATACATGCTTGTATGTGTTTTCGGCGCCTTCATTTTAGCATTATGGCCTCTATTTTTGGCATGGCTGAGGTCTGTCCATCTTGATTTAAGTCCATTGAGCATGTTTCATTGCATATTGTCTACATGCTTAGGCCATGTTGCATTGAGTATGCCATGATCATATTGCATTGAGTATGCCATCTTACATTGCATTGTGCATGCCATGTGGTTATTTGTATTGTGCATGCCAAGTTGCTTTTTTGCATTGAGTATGCATGTTCCTAACATTGCTAAGTTGCCCTTGTAGCATCGCATTGTGCATGCATGCATTAGCATTGTTCGTATGTCATTAGCTTTGTTAAGTTGATCATGTCATATTGCATTGAGTATGCCATGTTGTTTACATGATTGATTTAGCATTGTATATGCCATGTTGTTTGCATGCTTAGCTCACATTGCATCGAGTATGCCATATTGATCATTGCATTTGTTTATGCCATGTTCATTGCATTGTGTATGCTAGTTGCCATTTGCATTGCATATGCCAGTTGTCGCATGCATTAGCATTGTGCATGCCATTAGCCTTGTTAGGTTGTTCATGTTGCCTTGCATGTTTGTATGCTTAAGTCATATTGCATATTCGCATGCTTGAGTTGCATTCCATGCTTGCATGCTCGAGTCGCATTGGGTATGCTAGGTTGCTAGTTGCATTGAGTATGCCATGTAGTTGCATGTTTGCATGCTAAGGTTGTATTACATTGCATTGAGCATGCTATGTTATGTGTTGCATTGTGTTTGGAATAGGTGTTAGTCCAAACACGGGAAACGAGGGACGTTTCATACTTAAAGTGATGAAACGTGTCTTAATTCCCGGTCGCCGATGCTCTTGATCATACATGATAGAGTTTTAGGCTTTATGTGTTTACTTGTGCATTCATTTCCATATTGAATTGTACAACTTCGCCTCTCGGCCATCATGCATTGAAATGCGCAATTGGTGGCCCGAGGGTTGAGAACCACACCCCCCCTTGAGTTCATGACATGATAGGGAGGGTGGTTGTGCACACATATCTTGCAAATACATTGTCATGCCCTTTCTTGCTATCTGTTGCGGCAAATTGCAGTTCAGCAGCAACAACTGGTCGGCCAGCCAGAAAAAGTAGCTGGCCGACCACTTTTCTGGTTTTTCAACAACCAAAAGTGGTTGGCAGGTGTTTCTAGAGACCAAAAGTGGTCGGCCACCCTCCCATAGGATTCCCAAGGTGGATTTTCATCTTTCTGGAGCTTGGTGCAAGTTTCTGAGAACAAATGAAAACAGAGGCAAATCGGGGCATCGCATTGTATTTCCGAACGAGGCGACTGGGCTTGCATGCATTCCTTTCCCTCTAAGGCTCCTATTTTATTGTTTTCCTTAGCTGCCATGCTTAGATAGCTAGCTTATGCTTTGGTTTGTACCTTAATAGTTAATGCTTTAGCTATTCAATTCATTTTGTAATAATTAGTTAACTAGGATTAGTTAATTAATTTGTTGTGTAATAGTTAGTTTAATTAGCTTAGATTAGCTAGTTAGCTTCTTATTCGGTCCCTCCTTTGAGAGGGCGTATTGTTGTAATAAGCGTGCGTGTGTGTGATGCATGTCTTCCAACCTCCATTTCTTTCTCCCTTTTACTTAACCGCTTATGCTGGTTAGTTTTAGGGCATATTTCATTTAGCATACCTTATGCTTGGATGTGTGCATCCGTTCATCTGTATTGCATGCACCGGGCTCGGCGCATCATGCTAACTGTATTGTACTTTCAATACATTACTTGAATACGTGTTTAATAGCATGTTATCAAGTTGCATTTCACATGACATCTTAGGATAGCCGAGCCTATCTAAGTTGCATTTTTGCATGTGTTGCATTAGCCATCTTAACATGAACTAGGATCATGCATGATTTCTAACTAGTTCTTTATTTTGGCTCGGAGTACACTGTAATTGTTTACGTTTTAGCATACTGCATGTGTGTTAATATTGCCATGAAAGCATGCTTGCCATAAGGCTAACTGCTTATTTGATATAACTGCCTGAATGCCTATGGGTGAAGGTTGGATTACTTGAATTGGAACAATTCATCAAATCCTCATTTTAGCCTACTTGCGAGTAACGAACTTCAAACCATTTTTCAAACAAATGGATATACGATGCTTTGTTATAAATTAGGCGATCTAGTCTATACTTGTTTGCTATGCGCATCACATAATAAGATTAGCTAATTAACCGGAATAAGAGCACATGTGTTTTCAAAAACAAAATATCATGGTTAGTACAGGCCGATCTTTGATCGGGGAAGCGAGGGTGCTCATTAAATGACCTTCCCCAATCGTACCCAAGTTCCCGAGCCGAGGCAACTTTGGTGATGATGGACACGTGGCCTTAGGCACGAGTCAGGGTTTCCTAAATTCCCCCAAAAATAAAATATTTAGGTGGCGACTCTATATTTGGTAAAGCAGTCCATGTTTGGCACTTCTTTCTTAAAAATCAGTTTTCCAAAGCGATTTGCCGGATTTGGACTCTTTGGTGATTTATCAATCTCACATCGCACATTGTGAGATTAGATTCAGAATCGTGACATTTGAGTCCGAACTTGTAGTAGCCAGAGAACAAAAAGGATTCCGCGCCTTCGCAACGTGGAGCCCGATGAGTCCTCGGGCGCGTCTACACTGCGTTTCATTATCTGCAGTCACTATTGGTGGAATGCCGAAACGGACCACGATATTCCGCATAACAAATCGCTTTGTGTCTGCTTCCTTGATAATTGCCAATGCTTCGACTTTCACCCACTTGGGGAAATAGTCGGCTACAGCGATGAAGAATCGTTTATTCCCAGTCCCCCATGCCAAAGGTCTAACGATGTCCAAGCCCCACTAAGCAAAGTGCCACGGGCTAGTGAGCGAAGTGAAATGTTTTGCTGGCTGATGAATCAGAGGAGTAAATCTCTGGCATTTGTCACACTTTTGAATGTACTATTGTGCGTCTTGATATATTTGTGGCCACCAGTACCCATTAGTGTGGACACAATGTGCCAGTGACCTTCCATCAACGTGCCTTCCACACATCCCATCGTGAATTTCATAGAGAACATTTTTGACTAAATTTGGATGCACACATAGTAGATAGGGGCCTAGATAGGAGCGTCGGTATAGTTTCTCAGATGGTGAGATTCAAAGCCGGGTTAATCAGTGTCGAACTTTGTTTGCCTCTTTCTTATCTTTGGAGAGAGTGCCAGATCTCAGGGAAACAAGTATGGAGTCCATCTGACTTGGTCCTAAGTTCGTACAGAGGACCGGATATGGAGACACAATGCTCGGTTCCGGCATAACCTCAACCCAAATCTTTCTAGCATCTTTGGTATCTACTGATGAGCCAAGATAGGCTAGAGCTTCAGCATGATTGTTTCAATCTCGATTGATCTGTTCCACTCGTGTGGACTAGAATTTCTTGAGAAGATCACTGGCCTTGTTTGCATACATAGCTATCATTTCATCTCTTACTTCATAAACCCTAGTGACTTGGTTGACAACCAACTGAGAATCATGAAAAATCAAGAGCTCGTCTACGCTAAAGTGCTCGGCGCTGCGCAAACCAGCCAGTAACACTTCATATTCTGCCTCATTGTTTATGGCTTTCCATCCAAGCTTCAAAGCTTGCTCTCAAATGATTCCTTCTAGAGATACGAGTACTACCCTGCCCCCGAGCCTCGGTTATTGGATGATCCATCAACATAGAGCTGCCAGATGTCACCAATGAAGAGTTTCCATGCTTCTGAAGCACATTGTTTTCCCAGTTCGGTGGTATGTGGCACCTGTACCAAACTGGAGTTTTGATGTTCGATATCCTCGGCAGGGGTGAATTTTGCAACAAAATCTGCCAAAACTTGGGCCTTGATTGTTGTTCTAGGCTAATACCATATGTCAAACTCACCAAGCTCGACCGTCTATTTTACTGTTCGGCCCAAGAAATCAACTCGGCAAAAGACAAATCTGAGAGGGAACTCAGTGAGGACATTGATGGTGTGCCCTTGGGAGTAGTGTTATAGTTTTCTCTAGGAAATGAGCAGGGCATAAGCCAGCTTTTCCAATGGTAGATACCACGTCTCGGTATCCAGGAGAGTCTTACTGACATATTATACCAGCCTCTGTTCCTTTTCAACTTCACGAATCAGAATCGCGCTTACTACATGGTCTGAAACTGCCAAACACAAGTATAATTCTTCCTATAATTCTAGAGTGGAGAGGAGAGGTAGTGTATTAAGATACTTCTCGAGGGCCTGCAGCAGCTCGGTACACTCGAGCCCCCACTCGAAGGCAACCTTTTTTTGTAGAAGCTGGAAAAAGGCTTCATTTGATCTGAAGACTTGCTAATAAATCAATTCAGTGTTACCACCATTCTAGCCTATTTCTGTAGTTCTTAAGCCTTCTTTGGTATCTCTATTTCTTGTATTGCTTTGATTTGGTCCGGATTTGCTTTAATTCCTCTGCAAGTGACCAAGTACCCCAAGAACTTCCCTATTTCTACCCCGTAAGCGCATTTCGAGGCATTGAGGCAAAGTTGATGGGTTTTCAAGATGCTGAAAACTTCTCTTAGATCAGTGAGTTGGTTTGTAGCAAGCCTGTTTCTAACCACCATGTCATGTATATATGCTTCCATAGTTCGACCGAGCTACTCTCTGAACATCTGAGTTACCATCTACTGGTAAGCTGCCCTGGCGCTATTAAGGCTGAATGGCATCACTTTGTAGCAGTAGGTATAGACACCTCATTTTTTACTGCCCTTAAGATTTGGACGCCACTGATTGATCACTCGATGATAAAAGTTGTGTTATGCAAATGTTCGATTTCTTCAGCAAAAAGAGCTCTAAATCCCAACCTTACACCCCATTTTGGACCAAAGTTATTTTGACCAAAATTATTTTAGACCTTAAAACTCTCTCTTTCAAAATACTTTTGAAAATGTTTCTACGATGTTCTGAAGCTCGCATTTCGTTAAAAATTGCGCTTTTCGGTAAACTGAGCAAGGACAAAGTGGAAATAAATGAAAGAGAGGTGAACTCTTTGAAAAAATCTTTAAAACATCTTATTTAGAGGTTTGGAGTTGAAGAAAATAAGAGTGGAGGGAAGAAAACTAGTTGGAGAGAAGTTGGGCTTGAAACCGTTGAGAGATAATTGAGCTGCCTCCACTAAATCAGGCCTATCCTTTTGTACACTTGGAATTTAGTTGTGAGGCCACCACCATTGAAAATTGGACTTCCGGGGCTTCATTTTACACTCAAGAATCTCCTAAAGCCGACTCTGGATGAGGGAGATATGGCTATTTGAAGTTAGGCATCCATCTAATTAAGCCAAAACTGAGCAACCTTTACTAAAATAGGCATATCTCTTAGCATACTTAGAATTTAGATGTTAGGCTGCCACCATTGGAAAGTAGACTTTCGAGGCTTCAATTTAGACTCAAGAATGACCTAAAATCGAGTCCGGATGAGGGAGATATGCTTGTTTGAAATCAGGCCTGGAAGCAGATTTTTTATGGCCGGCAATGCATCATTGATGGCTGGCAATGGACACTTTTGGCCGGCCGGCCATGTACCGGCCACCAATGTAAAACCTAGATATATTCTCCAGCTGTTTCCACAAAGTTCCAGTTGTCCCTTTTAAGATATTTTCGAGATAGGCTCATTTTTTCTATATATACTTGACCTCTCTCTCATATTTCAAGGTTAGAAACATTTTAGGAGTAAGGAAAATTTTGGAAAATATCCTCTCTCTACAATTCTCTCTCTCTTTTACAACTTGCATAGCCTTTACTCAAGCACTCTAAACCAAACCTAGAGAGCTTCTTACTGAGATGATTTGAGCTTGAATTTGAGCTCTTGAAACACTTGAGAGTGTGAAATTGGTGGCTTTTGACTTAAGGGTTCATTCCTCTCCAAGAGGTATACTTCTCTTGCTTTTGCACTATCTCTGCAACACTTGTTTTCCATGTTTTCTTGTTGTTTTTAAGCTCTTTAAAACCTGTTTTTATGGGCTAAAGCTTGTGGCTTAAGGGTATTAAAGGTAGAGGGGTTAATCACCTTTCTTTGAACCTTGTTGTCCAAGCCTTTTCACTTGTGTTTCCCATTCTTTCATCAACTTTTTTTGAGCTTTTTACCACTAATTTTCAGAGTTACTTCAGTGGCTAAAAACACTTTTTGAAGTCCAGAAATGGAGGGAATAGCCTCCCCTCCTTATGTTTTGTTTACTAGTCTAATATGCTCCATGTTTTAGCTTATTTTTCTAGCTTTTGTTAGCTTAATTCCAGCATGTTTTAAGGCTGTTTCAGACCTGTTTTAAGACTATTTTTTAAGTGTTTGTTGTGTTTGAGTATTGTTTTGCATGGTTGTAGTGTAATAGTCCTCACAAGTTTAGTGTTTTAGGCCATTAGGCACCCCTTGTTTGAGTTGATTGCATGATTTAGGTGTTATTTTGTACTTTATTTCAGCACTAATCACCTCTACAATCTCCCTCCTTTCTTGGTTCTTCTTTTTGCTTTAAAAGTTGTTTCAAGTCATTTGTTTGCCTAAGTGTGGAATTGAGGATTCATACTTAATGGTTTAATCCCTTTGGGTGTTCATTACCAACGGTATGAGACTTAATTGACTTAATTGAGCCTTCTTTCC
The DNA here is from genome assembly GCA_036172215.1 of Camellia granthamiana. Lineage (NCBI taxonomy): Eukaryota > Viridiplantae > Streptophyta > Magnoliopsida > Ericales > Theaceae > Camellia > Camellia granthamiana. Next base: position 79,574,731 of record CM069905.1, on the reverse strand, counting down.
ATTAGAGGACTCTAACTCATCTTTTGGACTTAATTGACTAAGTAATGGTTGGTAAGTTAAAATGAGTAACTAACAACTTGGGACTAAAATTGAGCAAGATAATAACTTGTGTGTTGTGTGTTCAATCGGACGTTAATTGAACACGAGGAAAATTGGGACATTTCATACTCAAAGTGATAAAATGTCTCAAGTTTCTTAGGTCTCCATTGCCCTTGATCATGCATGGTAGGGTGATGTTTCTTGAGTGTCTTGTTTTGAATTCATTGAGCTTGCACACCTTGAATCACAAGCCACCATGCAATGAAATTGCTTAGATTGGTGGTTTATGGTTTAAGTTCACAACTCCTTGGATTTGTCTATAAAAATGAGGGGTGAATTGTGTAGATAACCCTTGGAAAAATCCTATTTTTTGCTCTATTTGTACTCTGTTACAGCATGGTGATCCAGTGCATCAGTGGCCGGCAGACAACCATCCATGGCCGACTGGCCACTAATGTAAACCTCAGCAGAATTTTGGTAAGGTGGAGCAGAAAGGTTCTGGAAATGTTCAACCCTGCAAACAGAGGCTTTCGAGAGCAAAACGGGGGTCTTTTTGGGTGAAAACCGAGCATATGCATCTTCCACTTCCCGAGGCGAAGTAGTGGCAGCATAGTTAGGAATGTTAATTACGTAGCTTACTTGCATTTGTGTTGTAATTATTATTAGTTAGCTTACTAGTTAATTCTTTCAAGTGTTGTAATAATTAGTTAATTAGTTTAGCTTCTTATTTTGGTTTGTAATAATTAGCTTAGCTTAGTTGCTTAGTTAGCTTTATTTATTCGGACTCTCCTTCATGAGAGCAAAATGTAATAATGTGTATGTCTTCCAACCCCACGTCTCTCTCCCTTTTACTTAACCGCTTTTGTTGGTTAGATTAGGGTCACATTTCAATTAGTATACCTTGTGCTTCAGGCTTTAGCATACTCACATGAATGTGAATGTTGCCATGTCTAGCATGCTTGCCATGAGGCTAAATGCTTACTTGTTTAACTGCTTGAATGCCTGTGGATGAAGGCTTGTTGCTTGAATTGGAACGATTCAATAAATGTGCGTTTTAAGCCCACTATGTCTAGTGGCAAATCAGTTTTAAGCCCACTATGTTTGGTGGCAAATCCGCAAACTTTAAGCCCAATTGAGGTGGCAAATTCAAATCATTTTCACAAACAAACATGAGTTAAATTGTTTCAAGTCTTGTAATTCTAGTCTATACTTGCTTGTGCACATCACATAGTAATGCTAGCCTAATAATCGAAACAAGAGCACATAATGTTTATAAAAATCATATCATGATTAGTAGAGGCTGATCTTTGATCGGGCGAGTAAGGGTGCTCAATTCATGACCTTCCCTTCTCGTACCCAAGTTCTCGAGTCGAGGCAACTTTGGTGATGATAGACACGTAGCCTTTGACACGAGTCATGGGTTTCTTAAATTTTCCCAAAAATAAAATATTTAGGTGGCGACTCTGTATCTGGCAAAGCAGTCCAATTTTGGCACTTTTGATTCAAAATCAATTTTCCAAAACAATTTGCCGGATTTGGACTCTTTGGTGTTTATCAGTTTCACATTGCACTTGAAAGATTAGATTTAGAACCAAGGGAGTCCAAACTGTAGGGCTTTCTTTCGAGCTTCCGAAAGGGGGTGCGAAAAGGCGAGCTACAACTCTTGCGATGATAAATACTGTTTTCTCTTGATTTGGGCCGAACAGAGGTATTTGGTGATAACGCTGTAAGTGTCCAAAAAGCTCATTTGCTCATGCCCTACTGTTGAATCCACAAGTTGATCTATGCGAGGTAAGGGAAAGTTGTCCTTCGGACAAGCTTTGTTGAGACAAGTCGACACAGACTCTCCACTTTCTATTTTTCTTTTTGACGACGACTGTGTTGGAAAGCCACTGTGGGTACTGAATTTTCCGAATTGCCTCCGCTACTAGGAGCTTATCGACCTCTGCAATTACTGCTTCGGTATGCTCAACTGAGGATCTTCTGCTCTTCTGCACAATGGGCTAAGCTGAAGGATTGACATTGAGCTTATAGCAAACAAGTTCTTGATCCAGCCCAAGAGTATCATATGTTGACCATGCGAATATCTCCATATTTTCCCTCAACAAATCCAGCAACTGAAGTTTCTCATCAACGCCTAGCGAAGGTACCAATAAGAAAATACTTCTCTGGGTCGCCCTCTTTCACCAAAACTTTCTCCAGGTCCTCCATTATTTTTTCGGCTGGGGTTCCTCCGACATCTTCCAAGATAGGTTGTTCTGCTACTTCAACTGTCCGAACCCTATCGCAGAGCTGTTTAGCCTTTATGGCTACCATGAAACGATGCTTTGATGCAACTTGGTCCCCCAAGATCTGCTCCACTCCGTGCTCCGTTGGAAAGAAGATGAGCTGGTGGTAGGTTGAGGAGACTACTTTCATTGGATGAATCCATGACCGACCAAGGATGGCGTTGTAAGGGGATGGAGTGTTTATAACCAAGGATTCTATCTACAGAGTCTTTGTCCCACATACTATAGGTAATATTATCCTGCCAAGTGGCCATTTGGGTTGAGAATTGAAGCCAACCAACGGTGTTGTTGCTAGGGTGAGATGCTGTTCAGAGAGACTGAGCTTCCTGAATAAATCGTAATACAATATGTTTGCGGCGCTACCTGGTCCAGCAGGACTCGTTTTACATCAAATCGTTTTCCAATTTCTATAGTTATAATCAATGCATCAATATGTGGATATTGAATACCTTCTAAATCTTTCTCAGTAAATGAAACAGTACATGAGGGAGACTTAGGTATCATTCTAACCTTTTTTGGTGCTAGACTAACTAACATTACTTGCTGAATCTGTACAGCTTTTGCATTTCCTCTTGAAGTACCTTCTCCTACTCAAGACTGGCTGTGCCATGGATTAGATTGATGACCAGTCGAGGGGGATGCTCTACATTTGGTTGAGGTGAAGGGTTCCCCTGTTCGGTCACGATCTTGTCTAGATCGATGTATTCTTGAAGGTGCCCAACAGCTACCAAATCCTCCAAATACTATTTCAATGCTCTGCAGTTCTGAGTCGTGTGCCCTATGTCCTAATGATAGGTACACCTGAGCTTTTGGTTGCGCCGAGCTGGGTTTCCTAACATCTTTGGTGACCAATTAAAGAATGGTTCTCTCTTGATTTTCTCCATGATACGGTAGATAGGCTCTTGGAACACTGTGACAACTGCTTCGTGGGATTTACACTTGTCTATCTCCTTCACTGCAACTTCTGGTGGTTCTTCTCGGTCTATTTTTCGTCGGTCCCCCCCAGCTCAACTATTCGGTCGATGCCACTTCAATGGGAATTTGATCATCTTGAAGGTGGGCGTATTGCTCAATCTTGGCACGTAAATCCTTTAGTGCAGTAGCTGGGTGCTTGGTTAGTCATTGCCTCAACTTGCTTTTTGGTCGCAGACAATGTTTAAAAGGCATTATTGTCATCTGTTCACTGCAGATATTTTCCTTCAAATCGTTGTATTCTTCCCAGTACCACATTGCGTAGTTACACAGTGTTTCCTTCTTTTCCTTTCGGAGACCAAACAAGGTGTCCAGTTCCTTTGGGATCTTGGTGTTGGAAACATATCTGGCCAAGAATTCTTCAGAGAGCTGTTTCCAATCGTAAATCAATCCAGCAGGGAGACGATCGAACCATCGGTATCCGAACTTTCCCAGGTTGGATGGCAAGACCTTGTACATCAGTGGCCCATCTCAGTTCCATAGAGACATTATCTGCCAGTAGTGGCCGGTGTGTGTGAGTGGATCTGACTTCCCATCATATGGTGTGAATTTTGGTGGAGTGAACTTCTTAGGGGGTTTCATAGCTTCAATGTCTAGAGAGAAAGGGGAAGAGACAAGCTGATCTAGTGCTCAGTGCTCCCTCTAATGAACTGTTCGATCAAGGTACTGAGCTTATCGCTCCCATTGTTGCTCACTTTCTCTGTTCTTGACCAACCAAGTACGGAGATCTTAAGGTCTAAAAGGATACTCCGTCTGTTAGCTAGCCATTTTTTGCCTCTTAGCCCTCTTCTGGGGTGAACCACGGGTGTGGCTGCTCGCTGCTTCACTTTGCACCGGAGTTGGTTGACTTCGCTTCTCAGACTCATTTCTAGGGACTTTCTTCACTAGTGGTTCCAGGGATGGACTTCTCCGACACAAGCGAGAAGGTTCTGCGTTGGTTCTCTTCTCCATCGGGTCGCCTACCATTTTCATGAGTTGCATTTTCAATTCTTGTATCTCCATGCCCATGGAATCGATGACACAATCTCTATAGTCTTTTTCCAACAGAAAATGGTGGGAAAAGCCACCTGCAAATGCTCAACAGATTCTAGAGTCTCGTTATTGTTTCCAGTTTGTTCCTCCAGAACTGTTGGCAGCACTAGGCCCTTATCCTTCGTCTTCTCCGTCAGTGGAGTCGATGCAGAGGGTGGAATATCCTTAATTCTCATCGCCGGAATCTGATGCACAACTTAGAGATAAAGGTCCACGCTCACCGCACCAATTGTGTGTACCAAATACCGCACTAGATGATTATAGACTGGAGCTTCGCACTCGATTGGTCTACCCAGGAATTGAGTCCCTGCGACAGAGAGCATCGTTAGAGAGACTTTCTCTAAGTGCAAAGAGAGGAAAGTGTAGAGTGAATTCAGTTGTGTTTAAGTGAGTATAGTTCAGCTCAACTTAGTTACCTTCAATGTGAAGATAGTGAGACTTTATATAGAAGACTTTGATGTTTATCCAAGATGGTTTCATAGAGCTTTGGTGCTGCAAGGCTCCCTTTAACATTGTTCAAGGTAGGGGACTTCCAGGTAGTTGAACAATGGAGGCATGTGCTCTTCGTAATCATACTTATAACAGATCACATTCCCTGTGCTAACTATTTCCATGATTCTAGGGGGAATGGACCAGCTGAAGGTGGCAACCTTCATCATTCATGTGAATGTATTCATAACTTCCACGTTTCCCTGAGAGGTTACCTCAGTTTGGTACCATTGTTCCTCGGCTCGGCCTTTTCACAAGACTGTTTGCTGAGATGGGGTGGCCCACTCAAACATCTTTGTGTGGGCTCAGCCTACTTTGGTTCTGACAATGGTTTTCGGCCCCATTAGTTCGGTCCGCAAAATCGAGTTCAGCAGCTCGGCCCAGCCCAGCCCAACACCGCGGTTGGACTGGCCTTTCCACTGCGAGTTGGGTCCAAGTGCTTGAGAACTTAAGTGGATTATTTATCATGGAGATGGGCTCAGTTGGCTGACCCATGTATTCATCTGACCCACCTTGGATTTTGGTTTCAGTGGATTGGACGGGGCCCAAGGCTTGGGTCTGACCCGTTTCATATTCAATCCCTTAAAATATCAACTTACATTGGTGAGAATGAGAAAATTTATTTTTGAGTATCACATAGTCTTGCCAATATCTTCATTCAGTTATAATGTAAGCGAACTAGGAAAGAATATTGAGTGCAATGAAATATGCCATTTTACATTGTGTTATAAAAAATCACAAAAGAATTATATAGGTAAGTTTTATTTTTTACTAACCCGACAATGTTGTGATTTCTATAGCAAAGTGAGATTGCTCACTGAATACGACCATATGATATTACATTCAATATTTACTTGCAAAATAAAAGCGTAGGTGTGGTTCTGGTTTGAATAGATCGGCCCAATCGATTTGTGGCCCAATAAACTCATCTTCTTCATCTAATCCCCCAACACATATACTGTTGCTTTCTTTTTTCTCTTTTTTTTCTCTTTTTTTTTTTTCTGAAGAAACATATACTGTACCTTTGTTTTCCTCGTACTCTCCCATTTAAGTGGTCCAAGTAGAGACTTCACTGAACAACCCAAACATGTCGAGCCAAGCTTGTTATTCTCAGGGGTCATTTACAGTTTAAAAAAATTTAATTCATACAAAAAAAAATTTTTAAATCAAAAAATCTTTTCCAAAACACTAGTTTGGGTTTTAAAATTTTCAAAAAACAGTTTTCTGAAATTTCAATTCGTATTTTATATTTTTTAATGATTTTTTAAAAATATTTGAATCAAATTTTTTTTTTTTTTTAAACTTTTTAGACCCACTTAATCTTTGATATACTTAAATACAAATTTATACAAAAATATTTTTAAAAGTTTATTGAATAAAATAAAATACAAAAATGTATTGAATTTTTAGATTATTTTTTATTTTTCAAATTTGGTGAATGTTTTTAATTTTTTTTTATTTTTTCTTTTTTTTACAAATATTATACTTTTTAATGTATCTAAATTAAGTGTATCTAGAAAATAAAATAAAAATTGAGTAACATATTAAAAAAATCACTAAAAATAAAAAAATATGAAAATTAAGAAATTCAATTTTATGAAAAGTGAGTAAAAATATTTTTTTCATTTCATGTTTTAACTAAAAAAATTAAAAATCTACTAATTTTTTTTTTTTTTAAACGGACCTCAATTACACTACCGCTATCTAGATTCATAACAGTGACAAGTAGTGACATATAAGGAGCACAATCAACAGCGCTTCCAATGCCTTCATCGGAGATGCCGTGGTTTGCGAATGTTTACAAGGATGTCATCAATCCCTTGAAGACTTGGAAATGTATAGAATGAAATATTATTTAGGCCTCGTTTTGGCAAGAAGCTATTTTAGCCAAAAAGTCAAAGTTACTAAAAAAAGCCAAAAAGCCAACAATCCATACCAAAAAGTCAAAGATTCCCATTTTCTCTCTACTTTTTGCACATCTTTTCGTAAAAAGCCAAAAAGTCATCCCAAACATACTAGTTTTTTTTTACATTACATTTTAGTCAAATAGCCAAAAAGTTACTAAATTAGTCTGTTCCCAAACGAGGCCTTAATTGTGGAAAAGCCATGTTAGGTAGAGATGTGTGCAATGCGGTTTAGACAATTTGAAAATAAAATTATAAATCAAATGACAAATTAAGCGGATTAATAACTTACGGTTTAAGAGGTTTTGGACGGATTGGCGAATTGAAAAATATTCTAACCAATTATTAAGCTTTTGTATAATATATAATACTAATTTGCATAATATCTTTCATATATATAATATAAACTAATTTTACATAGTAATATTTTTTCACATATATAACTACTAATTTGTAATAAATTTCACATCTTAAATCTCTCTCACACTTATTTTTACTTTGATATTTCATTATAGGTTAAGAATATATATAATATATATGTATTAATTATAGCAGAGCAAAGCGTGTTTCGAAGGCAAATTATATAATTTTAAAGTTTAAACAACAGTTAGCAGATAAAGCAATGCAGATTGATGCAAATCGGTACAATTTTATGAGGAATTGGGCAGTATTTTGCACCACCTTCAGGCGACTGCTATTTTTTTATTAGTGAGGGTAGACAACTTTCATTATATTAAATATAATGGTAGGGCTTTAAAGAGTAGGCTATCTTGTGTCTTTCTATGACCCCGGGAGTTCCTGGCCTTTCTTACTATAAAAGAGTAGGTAAAAATAATTCAGTTAAACTCAGAACTCTTTTGATTCATCCTATCAACTCTGCTCATCGTAGCAAAGCCAAGAGGAAGATTAGTCGATTAAGGACTTGTTAATCATAGCATGAATAACATGGGTTTTGATGATTTTACTTTGATTATGTTTTGATTTATTTTGAAGAGTGAATTATAATTGAAAACTTATTATTTGATTAATTATTATAATCTATCTTCTCTTTGTGTTTAACTATATTATTTGAATGCCAAATTGAAGTTAAAATAGGTACAGAACCAGGCCCAGAATAGCAGCACATAGCAGCAGCACAAAGCAACAAATGAAGAAGGCCGAACCGCCACAAGGTGGTTGACTGGCCAGTTGACCAGGGTGGTATGAAACGTCCAAGGCTGTTTTGCCCAGATTAGCTTCAATTTGGTGTACGTCGGTGTGGTCATCTGGGTGGACATCCGGATGGGATGACCACCTAGTGTAAATGATGACTCTAGACATCCGGGTGGACGATCACTGTGTATAAATCAGTTTTGTAACGCTTTTACAACAACTATTTTTCAAATTCAACTTTGCAACGGCTAATCTGGTTCACATCCATCTTCCAATGGGCAAAACTCACATGGGTTAGATACAAAGGCTGACATTGATTATATATATATTATCTCACCATCACCAACGGGAAGAAACCAACAATAAGAAGAAATATACAAAGCACTGAACTATATATATAACAAAGCTCTTATGCAGAAGAGAAAAACCAAGTGCAAGAAATATTCTTTCATCCTTCATCAATCACACTATAGCCGATTCTGGGTTTAACTCAACCTTGTTGTATCTCGAGCTCGAGTTTCGTGATTCTGTATTGTTGTTCTTGTCTTTTCCCTTATTCCTCATTGAAATTGAGTATTGGAGTGCCTTGGTTGTATTGGGAATAGGTTGGTTGCTAGTTGGTTCAAATTATTATTGTCCAGATTTTGACCTCTTCACTCGAGCAAGCTTTCTGAGCTCCCGATACTTTTGCAAACCTGTCAAAGATGACTAGAAAGGGTAGTGTTCTTCGCTTGGAGCGAGAACTCTTGCACTCGAGCGACGGTCTTCTATCTGTAAAACTTCTAGGAGTGTGTATTCTGCACTTCGAGCAAAGCTTCTTGCACTTGAGCGATGGTGACTAATTTGTGTCTAGTTGCTCGATGCGACAACTCTTGCGCTTCGAGTGAGCTGCACGTATATCAGTTCGCAGCAGTACCTTTTTACATAACTTTTTCATATCTTTTGTTCCAAAAACCCTAGATCAGGACCCTCCTCTCTCTAAAACTCCCCCCTCTCTCTATATATATATATATTTTCACCTAAATCTAGTGGGTTCTCTATCTGTGCGCCTTTGTTAAAAAGGTAGTACATCTCAAGAGCTCTCTTTTGATCGATTAAAGCTTGGTTTCGGCGTCTTTAAGGTTCCCCTATATTTTCCTTTGATCTTCTTAGCTTGAGGTAGGGATTTTCTACACTTTCATATGGTTTTAACTTAGTTATTTGATGTTTTATGGACACGATTAGGATTTTGAGGATTTTAGACAAACCTAGGGTTTTTATTTAAAGTCAAAAGAGGGGTTTCCAATTGAAGGTATTAAAAATGGTTGTGAGTGTAAATATGAGGATGTATTGTGTTAAATTTGTTGATTTTAATGCATAGATTGGATTTTGGAAGGAAATGAGATTTTTGCCCTAAATTGCCTCCAATAATAACTTTTGCATAAATAATGAAATTAATATTAAAAATGTAAAATTGGAGGGTTATTTAAATAAACGGTGTATTTGGATATGTATTATCTCTCACCTACGAAAATTTGGCTAATTTATCTATCTTTGAGATTGTATATCTGTTTAGAAATATCTGTTTTGGGCTATCGATGGAGGATAGCCATGATTGTGTGTAAAAATGACATGATGATTAGGCGAATTGAAACTAATCTCTTATTGGTTGTCATTGAATATGACTGTGTTCACTACTACAAATATAGATAAAGATCACACTTTTTTGGTGTGATGTATGGTTTTTTAATCACACCTTTTAAGTTTTATTAAAGTGTGGTCTTTGGGAGTGTGATTAAAAATGGTCATTTTTAATCACACTTTTTAAGTGTGATTAATAACATTTAGATCACACTTTTTAAATGTGATTAAAAACATTTAGATCACACTTTTTAAGTGTGATTAAAAACATTTAGATCACACCTTTTAAGTGTGATTAAAAATATTTAGATCACACCTTTTAAGTGTGATTAATTACATTTAAATCACACCTTTTAAGTGTGATTAAAAACATTTAGATCACACTTTTTAAGTGTGATTAATAACATTTAGATCACACCTTTTAAGTGTGATTAAAAACATTTAAATTACACCTTTTAAGTGTAATAAAAAAAAAGAATTTGACATATTTAAAGAATAATCAATATTATTTTTGTACGCGCATTTGAAAAATATAATACACACTATATACTATGTTTGAAAAATATAATACACACTATATACTATATTTTGAATCACAACCATATATTGAATGGAATAACGCCATATATTTCATAAATAAAAGTTAAATGTTCAAAAGTATATACAAAGAAATTAATAAAAAGTTCTTAACTGTGATTACATATATTAAAAAATAAAAAAAAATAAACTTGAAAAAACTAAGTTCTTGAATTCTTTGACCATATTTTGCATCTCTCCAGGAAATTTCTGACCTGAAAAATAAAAAAACAAATTAATTTAGAAACTGCTAAAAACATATGAATAAACTTACTATTTTTGTAGAGACTGTTCTTGTCTTACAAAAAACAAAATCGGACATTTTCTCATCACACTGACTCTTCATCCCCTGCGTTAATAGAAAAGAAAAAACGAATTTAATTATTACTAGTATAAAATTTTGTATTACTATATATAAATATAACATACATATGGAGCATGATTGAACAATATATATAAACACATATTAGTAAATCATAGCCTTGAAAATATTTTATCAAAAAATTATTATAACAACACATCAACAAAGAGAGTAAACTAACTCAAATCAAGGTGGAGAAAGAAAAGCAATTAATATACCAAGTCAAGATGGATCAACTCCAAAAGAATAAATAAATGAACAATCTCCCACAATTCCAAGTGTTGAGCAATTCCACCAAGATTTTAACAATTATATGCTGGTGTATCTGTTTTCAGATAAGAAAAAATATAAATAGATAGTGGATAGAAAGAGAAGAGATGATTAGGCTTGCCTTTCATGCTAACCTATAGGCTAAGTTTCAGATTAGACTGCTGATTGAAAAAATGGAAACCAAATAAAGATTCACAATTAGTGTAGTGTATTACCTATGGCTCTTGCAAGATTTAAACTGCCATTGACACGTCCTGCATGGATAAAACCACCAGCTTTCAAGATCCTCTCTCTTTCAGCCTCAAGATCGGGTTTGTGATCTCTGGAAAGATTGTATGCCTGCATAAGTGGAGCCACATTGACAAAGATAAACATCCATATATTTCATCATGAATCTAAAGTATACATGATATTATCCAAAACAAACATGCATGTCCTATATCAAGAAGTTTTTTAATACAATGGGCTGTCTATCCAACTATTAGTCAAAATGAGGTAACATCTTGCACTGCCCATGATGTTCAAGTCAAAAGTGCAGCTATGGCCAACATCTGTTTAAGAGAATACAACATTTCCTTTGAACCAAGCAAAAAACCAACAAAAAAAAAAATTTTTGACAAAAATCCTCTTCGATTGCTCATTACCTGGCCCTTCCTAGATATTACACAACGAGAATCACCAGCATTAGCAACAAGAAGTTGGTTGTTTTTAATAACTGCAACACAGCTGTGCACCCCGATGTTGGTCCAGCGAAGTCAGAGTGAGGCCCCTGATACCAAAGAGTGGAGTAAATGAGTCACAAGTACATGTGCATGAAGAAAAAGAGGGTAAAAGAAAGGAAAACTCATCAAGCACATGATCACAAAACATATCCAACTTCACAAGGACAAAGTTTGAAACATCTAAAAGCAAATATAATATAACATTGCCTAGCAAGAAACTCTAATTGTTAACATAACTGTACTGCACTATTAACAGACATTATGGTTGCCAATTGGAGCTATGTAGATAAAAGGTTTTTTGAGTCTAATTCAAAATAGGCCAATGATACAGACCCCCTCCCCCACTCACCCCCTCCACCCCCACACACACGTGGGGGTTGGTGAGTGGGGGGAAAAGAAAAAAAAAAAAAAAAAAAACAGTTTTTATCA